>CM076572.1:240462373-241062373 GCA_034641835.2 Pinus albicaulis
TGCTCGTCAAATAAAGCTGGTGGAGCGCTATCAATTAGTAACAGAGAAATCAGGGAGATAGCGAGAGTGACAGCCGATTTCTACCCATGTTTCAGAGATATGACATTGCAAAACATTGAATCAGCAAAAAAAAAAAAAAAAAAACAATGACACAGTAAGCCTCAGTAAAGATTCTATTGAGCAGATACATAGAGGCAGTGAAGATTCTCAAATGATTGAGCTGGTGGTTCCAATGTTATAAATATGAAAACAAGTCTTGTCCCCACACTATATCAACAGCGATAGGTGTGTCTAAAAGCAATATAAACAATGAAATGGTCAATGTTTTGTCAATTCAACGACATACAATGAGCAAGAGATCTCCCGAAGTGGAGAGATAAATCAATATCAAACCAGTGGGTAATGGGTGTATATTGGTGTTCAATATTGGTGAGGATGGTTCCAAGAGAACATATTTAAGCTGGTAACTATAACACTATGGCAGTGGAGCTATCTCCTGAAGTTTCATAGCTCTATCTGTCCAACAACATAATCAATCAAAACAAACAACCCTCATAATTTCTATAAATAGCTTAATATCAGCCTTTATAACCATCAAGCTAAATCATAAAAACAGAGAGAGCCCTCTCTGAGTCTAGGAAGGATAGGTCCTGGACTCCAAAGCAGTTTGATGTTGTCCTCTGTCGTTTATTCTTACCAATCTTATAAATTACACGGCCACAACAGATGGCACTAATGTTGCAGGCTAGCCAATCAAGATAGTCCTAGTCAACTTCTATGTCTATAGGGAATAGAAGCTTGGTCTCCAGCATCAAAATTGGTCCAACTTACCACTAGACCAAGCCCTATGTAGGATAAATATTGATGGTGAGAAATCACCAGAGGGAGCCACTGATGTTGGAAACTAGTCAATGGAGATAAACTTGGTCACTTTTGTGCCAAATAGGAATAAAACATTAGTCCCTAGCATGGTATGTGTTCTTAAATTACACCAGAACAAGCCTAATCAACTCATATTTTTATTAGTAAGAATGATAGAGATGTGATTTTTAAGGATGGTCTGGCTTTAATATCTTGTCTAGGTTGTTATTTTATTTTTGGTCAAAAGCAGGGGAAACACTTCCCCACTATAACATGGGGAAGAGCACTGTCAAACACAGTGGAACATTGGCTAAGTTGTCGCATTTGAGGGGTTTCTATGCCCATATAAAATCCATTTGGACTTGAATTTTGTATTTTCCTCTTGGCCTCATCATGGGCCCTTAGTAACACAATGGAGTGCACTTGTCAGGGTTTGAACCCAAGTCATCATATGCACTCCCCCTTATTGGTAGATCATTTTTTCTTGCAACTCATGTTGATGGCTAGAAGCCCTCTTAAGGGTGCCACTAACGTTGCAGGCTAGCCAATCAAGATAGTCCTAGTAAACTTCTATGCCTATAGGGAATAGAAGTTTGGTCTCTAGCATCGAACTTGGTCCAACTTACCACTAGACCAAGCCTTATGGTTGCTAAATGTTGACGGTGAGAAATCACCAGAGGGAACCACTCATGGTGGAAGCTAGCAATGGGGATAAACCTGGTCACTTTTGTGCCAAATAAGAATAAAACATTAGTCACTAGCATGGTAGATGTTCTTATTGCACTAGTACAAGCCTAATCGACTCGTATTTTTATTAGTAGGAATGACAGAGATGTAATTTTTGAGAGTCTGGCTTTAATCTCTTGAAGAATGTTCTTGTTGATTTCCCTGTATGTGTGAGATTTTCTAAACTGGCTCCTTAAATTCTGATGACTAGAAACACTAAAGGATATATGTAATTCCCGAGAATCTTGTTAAGCTTTAAGTGAGAATGTTAGCAGCTAGCTATTATTTCTTGTTTTGTATCAATAGTTAATTGAAGGAATTTGGACGCTAGGAAATTGGACTTCACCTATTGATTTTGGAAATGCACCGCTCAGGTACACAAGATGTTATGGATTCTATAACTTTTTTGTAAACTTCCAAAGTAAGAAGTTGGACTAAGCTAAGCAAGAATCAAGATGATAAGAGGAAGGAAAATTCAACTGGGTTCTGGCACATGTAGAAATGAAGAAATCATGTCTGGAATATGAGTAGTGTACCTTGTCTTGTTTTTATGATTAACCTCCATATTATCATCTAGAAGATCAATGGAAGAAGGAAGGAATCAAAGAATAGATGCAAGGTAACAAGGTTTTTTTGGATATTTGTGTAATAAAGGGAAAATGGGCACTTAAAAGGCAGCCTTGTGCTCTCAAGGAAATGAACTGTTAAGAGCAGATAAACAATCCAGATTAGAAAGAGCAAATAAACAATAAAGACACAGTTAAATCTTTGCTCCATAAATCATACTGCAATAGCTAAAAGTCTAAGGATGGTTGGACAAAATTCTCATTGTAGCATCTGCTTGGCATTGAGAAGCAAGGACTGTAAGAAGGTTCTTGTACAATAATTTCTTATAATTTGTGAATACCATTGCCGAAACTGCATCTGACTTTCATGTGTGTCAGGGAAGAGTTCAGAAATTTGCTTCCTTATGCAGTTAGAGAGGAAAATTCTAAGGCTTGCTAAAATCAGCGATATGCCCGCTGCACAGTGGGAAACTAGATAGAGACAGTTACTATTTAACTTTCAAGAACTTATGCTTGACTAGCTGAAAAGTATTGGATTTTTTTTCTCATGACCTTGAGTACAAAGTCTCATAATCAATTGGATGAAAAATCAAGTCTATCTTTCAAATGTTTGAACCAGGACTAAATAAAAGAAATAATTCCAGTCTATAGAAAGGTAGCACAGTAACAACATACTTGAATTTTAGGGGTGCTTCAAACAATCTCGTCCTGAAGATAGGATTCCAGGTTGTTTGCAGTTTTTAATTGGTGAAGTTGGCTCTAATTTTGGAACTTTGTCGACTCTTCTACAGGTATCACTTTGCACCAATTCTTCGCCAGATCTTTTTCTTGGAATCACTAAAGGAGTTTCATTTTACGCATCCTTTGTATGATTAAACCTTCAATAGAACATTGGTTTGCCATACAAACTTTCTTAGAGAGAAACTGGCAACTCGGAGAAGGTTACAAGACCTCCTTCTATAATGGACAGAGGTGACCCCAGAATGTGGCAACAATTTTCCACTTCAGCTGTTGTAAAAGAAAACAAAGAGCTTCTCTCTGTAACTTCTAAGGCCTACTTGGATGGCCTATTCTGGCCAAAACAGCAAAAAAGTACCTCTACGTTGTTATCTTGTGAAGGATAACGTTTCCCTCCATTACTAACTTTTTCTATAGTCACTGCTTCTTGATCCATTAGTTTTGACTTATCCATACACTAAAGAGCATTAAAGATTGTATTCTATTACACAAAGATGATCTGAAAGGGAAAACCTGTTAAAGCATAATATTTCAGTTGATGTATCAAATTCTTGGTTGCATACAAACAGAAACTGTTTGTTCCATACAAATAGAAACCACTTGAAGATATCTATGAACCACCTGAGCATAAAAAATGTTCAGTCTCGTAACTCTTAAGTAAATCTGTAAAGAATGTGACATTAGCCTTCTTGGCTTAGTGAAAGCCCTAATGTTCTATCCTATTTGACAGTCTTAAAAATCTCACAAAAACCTGTAAAGATTTTGGCATTCTGTACGCCCAGTCTCTAAAAGCCCTAACTTTCTATCATCCTCTGTGTAATTTTAATAGAATACCGTCAAATACCAGAATAATGAATGTCCATTCTCCCAAAAATTTGAAATGTGCAGAACAGAAAGAGAAATCATTCAATCAAATTACTCGAAATGTATCAGAATCCCCATCCTTTAACTCAATGAATTTATTCGCAAACTCTGTCGTTTTTTTAAACAAATTTTTGAGCACAACCTCCTCTAGTCCATTTATAGAGAGCCTTAGCTTATGAGATATTGTCTATAAGCCAAAATAGGGTTAAACTTTTCCATTGAAAGCTTAGAATAATTGAAACTGCAATAACAGTGTTTTGAGCAAGACCTATTTCGACAAATTTAGTTCAGAGTAGAATACACTGGCTTGTTTAATGAATTTTCTCCAAGACAGAGCATACAGGATTCGTGACAGCCACAAAAAAAATTATGGGATTTTGCAATTTAAGCATTCTCTTGCAGAAAAATACCTTTTCTGAACTCGTTTTGACGGTGAAGAAACGCAAATGATCTGTTGGAAATCGTTCATGAAGAGAACTGGGGTCTCAGGGAGTTTCTAACTTCGAAATTGCATCTAGCCCTTCCTTTGCCAGATTTAGTTTTGTATGCCCGGAATCTGGCTCTACAATAGGTAGCGCTCGGTGATAATAGGAGTCTTCGCCTCCGTGCTGTGAAAGAGTGGACGAGCATCCCATCCAACATGTAGATGATAATAATAGCAGCAATAACCATACATGGTGACGCCCAAATGCCATTCTGCTTCTTCCGCTGCTGTCTCGTCTGTCTACAATCCTAACTCAATTTCAAACCCACAAACGCACTCGGGTCTCTCTGAGATCTAGCCTGCTAACTAGCTCCCGGGTCACGTTATCCACACAAATGCTCTAGGTCACATGAGATTTCATGAACCACATGAAGAGCTTCGTGCCCTCCCAAGATTATGCCAGAGCAATTGCATACCGGTATTGTACAAAAGCGCTCGTTTCAGCGCGTGAGCTCGTTTCAGGGCAGGAAGAGGGATAATGCAATAGCGGCAAAATGAGGCGCCATATATTTGTATTTTCGTATTTGAGTCAAATGATTTAACTTTTAATTTGGAAAAATAAATGGAACAAGAGGGTGGGATAATTATAATGGCTTGTGTCATTTCTTTAAGTCACATTGAATCAATATACATTAAGATTTTGTATAATTTAATTATAAATTAAGTAATTATTCATTATTAAGTTGGGGTTTTATATAAATTATTTATTTATTAATGTTAATTTGTAGTTTTTAATAATATATTTATGTCAAAGAAAATTATTTAAATTAATGTTTTATCAAATTTTTTGTTAATTTTTCTATATTATATTCTAATTTACTTTAAACTTGTTTTAAATATGCTTTCACCTTCATGTATGGAAGTTATTTATTTGTATATTTAAAGTTTTGTTGTAATTTTTTTCTTGAAAAAATGACTATTGTGATTGTGATGGTGAGAAAGTATTCTATAAATAGCGTTAAGGGTTATTTAGAATAAATAGGAGATTATTTCTCTTTATCTAAGACTAATCTTTGAGAGAATGGATATACATTCCCTAATCATCACATAAACAATAGGTTAATCTTGCATTTATTGCTTTCTCTCCATGGAGGTTCGCTACACAAAGGGAATACCTCCTCCTATGTGAATTTGATTGTCTCCATCTCTTAAAGGATTTTCAAACATTAATAATTAAATCTTCATTACTTTAAAGATGTAGTCTTGTCGAATATACCAAAAAAATAGTAGGATTCTTTCGTTGTGGACAAAATCAAGTACATGTCTGAGGGAAGTATTCCTCTATGGATGGTTAACAAGTTCATCAATAACTACAAGCAAATGCTTCAATCTATATATTTAATGAGCTTCAGTCATCATCTAAAGAGTTCAAGAATCAAATAAATTCCAACCTAAGTTCTAAGTATATGGTAAGCTTGTACTTAGAGGTTCTATTATTGTAAAATTTGACAACTATGGAAGTTGTGGCAAGGTATTGGAGGAGGGACTGTCATTTTGGGGTAGAGCTAACCTCTTTTTAAATGATAGTTTCTAAAATTGAGTCCATCTTCAATGTATGTACGTTGTCTAGCTTTGAGTTTGGTTTCCCTTTCATCCTAGAGATCAGAGAAAGACATGCAATGTATTATGGCTTTCTTAGGGTTTTCAGAAGATTTAGAAGTTATGAATTTCTCCGAATTGTTTTTTCTTGTCCTTCATCTCAAGTGCCATTGGTAGGAACATAATTTTCTTGTCCTTCATCTCAAGTCCAAGGTAGGTGTTAGCGCTCAAATCTACCTTAGGCTGAAATAAGGTAAAACTCAAGGCTACATCAAACCACGCTCAGCCTCGTAGCTAGCCCTACGAGGACAGGAGAGGGCTCTCTCCGGGTCTATCTCGGCAAAAGGTTTTCAGAGGGGCTAAGATGACTTATAATGAACAATGAATATTGATTTTAGGCTAGTAAAGAGATAGGAAAGTTTTATTTTGATTTTTTTGGGTTTTTGATAAATGGATGAATTTTCTGGGCAGTGTGGGATCAAGAACAGCGTGAGCAGAGATTTAATCAAAGGCACAGATTATTCCATAAGGCGAGGTAGGAGTGAATTTTAACAATTAATTTGAAATCAAATGGAATGTAAAGATTGCTTAAGAAAGCTGAAAATGGCATTTAACAATGAATCCCTTTCAGACAGAAGAAAATACACAAATCCTGAACGCTCCTTCAAGGCAGAGCAAATAAATTGGATTCTACCTATCTTACTGCAAAAGCATCCAGTGAATTGATTATGAATGAAATGTAAACATTACGAGATTACATATGAAACAGTAGAAGAAACATATGCTAAACTTTACGCCACAAGAATCTGATGAAACAGAGCTGCACCACTTAATTACTCCTCTGTCAAACTGTACAATGATAGTGCTGGGTTATTTCCTCCCACAGCTTTTTATAAATCTCCTCTACAATTGATTTACAATACAATAAATAAAACCCAACTCTGAAAAAACCAATCGATCAAAATAAGGGATTTGTTTTATCATCATTAAACAAACAAGACTAAAAGCCAATCCGCTTTTCTGAAGATAGAATAGCGCTCCTTTTTCTACTTGAATCTGCTTGATGACCGATGAATAGGCAACATCTGGAACTTAGACCATTTGAATTAGGAAATCTGGAGTCATAAATAGGAAATCGAATCCTATTCTTCTGCTGTAGTTGATATCTTTGTTTAATTTTAGCTTTGCGGTTGTTGACTTTCACCAACAGCCTTCAATCCAGCAAACAGCATCGACTTTGGCCAATAAAAAAAAAAAAAACCTCCTCTACATCCTCTTTGTTGCAAAGATTCCCCAGAAAAAGTGAAGATTTTGGCCAAATTGCTGATCAACTAAATCCCTCACTCTGTTCACTGTCTTAGCTTTAGGTGGTTCCTTCCATTTTTCACAGCTGCAGTTTCATTCAATTTAGAAAGCTCACTATGATTAGGAAACAACGATGTCACCTCTACGTTTGTCCCACATGTTGTACATCTTGATGTTTCATAAATTTTCCTCAGCATGGCACCACCAAATGAATGTCCACACCGAGCAACAAGAGCATCCTCCAGATAAGCACCAAACAATGGATCTGACAAAACACTCCGTAATGATGGCACGACTCCTATTTTCCAAAGTGTTGTCTGAACCATTGCTCATTCTAGTCTCTTCAGCTGTCAAATCATCCATAAACTGGCTCACAGTGATTGGCACATAGCTCTGGGGTATAACATGGCCGGCTTCTACTATTGGAGAACAATTTAATATTGCATTGTTTTGCAGCATAAGCCTAAAAGCCAACGACGTCCTTCCACCCATCCCAACACCTGAAGATAAATCAGGAATTACTCGAAATTAAGTAGCATGACGAAGACCAGCAGTGGCATGGCCAAGTGCCCTACCTGTTAACAACAAAATATCCCCAGGACCAAATCCATTATCTGCGAGATACCAACGACCATTTGGATCACAAACCTGAAGACCAGGGCTGTCAGAAGCAATGAGAATTAACAATCTTTTCTCCATCTCGTAAGGCATGCTTGATTTGGAGCTTCCAAGCAGAGTTTTAGCATTTTGTGCAGCAGGAGGAGAATATGTTGCAACCAAGACTGATGACGACACCTCATTTGCTGGTAGAGGCAAGTCATCAAGCAATGAATTGAACACATTGCAGGCAAATGAAGTAACTTGGCACGGATCTGAGCGAAGGAGAGAAATTTTCTGGCCTTGAGATTATACGCGTAGCGCGCTTACCCAGTGCGCTGCGTGCAGCATGTGCGTAGCGCGCGTGCTAATTTACACGGGCCTGTGAAGCCCAATGCGTAGCGTGCCCCTTGTGCGTAGCGCGCCTCCTCTGCCAACTCCAGTTGTAATAGTAATATCTACTGTGACTGTACTCGAAGCGATCACACCTGATGATAGATACTCAGAGCGAGTCGTCAATACGTATCCTATTCTTAAGAAAAGAAGGTAGCCGCAGAGATGGGTCCGATCAGACATGGCTTCTCCCTCCAATAACTGTTCAATAACCATTGCTTTCTTCATTCCACGATCAGGCTGATGGAAAACTTACCTCGGATTTGACCCGCATTATTACAGAGCAGTGGTGGCTTCTCCTAATTCTAAAATTTGCTCACTGATAATCTGCTTTTACACAACGAGATCCAAAAACGAGAGCCACTCACTCTTTACGTGGAGCCTTCTTTGTCAACTTACAATCCCTTCACCTAAGCTTTAAGATTGTATTAATCTTTGGTATCAATTATTACCTCCCTACACCATGCAGGAAGACTTGCTGCTTATCTTTGAACTAAGCTTCCAGAATGAATTTTTGCTTGGTATCGATTATAACCTTATCCATGAATCGTGTTTGGTATCACTTGTATCCTTTCTGGTTTCCAATCTCACTGTTTCTTGTTGCAAATTTCAACATTTCAGAATTTGATGTGGCCTTCACACAAAGACACCATTGAAATCACATGCCCATATTCTCATGAGAAACCTCCCTTAAGCTTGATCTACCAGAAGAGAAGCAAAAATATGCCATCCTACTTCCTAGTGCAAACCGACCATTAAGGTATGCAACATTCTTCGGAACCCTCACATGATGATATTACTCTTGGAGGATGATCATGCCTCCCTTTAACAACCCTTACTCAGCCCTCGTACTCGACCTACTTTATGACTACATCTCTCTTCACCCCCTTGATGTGCCAGATAGTGGGAATACATTTCAAACATGCTAAGATGTGCCAAGTGATAAGGCATGCCAAGATGTGCAAGGGTGTGTCAATGCGTGTCAGGGACTGTCAAGACAAAAAAAATGGAGAAAAAAGTTAAACTACAAGGAAATTAACACATAAGAGGGTTAATAAGTCATCAATTTACCTTTTCCAAGAGGGGCATGCTAGGCACACCAACACTAGGTGGCAATAGGTGCCAAGTGCAAAGTCTTAGTGCATTCTAAGTGCCAAGTATTCCTCTGTTACTTCTCATCTACTTTCCAACAATTGATCATAACAAATAAATTTAATATTAAACCATGCCAAATCATACCAAGGCATCTTAACGTATTCCATACATGCTAAGACTTTCCAAGTGCCAACACGTGCCAAGCGCCAATATGTGTCAGGGACTAATGTTATGCATGTTATGAAGTGGAAGGGAATGTTGAAGAGTGCTAAGGTGTGCTAGAGAGTGATAATGCATGTTGATGAGTGTTAAGGATTATTAGGAAAAAAACATCAAGGGAGAACTAGGTAAAAATTCATGGAAGTTAATGAATATGAGGAACGTGTACTGCCAGAGACTAGTGTTAATGAGTGTTAGTTGTCATGCCAAGGAGGGAGTGACAAGGTATGCTAAGCATTGGTAAGGCATGCTAGGGAATATCAAGGCATGTCAAGAATTCCCAAAGTGTGCTTGGGAGTTCCAAGGTGTGATAATTATATCATGTGCCAATTAATAGTGCCAAGATATGCCAATACATGCTAGGTGCTAAGGATGTGGCGCAGGGTGCCAGGGTATGTCAATATGTGTCAAGTGTAGAAATTTGAATAACTGATATATTCTTCACCGAGATTCTCCTGATCACACACTATTTTAGCTTCATGCATAATTCAAAATCTCTTCTACCATTGATCATTACATGCGGAAATAAAATCAATTGCATGCATACATTAAAACCACAAACAATCACACATATGAACACAGTATTTAATGGGAAAGCTTAAAGCTTAAAACCCCAACTATCCGTATATTATATGTCATGGAGATCATGTAACAATCATAGTACAAAAGCTCCTCACAAGCTCTCATGCACACCCTCAATTGCTACACACTATCAAGCTATATCTAGCAAAACACATGCTCCAATCTTTTGCCACTTGATAGCCAGCCTCTATTGTGTTTTCAATGATATGGGATGGCTCATTAAATAATATAAACCACCTGGCTTGTACTGCACAATCCTCATGGGCTTCTCCACCTATCCGTGTGTTGCAAATAGAAACTGTATAGTCACAACTGATAGTTAACCTGCTCTTTCACCTATTTCTGCACTGGTCTCCACTGAAACTGTCCATGCACTAAAGTTAATTGATGCATTATTTAGTTGATTAATGAGTTTATAATTAGTGAATTAATTAATAATTAATTCACACCACTCTAACTAATTGTATCAATTAGTTAAACTAGATACAAATAGCTCAACTATGTTTAGATTAGTTAAACTGAATACAACTCCACTAACTTCCTCAATCAACTCCACCAAACTCTGTCACATGAGTTCTAACTGAAGTATCCATGCAATAGTTCCACATAACCCTTAGGAATAGCGTAATTCCTTCTGTCAGCTCCTGTGCCACATCTGTGCACTTAACTGAAGTGCTCCAAGAGAATAAGATAATGTTTAGAGTCTAAATATTATTAAGAGCTAATAATATTCGACATATCTATTTTTAGACTGGAAATCTAAAAATAGATTCCGCCCAGTATGTCTAAAAATAGAAGTCCATCTATTTTTTTTCCGACTTGACCAACCATCCACAAATAGCATCCTGCAACTCATAGAACATGATCCATATGTCTAAAAATAGACATAGTCTAAAAATAGACTTTGCGCCAAAAATAGCCTGCGGGCCCACTTAGTGAAGGCGACTTCTTTCCACTAAGCTCATAATCTTGTTGCAATCTCAACACTCCCTCTCAACAACATAAGGATTATCTGCAACCCCTATCCTGCCCCTGTGGTATTCGAATTTGCTCCTGGTGAGTGCCTTCGTCAAGATATCAGCATCCTGATCCTCTGTGGGAATGTATGAAAGTAACATGACCTTCCGCTACACACAATCTATGATATGATGATACCAGATGTCAATGTGTTTAGATCTATCATGAAATACTGGATTAACCAAGAGTTTGATGCAACTCTGATTATCACAATAAATCATAATAGGCTCTAAGTATGAACCGAACAACCCGACTAGGATCTTCCTCATCCATATAGCCTCGCATGCAACCAAAATTGCTGCCATATACTTGGCCTCTGCTGAACTGAGTGCCACGAATCTCTGCTTCCTGCTGTACCAAGACACTGCTATCGACCCAATACTAAAAATCCCTCCAGATGTGCTCTTTCTGTCCGTTGGGCTCCCTGCCCAATCTACATCCGACTGTCTGTACCATAATCCATATCTCGATGTGCCTCTAAGATATCTCAATACATGCTTCCCCGCCTTCCAAAAGAGCTTGGTTGGCTTAACCATAGCTTGTGAAAGTTGGTTAACAGCATAGCATATGTTGGGTCGTGTATTGACCATATACATAAGCGACCCCACCAACTGTCGATAAACAGTGGCATCCACTACCTCTGCCGAAGTAGCATCCTCCTTCCTCCAACCACCAGGAAGAGGAGTATCAACAGGCTTGCAGCCATGCATGTTGAACTTCTCCAATATCTCCCGAGCATACTTGCCTTGAGAAACAAACAGTCCACCACTGCGCTGCCAAATTTCCAATCCCAGGAAATAATGAAGGAGGCCCAAGTCCTTCATCTCAAACTCCTTTGCAAGATCATCCTTGCATGAGTGTATCAACAACTCATCACCTGTCAAAATCAAATCATCTACATAAAGTACAATGATCAGCAACTTACCCTCCACCACAATCTAGTATAGGTTAGGATCCGCCTCACTCTTGGATAATCCAAGTCCGGTGAAATAACTGTCTATCCGTGTGTACCAAGCACGAGGTGCTTGTTTCAACCCATACAACGCTCTCTTGAGCCTGCACACATGCGACTCGCTGCTGAAGATCTCGAAACCTTCGGGCTGCTATATGTACACCTCCTCCTCAATGACTCCGTTTAGGAATGCAGTCTTCACATCCATCTGATGAATGTGCCACCCCATCTGCACTGAGAGAGCAAGAATCGTCCATATGGAAGAATACCTTGCGACAGGTGCAAAGGTCTCCTCATAATCGATCCCCTCAATCTCTGAAAAGCCTCAGGCAACAAATCTTGCCTTATACTTCTCCACACTCCTGTCAACTGCCTGCTTCACTTTGTAGATCCATCTCGAACCCACCACTAATTTCCCCTCCAGTCTCGGGATAATCTCCCATGCACTGTTTCTGACAATCGAATCATACTCTTCCACCATGGCATCTACCCATGCGGGGTCCTCCACAGCTTCCTCGAAAGAGGATGGCTCTGTCACGATACACTTGCTCATAAGAGCCATGTATCCAGTATACCGGTCATGTGACTGTCTCTGTCTGTGCTGTGATGTAGGTGCTCCTACAACCTTTTCTGCATCTTGAGCCAGTCGCTCAGCTTCTGTAGTGCGCTTCCGCCCTCTGATGGTTGGCGTTGCCTGAGTGGTCTCTTCCACTCCATGAAATTCCTCTTGTGGCTGATCCACATACTAAAGCTCATCCTTAGGAACTACTAGCTCCTCATGTGCATGCAAGTGTGGCTCCCTCTCAAGAGAACACTTCATGGCTTTCTCCTCATGAAATTTTATATCCCATCGCACAACAGTCTTGCGATTGTCTGGCAAATACACACGATATTTGTGGGGCGTATCAGTGTACCCCACAAATATACCAACCTCTGCAGTCAGTTCCAGCTTCTTCCTGGCATCCTTCGTCACATGAATGTAAACAGGTGAACCAAAAATCCTCAAATGGGAAATATCAGGCTCCTTACCAGAAAACGCCTCCTCGGGTGTACTCATGCCAAGTATCCTGTGAGGACAATGGTTTTGCACATATACTGCAGCATTGCATGCCTCAACCCACAAGTGTATGGGTAGGCCCTGATCATGCAACATCGCCTGTGCAACACCCACGATCGTTTTGTTCTTCCGCTCAGCAACCCCATTCTTCTGTGGGTTATGAGGTGCTATGAGCTTTCTTCGAATTCCTTCTGCGCTGCAAAATTCCTTGAATTCGCCAGAGATGAATTCACCACCATTTTCGCTCCTTAGAGCCTTCACCTGCTTCCCCGATTTTTTCTCAACCAGTGCCTTGAACTCACAGAACTTTGAGTATGTCTCGCTATTCTTCTGCATGAAGAAGATCCAACACTTATGAGAAAAATCATCAACAAATATCACATAATACCTGTGCTTTGATGTCGAAGCTGCTGAGAAAGGTCCACACACGTATGTGTGAATTCTAACAAGGATCGTCGTCTCAACCAGTGCCTTGAACTCACAGAATTTTGAGTATGTCTCGCTCTTCTTCTGCATAAAGAAGATCCAACACTTTCGAGAAAAATCATCAACAAATATCACATAATACCTGTGCTTTGCTATCGAAGCTACTGAGAAAGGTCCACACACGTCTGTGTGAATTCTCTCAAGGATTGTCATGGCACGAATATCCTTCTCGTGAAAGGTGGCTTTCACAAATTTTCCCAAGGTACATCCCTTGCACTGATATGACTGCGCAAGAGTACCCTTAGGAAGCCCAGTAGAAATATGGTGCAGTATCTTCAAAGCTCCATGGTGAAGGTGGCCCAATCTCCGGTGCCACAACTCGCCATCATCCCGGCTCACCACTCCTTTTGCCTTGCCTGCCATTGCTGCGCAGCCATCTACCTGCAATTGATAAAGGTTCTTAACTTGAACCCCTATCCTCCAGGTCTCACTAGTTGCCTTACTGCGCAGGAAAGCCTTTCCCTCGTTAAATACAACATCATATCCCTTGTCTTCTAACATTTCCACAGAGATAATATTCTTCTTCAATCCTGGAACATGCATCACTTCCTTCAATACGAAGGGTTTACCAGAATCCCTCTCAAAGGAAATGGTACCGATACCGGTTGCATTGTATCTACCATCATCGCCCATCTCGATGTGCACTCCAAGATCTTTCTCATCCAGATCAGTAAACAAATATCGATCTCCTGTCATGTGAAAAGACGCACCACTGTCAAGAAACCACAATGATCCTGTCATACTTGAGACCAAGCATGCGATCAGCGAAAAATCCAGCTCAAACTGTGAGGCTAAGGCCTCTCCAGCTGCAGTCCCAGTAGCCTGCTTATTTTTCTTCTTCTGTGGACAATTAGTGGCGTAATGTCCGTGTTGGTGATAGTGAAAGAACTTCACCTTGGACATGTCCTGCTTCTTGCCTTTCACACCGGATTGAGAAGCTTTCTTACTCTTCCCCTTCTTTGCTTTGGCAGCCAAAGCACAATTCTCTTCATAATAGTTCTTTGATGAAGATCCGTCCTTGGTACTCCGCCTTATCTCCTCTTGCACAAGATCCGACCAAAGTCACTCCCATCCTAGCAATTTCTCCCGACCATTGACAGAGTCCTAATAGGAGTGCCAACTCTTCAGAAGCCCAAGGAGAGCCAATCTCACCAAGTCCTCATCATCAACAGTCACCCCCACACTTCCCAGCTCATCCCTGCATTGGATGAACTTCATGAGGTACTTGGGCATACTATCGCCTTTCTCCATTTTTATGTTTATGAGTTTATCCTTGAGCGCCAACTTCCTCTAGTTTCTCTTGCTTTGGAATAAATCTGTCAAAGCTTTCCACATCAAGAATGGAGAAGCCTTACCATGAAGGCTGGACACTATGTGATCCTTCACACCTTCCAACAGAATCCTTCGACACTTTGCTGTCATCTTTTTCCATGTGTCAAGTACGACAGCATCACTAGAAGTAGGCTTTGGATTTTCTGCATCTATGAACTCCTTCAACCCATTTTCATCCAGCACCACCTCCATCCTATCCTTCCATGCAATATAATTCGATCTTCCCTCAAGGGCATACTCCAATCACAATCCATTGAAAGACATCTCAAGTTCGACACCAAGAAAACACTGTTGTAAATTCGAATTCCACCAGCACAAAACTCAACCGCTTCAATGTTTTGTAATTGCTCCAATGATCAATATCGCTCCGATACCATGTAGAAATTTGAATAACTGATATATTATTCACCGATATTCTTCTGATCACACACTATTTTAGCTTCATGCACAATATAGAATCTCTTCTACCATTGATCATTACATGCGGAAATAAAATCAATTGCATGCACACATTAAAACCATAAACAATCACACATATGAACATAGTATTTCATGGGAAAGCTTAAATCTGAAAACCCCAACTATATGTATATTATATTTCATGGAGATCATGTAACAATCATTGTACAAAGCTCCTCACAAGATCTCAACACTACCTCGAATTGCTACACACTATCAAGCTAGATCTAGCAAAACACATGCTCCAATATTTTGCCACTTGATAGCCAGCCTCTATTGCGTAATAAATGCTATGGGATGGCTCATTAAATAAGATAAACCACCTGGCTTGTACTGCGCAATCCTCATGGGCTTCTCCAATTATCTGTGTGTTGCAAATAGCACTGTATAGTCACAACTGATAGTTAACCTGCTCTTTCACCTATCTCTGCACTGGTCTCGACTGAAACTATCCATGCATTGAAGTTAACTGATGTATTCTTTAGTTGATTAATGAGTTTATAATTAGTGAATTAATTAATAATTAATTCACACCACTCTCACTAATTGTATCAATTAGTTAAACTGAATACAAATAGCTCAACTATGTTTAGATTAGTTAAACTTAATACAACTCCACTAACTTCCTCAATCAACTCCACCAAACTCTGTCACATGAGTTCTAACTGAAGTATCCATGCAATAGCTCCACTTAACCCCTAGGAATAGCGTAATTCCTTCTGTCAGCTCCTGTGCCACATCTGTGCACTTAACTGAAGTGCTCCAAGAGAATAAGATAATGTTTAGAGTCTAAATATTATTAAGAGCTAATAATATTCGACATATCTATTTTTAGACTGGAAATCTAAAAATAGATTCCGCCCGATATGTCTAAAAATAGAAGTCCATCTATTTTTTCCGACTTGACCAACCATCCACAAATAGCATCCTGCAACTCATAGAACATGATCCATATGTCAAAAAATAGACATAGTCTAAAAATAGACTTTGCGCCAAAAATAGCCTGCGGGCCCACTTAGTGAAGGCGACTCCTTTCCACTAAGCTCATCATCTTGTTGCAATCTCAACATATTCGAATTAGCTGATGGTTAATTTGGAATATAACAGACACACATGTATTCACATATTTTTTTTTTCAATTTTTTAAATAAATTGAAAAACCAAGAGTACCTTTTTGAAGAGGGCTCGCAGAGATAATGGTATTTTTTGAAATTTCTTCGTTGTGTATAGTTTATGTTATTGATTTTTTATTCAGCCACTTTGAAATAGTTAAAAAAAGTTTCAGACATTATGTTTAAAAGAAATTATATAAAAAATATCATACAAATTCAAAAATGTCAAACTCATATGCCATTGGATAGAAGGTTCCTTCTTGAATCCAACATGATCAACTCTGCAACTCAAGGAAAAAAATTTCTTAGAATCCGCTACGGTACAAAATGGTGTTGTAGAGAAACCATTAGAAGAGGAGCTAAAACTCTGTTTTTTAGGTCGTCAACACCTCGATCGAGCACTTAAAAAGCTCGATCTAGTATTTTAAATTCAAATTTCAAATAGCTCAATCATGAGTTTAATAAATCCTCAGTCGAGCCCTTAACGTGGTTAAACAAAGGCTCGACCGAGCTATCTTAATTATCTAAAAAAACAACGTCTTTCAATGCTTGTCTTTAAGCAAAGTTTTAATTTTAAATATAACATATTTTTATACTTAATCATTTTATAATTTTTTCTTGTAGAAATTTTCAATAAAAATAAATCAAATTATAATAAATAAATAACACAAACTAAACTAACTAAATTTTATAATATTATTATTTTAAAAATAATGCCATACACACATTTAAATATGGATTAATCAAATTCAGATTAGTCAAATAATGTTTTAAAATATACGATTTCCTTATGTTTTTACAATTTTAAAAATATATATTGCAAGACTAGGTCAAGAGTAAAAATTTATATATATACTTCCAACTTGCGTAGACTAAGGAAAAAATTGAGTGCAATCACATTTTACAGGTTGAGAGAGATTTATAACCGCAAATACCATTGCATCCATTACAATTATATTCAAGTATAACTTACAACTATTACAACTATGTTAATTATTATTGCACTCGTTTTTTTTCTTGAACAAGTGGATATTACTGCACACACACACACATTTTTTATTTTAATAGATATGATTATGACCAAGGGAATCTTGTTTATTAACTCTTTAGTGATTTTATAAAATATACATTTCCAACAGCATCAAATTCACATTTTTAAGTTACTGTTTATTCATATAAAAAATTATAAGATTTATTAAAATAAAATTGATAAATTTTCTTATATTATTATTTAAATTATATTTATAAAAAAAAAAAAATATTTAAATTATAACATTGAATATTTAAATCACAGTAAAAACTAATTTTTAAGTTACTAAATTATAAATATAAGAATATTACAATTTCAATTGCTAGTGGGATTGAATCTTTTTTCAAATCTATATACCAAAACGTTAGAAATGTAATGAGAAATTAATCTACACCATTGTTAATTACCTATTCAAATGTAACTAGTAATTAAATTTGGTTTATTTTTTGAACTATCAAATACTTAGAATTTTAAAGTTTGCATATCATTATTGATATTTACATAAATTTAAATTTCCAGATTTAAGGCTCGATTGAGATTCAGGGTTCGATGGAGCTCCTAACCTGAGGTTACACAGGAGCTCGATCGAGGGTTTGTTTAAAGACTCGATCGAGCTATTTTTAAGTGCCTCAATAGATCGATCGAGCGCTTAAATTTTCTCAATAAAGCATCCTTTTTTAACCAAAAACACCCTCGTCTCGTCAAAAATTGTAACCCATCTCCATGCTTTCACCCTTAAGATCTTCCCATGAGCTAATTTCCAAAACAAAATATTAATTTCTAGGAGGAATTCCGAGCTCCAAATAAAGGCCCAAATCAGAGAAGAGGAAGGTATAATATCAGGAAAGAGAAAGTATTGATAACCCCTTTCAATAGAATACAAACAAACTACCCAACCTTGAGAGTCTTGATCTAGAAAGGAGGAAGGAGCACATCCAAGAAGAGTCTATTCAAGAGATTTGTAAATGCTAACAAGGTGACTCAAAAGGTTACCCCCCACCCAACTCAACCAATTCCCGCAAGATTACCAAGAGGATCTCCCAAATATATATTGTATGCTAGTTAATTAGATAATACACAATAGATGAAATAGGGGATTTGAACGAAGAAGAGGATTTCCCACAATTCCCTTAGTCTCAAAATATATTGATTTCCCATTTGTTGGAATCTAAGTTAGCTTGGACCTAATTAAAGGAATAAAATCCAACACTAAATTCCATATGGAATTTTCGTCTATTGTGAGGGATATAATTAATACAATAGTCTCTCACCCCTTTAAAATATTTTTTATGAAGAACTTTTTTCTACCAATCATTATCCCTTGTGATTAGTAGTCAAATCAGGTTTTCCCCGAGGGCTATATTCATTTGAAGGGGGTCACTTATTCCTAACTCCCCCATGGATTTTGGAAGCCTAACCCCCTTCCATTTCACCAGATGAAACTTTTTAGAGTTTTTCTTGCCTCCTTGCCAAGGAAATTGTTTCATTTCTTGAGCCATTTACCGCCTAACTGGATGAGGGCTAGTATAGTTGAGAGCTAGAATATAGGAAGGGATTAAATGATAGATTGAATTAGAATTAACATTCTAACTAAATTTAGCCAATGGGGCCCCTTTTGCTCAAATTTGGATTTAAACTTGTCAATAGCATGAGCCCAAGAATAATGAGGGAACATTTTGAGACATAGGGGCATGACCAAATATCTGAAATTGGTCCACTCATCCTTTCCTAGTATCCCTAAATTGTTAAGATCCTTCCATGCAATATTTTATTGACATTCCAATAATACAAATGAATTTTTCCTTCATTTATTAATCCTCCTAAAACCTGAAAAAAAAAAAAAATCATCCAAAATATATTTAAAGTGCTGCGCTATAATGCAAGATGCACCATCAATAATGATTGTGTCATTAGAAAATTGGTTGTGATTTATACTCTTTATACCTTCTACGAATCAGATTCTAGGGAGGGAGTGACATCTTCATTCAAATTCCAATGTCCTACTCAAAGATTCAACCATGAGAATGTAAATAAAGGAAGAACGGGGGAACCCCATACTTGAGGCCCTTGGTCGAAGCTTTAAAGAAACCAATGGCATATCCATTAATAAGAGGGACAATCCAATGCACATAAATACAAGCATTGATCAAAGATATAAAAATAGAAGAGAGACCCATTTTTATTAAAATATTAAAGAAAAAATAATGATTGCACATGATAAAGAGTCATTATCCATATATAAATTTATGATCATCCCTTTGTATCCTCTAAACTTGTTGGAGTGTATGGTTTCCTTTACTAAAAAAACTTTTTCCATTGACTGCCTCTTACTAATTAACCCTTCTTGATTTTTAGAGATAAGATTGGGAAGAAGAGGCATGAGTCTATGAGAAATAATATTTTTAATAATATTATGTGGGAAATTACAAGCGAAATAGGTTTGAAGAAAGAGAAAGAAGAGGGTCTTACATCATTAGGAATGAGAGCAAGGAAGGACGAATTGAGATTTCCCCCCATTCTGCCAAAATTTTGGATGAAGTTCATCATTATGATTAAGATCATATTTAATTATTTTCTAAATTTTCTGATAATAGTGTCCCGTGAATCCTTAAGTATCAGGAGCTTTACCTAGATCGAAGGACTAAACCACCTTTTGAATTTCTTCTTCCATGATAGAGAGTAAAATCTTGTTGTTGTCTTATTTTGAAACTAGTAGGGAATATGACCTAAAAAATATTCCTTTAAATATACAAGAGTGTCTCCATCTTCTTTATATAAGGACTCAAAGTGATTAAAAGTGACATCATTTATTCTATCTAGATATGAAATAATATCTCCATTAAGCTCCATATACTTGATTCTAGCTTTCAATTCCCTTATTTTTTATTTTTTGTGGAAGAAACTAGTATTTTTATCTCTCAATTTTAGCCACAAACTTCTTGATTTTAGATTTCAGATCTCCTCTTCTTCCTTTAATTTCCTATTCAATTCTTCAAATTCATTTCTCTTTTTAGAAAGAAAATCCTTGATGACCGAAGCTTCTTCCATTTCCAAAATGTTTCCCTATATATGTGATCTGATCTACCCCACTTTCCTCTTCTAATATTTTGAAATTTCATTCGCCCACTTTTGTATTTCCTCTTTTAACCCCATGATTTATGCTCCCATATGAATATAGGAGAACCTATAACCCACCTTGACATTTCTGATGCACTAGTGGATTAAAATCCTCACTGTTCATCCACACAGGGTTAAAAAGGAAGGGGATGGGACCCTTTTAATCTTCCAACTCTAATAGAAGCTTGATTAGGTGACGATCAGAACCATTAGGGGAATTGTGAGGTCTAAAATGGGCCTCCTAAGGAAATTATAAAATAATAGTGGAGATAATAAAATAAGATTAGATTACATCATCAAATTTTAGAGGGGAAAAAGAAAAAACTATTTTTTCAACTTATCTCCCTATGGGTTTACTCACATTTCAAGAGAAAACACTTCTTGGATGGAGAATTGGATTCCTCATCTAAGGAGTACTCGTGTTGCATACTTTCTATGGACCCAACTACACAAAAATGAGAAATACAGGAAAATCGTGATTGCAATCACGTATTTTCATGTATTTCTAATTTTTCATGTAGCAGGGTCCATCGAAAGTATGAAACATGGGTACTAATTGGATGAAGAGTTAAATTTGGCATCCAATGAGTACTCCTGCTCGAAATTTGAGTAAGCCTTAGGGAGATAAGTTGAAAAAGTGGTTTTATTATTTTATTATTTTTTAATCTTTTTACTTTTTTACTCCAAAAATGGTGAATAATCCCCCATGGCTGAAATCATCATATTGAATCCTATTGGTTCTTATAAAGTTTATTTTGGTTGTATGTTTTTCTTAGGAGGCCCATTTTAGACTTCAAAATTCCCCTAATGCACCCCAAGCCATATGAAAGGAAAAGAGAATTTTTCTAAACTAAAATATTACTCCCTGTTAGGAATCAATCTAATCTTGCAGCAATGTGTCCAAGGCCAACCTTTTTGTTACTCCAAGTAAATTTGAGAGTTTAGTATTCATATCGACCATTTCCAATGTGGAAATCAAATACTCCATATTTCCCTGAAACTCATCTCTTACAATATTTCCACCCCTCTCTCCCTAGTGAACTGTAGCATTAAAGTCTTGTCCTCAAATGCAGTTGGAGTTTCGAAGGGTTTCCATTTGTCCTAACAGATAATTCTAATATTCTACCTTGGAATGGTACATATTTTGCATTTAAATGCTTACTATGATGCAAAATGTCCCAAATGAAGATGAATCAATCTAGTGATAATCCAATGCTTATATTTTTCTTCTTGTAGAATATTAAAGGAGGACAATTTCCATAGAGTGAAAATTTCACCGGAAGGACCCCTTAAACTTATTGCCACTACTTTACCTCATTTCCAAATTTTTCTGCATTTTCGATAACTTCACACTCCCATAATTTCATCTCATAGAGGAGGAGGACATAGGAATTCTCTGATCTAATGAAGATTTTTATTTTAGATTCCCTTTTCTCACTTCTCACCCCCCTACAATTATAGGAGATGATACTAATGATTTCCTAGAATCTTTAGAGCCCTTGCCGAGATGAGGGCTAGAAGAATCAAATTTCATTTGATTTTTAGGGAGTTTTAAGGAAGGAATAGTAATCATCTATTGAGTTCCATTTTATTTATCTCTTTCCACATGAGACAACCAGAGCTCCTGATTAAATTTACTTCCCAATTTCCTTGTATATTTCGAGGATCAAAACCCATTTCCACTTCATTTTCTGATTTGTCATTAGTTGAGGCAAAGAAATCAAGGTGATATTTCTCTGCTTATGGAGATTCAAAATCCTCTTCCTTTTCTGAACCCGCATCTTATGTTTTGACATTTCACACAAGACCATTTTTTGGTTATGGAACTTCGTTCTCATCATGGGATTCACCATCTCCCTTTTCTCCATGAGTCTAATCTAGTTCTTCAACCCCAAGAGGTTCTCCTTCATCCTCTTCATATTCCAAGACAAAAAATTGGTTTGTGTGTTGATAAATATTCTTCCCATCTCTTGGAGATGAATATTTCCACACATTTTGAGGACTTGATGAACAAGGATGGGCCCCCTTTAGGTCGGGGTTGCCTCCTTTAGGGATTTTTGCATTATTTTTCCTCTTCTTCTCTTCCATATTTTATAATAACTTCCATCCTCCTCTTGCTTGAGGGAATCCTCATTTTTGGGGCCATTCCTAGCAAAGTTCCCATATTAATGACAATGTTTACACTTGGAATGGATTTGATCATAATCCACTTTTTGAATGAAAGAATAGTTATTTAATGTGAGATGAATTTATTTCAGAGGTCCTTTCTCAATGTATACTTCTACAAAAATATGAGCACATGCATACATGAATCTCTTGGTTATTCTCTATCTATGTAAATTCACAAGGCATTTCAATGTTTCACAAACTATCCTCATCCTAACAATTAAGAGGTAAGTGAGGAAGTTTTACCCATATTGGAACTATTGAGGGAACATAATTATTAGGATTAAAATATAGGGTTTGAAGATCCAAGTAAACACCCTGAGTAGCCATGAAGTATGGGCATACGAGATCTCAATCTTATTTAAGTTCAAATAAAAAGGTGAAGAAATATTGCCTGCATAAGGCACACTCAATATGGCCTTTAATTAGGGGTCTCTAGTTTCTTTCCACGTATAGCCACAAATATCTTGGAGAAGGCCAAACCCCCATTAATTGGTCAACCAAACCTCTTTCAGCTAGATTAATATTCATTTCCCGAGATTTACCTAGATGCACTTTCACTTTCAGAATCCCATCCAAATTCTTAAAAAAATTCTTAGGTCTAGTTTTCAAAGACATAATATTAGCTTTTACAAATTCAATGAAATAAGCGGTCGATGGAAATGGTAGCGGGGAGTGAGAGGGAGGGGGCTAACCCCCTCGCAAAGGAAACATTTTTCAGAACTAAGAGAAGGCACATGAAAATACCTTTTTATGTGGATAAATTAATATAAATTTATGTATGCTATTAATTTGTAAAAATGAAATTTTAAATTATGATAATAATTTTATATATATTTTTAAATTAAATTTGGAGAATTGGTTTATCATTTAAATATTGTAAATTGAAAATAAATAATTTTTAAATTAAAGTCCACTTTAATGACTCTTATTTATATCTTTAGATAGGGAATGAAAATAAAATCCTATTTGAAACTATTATTAACCCTATTACTTTATATGGATATGAGGTTTTATGATATAATATTTCTAAAGATTTTGTGGAGGAAGATAGAACGGGTCCAAATAGAGTTTATAATTTACGATCTCAAGATTAAAGGAAATATGTTTTATCTTATAACCCTCATCAAATCATTGTTATTTTTTGTAGCATCAGATGTGTTCTAGCCACAAAATTTGGTGGAGAGACTATAATACATGAGATCTCCAAAACCCAGAAATTGTTTCTAGAAATTCCACCTATAAGTGTCATAATTAGATTATTAACCATTTTTTAAAATATTCCCTAAGTCTAAACTTAGGGAATATGGTTAATTAGTCATTGTTAATTGAGATAATGTGATAATCATCTAGAAACTCACACAAATCAATACATATATGATCCTAGCCATTTACTAAGTTTTAATCTTGGTCGTTGGTGCTCCAACAATGGATTATAAGAGGAGATCGATGTGGTGATGGAGAATACACCAAAACACTTGAGTAGTTCTATTTCCTTGGCAGATCTATTTCCATAGAAGTAAGAGTCAGATACCGGAAAGCCAAAGATTAAAGAAGTGAGTGAGGGGCAAACAAAGTGATCCGAAGGAAGTTTTCTATGTCCGGAGAGGCAGCAGAAAGAGTGCCAACTTATTCGCAGTGAGGCAGCAAAGAGTATTGTACAATTTCTTCATATTGGTGGTTTGATTTGCTAGAGAGAAATTCGTTATCAGTTGTAGAGGCTAGGCACAAGTTCCAGAGGGTCGGAGATAGGATTTCCTCAACAACAAAAGGCAGAACGACTTCATCAGAGATTGGTTGGAGGCTTGATGTCATAGTGATTGTGCAGAGCAACATAGAGGCTGGCGTAGAGGTTCCAGGAGGTCACGTTTTCTGAAGGTAGGTTGTGTCGGGACTACTTGTGGAGGAAGGGTAATTCCCTTCAATAATTTTTCCCATATTTTTCTTGTTGTGGATTTCCAATTTCAAGAATCCAAATGATACTCATATTTTCACTACTGCATAATAATAAAAACCCTCACTACTGGACCGGTTTTCCCAAGTTGGGTTTTTCTGGGGACTTTTGTCTAATAATAATAGTGTCAAATTTTATGTGTGTGTGCTAGTAATTTCTCATATTCCAATGCTATTTTATTTCCGAAATTTTGTTTGTGAAGGTTTCAATGTGTTTATTTCGATATTTTTCGTAGCAAATAAATTATTAAAATGATTAACAATTAGAATAAATAATACAAGTTGTTGCAATAGGATTTCAGTTTTGAAATTTTCACATGGTATCAGAGCATGATTGATCAGTCGGGGAGCTTAGAAGCGAAAGAAAGAATTTCGCTATTCTATAAGAGCATCATGCCAAAATTCCTAGAGGTAGCGCAGTCCATTGCCAGATAGGTTGAGTTTCTTGGGTAAGTTCGATTTTTCGGTGCATTAAGGCAGAAAAATTTGAATTTCCAGTTTGAGTGATTCCAAGAGGCAGAGGGAGCAACTCAGATTTTTGTTGGGAAGATTTATGACTAGATGCAGACGGTTTTGTAGGAGTTTTCTAGAGAAAATCCAACTTCAGGTGGAAGAGAAAAGCACACACCATACGGAAAGTTTTCCTTAGGGAACTTTGAGTCTTAGAATTTCAAATTTCCAGGCAGATTAGCAGTAGCCCCTAGTGGGTCTACGAATTACATGAGTGTTGTAGTATTACAACAACTCCCCATTATCCAAGTAAAATATTTAGTTTTAGAATTAAAGCCTTAAGATAGGATTTTGTTAGATTAAGTTTTAAATTTTCTTTAAAAAATAAAGAAAAACACCTAAAGAACCCTCAAACCAAAAAGCATAAAAGCAGGAAGAAAATGACAGTGAAATTGCGAATAGCAAATCGCCAAAATAGCGAAATGTCAAAGTGCGAGCAACGAAATTACGATATGAAAATTGCCAAAATGCGGAGTAGCGAAACCTTTCACCTAATAGATGTTGATATCGCTTTCCATCATCCAACACACCCCGATATCACATCCCGCCTAAATTCATCACAACATCACACTTCATGTTTCGCAGATTTATTTGAAGCGTTATAACTCACCAACTACAAAAATCGCCAATCAACAGATCCCAATGTGATGACATCTGTCAAAATCACATGAACCCATGCTTGTCAATTTAATGTTAATTAAGGTTTTTTTTTACCTCAAGGCTTGTAATCGATATGTAATTGTTTCAAATATTAATACCAAGGATTTCCCATTATGCATAATTTAAGTTGACAGGACAGTTAATATCGTTCAAAGTGATTTCAGCTTATCCTCTCTGGTTTTCTTTTCAACAAGGTAATTCTAAACACTTAGGCATAAAAGGATGTCAAGGTTGATTAAAGCACGAAGGAAATTTGCCACCCCATCACTATTATTCATACATCAAGAGTAAAACAACAAAATGGCTCCCATAATCCTTGATACGATATGCAACCCAGAGGTTGGTTCTTCAAGTTGGGAAGGCACCTATTAGTTGTTCGAGAATGAGAAACCGCAAGTAATTATGGACAGAAAATCTATAGCTGACGACACTTTATCCAATGATTCAGAATAATGGACGAACACTGTTAATTCTTTTCTTCACAGAATTTTTGCTCGTCCTAAGATGCTATCATATATTGATTTAGTGAAATGGGTGTTGTATAATGTAGATATCAGAGATAGGAAATTTTTTACTAGAAGCAGAACTGTCATTGGCTTTCTCAGGCCGTCAGATGTGAAGAATATGTATAAACTATGAGAACCCCAGAAGAGATGTGACGCACAATTTGTTAAAGAGTTCATGCAGGTGAATGGAGAAATGATCCTAACCAGCATAATCATGATGATACGGGTATGCATTCAATCATCTCTCTTAAAATCCCATTCTCTCAGATAGTTGCAATGAAGTGTCGTCTCTTTGGATCTGTAAATATGAACAAGTTTAAGGAGAATTGGACACCCTTGATAGAAGTAGCCTCTGACGGTTATATTATAGATTGGGATACTATTATTTCTGATAATTTGATAAGATTTATCACAACCTATAGAGAAAATCGAAATTTCCCACTCAATGCAGTCTCTCCCTTTTATATGAGTTTCTATGTCTTAGATGCAGTCTGTTTTTCCCTTGAATTTTCGTCATTAGGATAGAAATGGACCAGAGAAGTTGAAACCCCCATATACCTACAGTTAGATTTCCCATGGGAGTAAAAATATAACTCTCATATGTTCATAATATGCAATAACGTAATGCTCCTGATCTTCCAAGCCATTTTCAAAAGAAAAATCCCTAGAGTCACACCTGAAGCCAATAAGAGTCTTAAGTCTATATGTAGGTGGTTTGATGAAGAAAAATTTACATGCATCTGTATTTTTGGAAGTTATTCCCATCCTCATGTCTTACCCTTGTATATACCAGACAATTTTTTGTCCAAATAAATTTCTTATCAAAAAATTGGTAATGGTTTGACAAAAACCCTAAAAGATGCAAAAAAGATCATTTGGCCAACTTTTCCTTTTTCCTGTGGTTCACATGCCCTAGATAATTTCAAGCATGTCTATCTTGAAATTGATCGATTAAAACCTTTCAATTTTCTAGTGTTACCCAATAGGAGTTATGATTCCTTTGGGATTGCTAGAGAGAATAAATTCGGTAAAGCTGCGAGCACTTTCAGGTGGCCTGATAGATTTGATTATATGTTTGAATCAATTCATGGATTTTCAATAGTTCAGAAAAAGGCAGGTAAAGGTTTAGCCCGGGAGATTTGTCAAGATTCAAAGTGTATCGAGAATAGAGAAATGCCCATTTTCCAGATTATTTGTTTCGTAGACCAGAGTCGAAGGCAAAACATGTTATACTTGCAAGGACTTCTCAGGTATCAATACCAATTCAAGAAGCATAAATCTCTAATGTTCAACAAGATGATCAATTCATCCAAAATTGGGAAGAATTTGAGAAATCACTGTCAGAGACTGATACCCCTGCCACTTAGAATGTCATTCAGTCAAAAACCATGCCTATTTTGGGTGCTACAAGTTCCATAAATCATGCATATGAGCCAGGTGTGCAGCATTTTTCTATTGATATAGACAAATCCAAAGATTAGGAAGAAATCAGAGAAACCTCATTTACTATAGAGGTTTCCAAAATTGTTCTTGAGCAAAGCCAGATCCAAGGACACAATGATACAAATGAGAAACCAAAAGATACACCATCCCAAGATATGGAGATCATCCTGGATTTTCCGACTGCTGAAATAGTCCTAAAAAATGAAGAGATACCTCCATTAGTCATATTTTATAGTTAAAGACACAAAGTTGTCATGATCAAGTCAAAGAAGAAGCGAAAAATGGAAGAATCTCCAGAATTTCCTATATATTCAACACTAATGTGAGTCCTTTGGAAAGGAACTCAATCATCTCTAGGGAAGGAACTTAACAGATTATCTCAATTTGTAGGTGCTTATGCAAATGCAACAATTGATAAGGCAACAAAATTTGAATCATGTATTATAGAAAAGGATCAGAAAATTGCTCAAATGGAGTAAGTTTTCTTTGATGAAAAGCAAAGGATCGAGCAAGAGCTGCAACCAAGAATTAGTAATATACAACAAGAGTTTCAAGGTCTCAAACTCAAACTCGAAAATGAGATTAAAAAAAGATCAAATAATTCATCAATTACAACAGAGGATTGAAAATCTCCAGGAAAAACCTGAAATCAATGAAGTAAAGAAAGACGAAACAGAGTTGGAAGCATTACTGGAAACACAAAAATTAGTTTTCTATCAGAAGTATAATCAAATTCAAGAGAAAGTTAATACCATCAATCAATTAGTCACTCAGATTTCTAATCTGAGAACTTATTATGAAGAAATTGATGATAAGGTGTCAAAATACATACTATTGGCAAGACACTGCACAAGGTAGAGCGACTGATCTCCCTCGTCTTGAATAATTAATTAAAGATATAATATTTGGAGATTGGGATATTAAAATGAAGAGCGTTGAATTAGCTATTATCAGAGCTAAGAATTTATCTTCCAGTATCTTTGAGTATATAAAATATTCTCTTCTCAAAGCCAACCTGATTCATGAAGCATCAAAAGACAACATGCCAAATATTAGTTTCGTGAAGCAATCTTGGCAAGAGACATCAAACAGAAAATCTCTTGAAATAGAAAATATGAGAAGGCTAAATATGGAGATTTACTAGCACTTGTTGATTAGGCCTCATAATCAATTGATAAAGTTAAGGTGCCTCTCCAATGCAGTAGCTCAACTTCTTCTGACATTGAATGATGTAGTATTCGTGGGACGGATGTGAATGCAGCCAATTCATCACTCCTAGCTCAAACATATGATTAAAGCATGTCATCTCAAAGACCATCTAGAGAGTGAATCCGAGAAACAGTCGTAGATAGTTACAACTTATGCATTTTATTTTCCTAGTTTATATTTTTATAGTTTAGAGTAATATTAGAGACTTATTTTACAAGTATTATATTTTTGTAATATTAATTAGTATTTAAACCCCTTTCATGCATTCAGGAAGGGGTCCAAAAATTTGAGAAGAATACTTTTGGAACTTACACTACTTTTTGAACGAAAGTTATCTAATTGAAAATCTAAACCTTGAAGCTATCTTTTCAGATCTGAAGCTATGATGCAACAAGTACTATTATCTGTCTATTAATTGTTTTATGTTTCTAAAATTTTGATAAACTTATTTCTATCTATTAATTTCATTCTGATAAGCATTGAAGTGATATATGTTCTTATTACTATTGATATACTATATTGAACGATATGTTGTTAGATGTGAGACTTAGAGATATTTTATGTGATTAATGTTCTTCATCAACTAAATCAATAAATTGATTTAGTTTCTTAAATGTTCTTACATTCATTAATTATGAAATGATCTATATTATTTCATGCTTGTGAAATTCTACACGTTAATCATATAAATGAATCCAATCCCGGGAAGTAGTTAGATTAGTTTTAATTTATGTAATCATTAGAATAAATCACCCTGCTAGTGTTGATTTCATTTATTTTGTTATATAAACTCTCTTTATACGGGAAACTCGTCCCTTTATCCCTAGTCAGACCTACCATTTTCAATGGAAAAGGAGTTGTTTAGGAAGTCACTTTCCAACCTTCAAAATTTTTGGTGCTAGAAGAAGGGCCATCCCACTATGTATGGCATATAAAGCTAAATCTCAATTGAAAAGCCAACGTAAGATTCAATCCCCCTCAAAAGCTCCTACAGCTTCTAGACCACGTTTTTTATCTCTAGGTCATAAGTCTAAAGTTGTAGAGCCACCTCTTTCATCTCTTGAAACATTACCTTGTAGACCTTCTTCAGATTATATTCCCGAGTCTCCCGAAGTTCATTATTTGATTGATAAGTTAGAAAAAATAACTATATCTCCAGATAATCTTGTACATCATAAAATTTCTGAAGAAAGTGTTACATCCATATTTCGAGGTATTGATGTATTAACCCGATCACAAAGTGAAAAACTTGGGATAACTCCTTTTGAGTTTCCTATTTATGCTCATCATAAAAAAGCTACTACATCAGCATCTCAATCAGGTATCAGTGAGATCACATCACCTTCATCTCCATTTATTTATACCTTCTTTTCTCATCAACCCATTTCTACTCAAACAATTAGTGCTGCTATAAGTAGTATTAGTCTAGTAGTAAGTTCTTCTCCATCCACATTTACTTTTGGACCTGCTATCTCATCTTCACAAACAAGAAGTCAAGTAATGGCCAACTTACCATGGGTCAATCCGGGTGTTGTTCAAATGGTAAATTTACATCCTCTCCCAGATCATCCAGAAAAATGGTTACCAAAGTATAATCTTGATGAGGTCTTCTTGCTGAAGAACATCTCAATAATTTTATGTTAGCCATGAATATCAACAGCATTGAACATGAAGATGTTGTAGTTAAATTGTTTCCATATACTTTCTGAGGATCTGCAGGATCCACATATTTTTCGATCCATTCAGGCTCAATAGGTGATTGGTATAATTTTCAAGAACTATTTATTTCCAAATTTGGTGATGATAGGACAATTACGTCATTGATCAATGATCTTTCTAATTTAAAAGCTAATATAGGTGAAAATATCAAAAATTTCAACTCCAGATTTAACAAGTTATTGGACAAAATTCCAACTGCCTCTAAGCCTAGATTCGATGTACAAATAGAGTAGTAAATATCTTCCCTTCCTTCTAATATAGCAATTTTTGTAGTTAGAGCTAATAAAGTCACCCTTGTAGAAAACATGAAAGAAGCCTTGTCTGTTGAAAGAAGAATTGTTGCTTTAGAAAGGAAAACAGAGCCTAAGGATAAAAGATCTAAAAAGTTAACATTCAAAGACGAGACAATGAAGAAAAATCCTAAGGATCTTTTTTACCTTGAGGGATTACAAAAATTTCTCAAAACCATTTCCAACGATATGGTCGAAATCAAAAAACAAGTTGTTGAAACCTCAACCAGGAAACCCTTTAAATCATTTAGAAAAAATCAATTGTCTAACTCTCATCCTACCAGTTTTATTTCTAATGTTGAATCCGACCAATAAGAATAAGAAGAAGAAGAAACCACGACTTCTGTCGATGAATCCCAAGATGAAGAAATCATTGAATTACATGAATTATGGGATTTCATTTACCTTCCTTTGATGACAAGATAGAATATGAATCCATGCCTGTTAGCACAAGAAGTAGAAATTCTATAGAACCAACTCAATCAACACAAAAATAGAAAATCCCAACTTCTATTGCTAAAGAAAAACCTGTTAATAAAAAACCTCCAGTCAAATCATCTCAGCAGGTCATCACTGATTCCCATCCAATCAAATCTACACCCAATCCTCAATCTAAAATCTTAGTAGTATCTGATACAATTGAATCTAATATAATTGAGGATATGAAGAAGATTAAAGCCAATGTTTCTCTTTATGAAGTTAGAAAATTAAAGCAACAACAGAAAATTTTATTGAAAGAGCTGAATGTAGTTACAACATCTCCTCTTCCTCCAACTGTTATAGCTAAAGCTACTAATGGAATAGGGAAACCTCCGACTGACAATTCAAGCAAAGTTAATGCTTCATATTCTATTTTTATTGGTGATAGATCTAATTCTCATACTCATCCTTTTATTTTAACTTTTGAATTATACAATAGAAATGTTCATAATTGTTTAATTGATTATGGGGCTTCATCCAATAATGCCATATTCAATTTGTGAAAAATTAAATATCGCACCCCATAAGTCATCAGTTCGTACAGTTCAATTGGATAGAAAAAAGGTGAAGGTCTTAGGATAAATCAACTCAGTAAGTATTAGATTGTCATCAAACCCAAAATTTTCCTAGATTATAGATATACTGATTATAGACATCCCTGAATTTTACGGTTTAGTTCTTAGCCGAGACTGGTCTAAAAATTTACATGGATATTTCGCAATAGACTGATCTCACATGTGGTGTCCATGTAATGAAAAGCCAAATCAAATCAGAGTCGATCGTGAAAAACATATGAAGTACTCAATTATAGACCTTGGGGAAGAAAATGAGAGTATAGCATTTAACAACAACATTTTTGGCAATTACTCTACAGATTCATTCTTAGGTAATTTCAATGCACAAAGATCACCTTTTCTAGTCAATTTTGTTAACTCACAAGTAGAATTTTTTCTCAAACTGATTCTATTATATGCTTCAATTTTGAAGAAGAAACTATAGTCCAATCTCCATTTTGGAAACTTTATTTTGATGGATCAAGATCCAATGATGATGCAGGAGAAAGATTTGTACTTATTAGCCCAAAAGGAGAGAAAACCAAGCTAACCTATAGTTTACAATTTGAATGCACTAACAATATTGTTGAATACGAGGCATTGGTTCAAGGTCTTCGAAAAGAAATAAGTCTTGATATACGATATATTCATGTGTTTGGATACTCAAAGATAATTGTAAGACAAGTATGAAATACTATTCATTGTCTCTCAATCCACTTGAAAGATTACCAATCCTTGGTTCAAGACATCACATCACATTTTATAGCATTCAATATCTCTCCTATTCCTAGATCAGAGAATGCCAACGTCGACCTTTTAGCTAATGTTGCCTCCAAGCTTAATCCACCGGAGGATTTTAGTCTTGACAAATTCTCTATTGAATTAATTTTCCGACCATCTATACTAGATAATGTTACTATTTTGCAGGTTTTTAATGATGATAGTGATATTTTAAGTTTTCTTACTTCTTAGAAATCATATCATGATCAAATTGTGGAAGAATATGAACATGATAATCAAATCAAGAAACAAACTGATAAAAATATTTTTCCAAAATCTTAGGGTAAAGCTTGAAGATTTATATGATTTAAAAGATAGATTCAAAAAAGTCAATAATTCTAAACTACAGAGTTCTACTCTAAGGTTTGAATTGGTTAACTTAGGATCTACTGATTTACATCAAGATATAAATCTAGGGCTTATCCTTTCATATGAAGAAAGAAATGCATTCATTTCATTATTGAAGAGATACAAAGATATTTTTGCATGGAATTACCAAGATCTTAAAACATATGACATACTATTCCTATGGTACTCGATGTTAAGCCTATTCAAAAAAATCCCACAAAAATTCATCCAAACTTGGAAAATCAAATAAAAAATGAATTAAACAAACTATTGAAAGCCAAGATTATTTTTCCTATTAGACATTCAAAATGGGTTTCTAATTTAGTACCTGCTAGGAAAAAGAGTGCAGATATTCAAATTTGTATTTATTTCAGAAATTTGAACAAAGCGTGTCAAAAGGATAATTTTCCTTTACCATCAATGCAACAAGTTTTACAATCAGTAGCAGGTTCTGAATTAATGTCTTTTCTAAATAGATTTTCAAGATATAACCAACTTTTGGTTCATCCAGATGTGACCACTGGATTAAGTGCCAACTAATGGTTATGTTATTTTATGTTAAGAAACTAAAACATTTATTTATTTCTTTAGAAATATTACTTGATGAAAAAAAATTAATTTTGTTTGATTCAATAAAAATTAGTTATGGAAAGTGGCTCCATAAAAATTAAAAGACTTATGGTAAAAGTATTCCAAGAACTGAGAAGTGGTTGAATAGAAAACAGTTCAGACAGTTACCCTTTCCTTTGAGGATAAAGGTACATCCTAGTGAGGAAGAGGGGTTTTTCTCGGTAGTTGAGGAGAGGATAGGAAATAGAGTGAAGAATTCCTAAGCTAGTGGCGACCAGTGGAATTACTCATATTCCTGAAATTCCTTGAATAGAAGACTGGACTTGGGGTCCTGATATCTCTTCCGGAACCTTTGTCAACTCACTTAACTCAGATGTGGAGCACGAGGGAGAGATGAGGAAATAATTGCCTCTCTCAAGGTAGGAAGGACAACATCACCAATACTTGGAAAGACAGATAAGTAAAACAAGTCATTGGAAAACTAAGTTTTGGATTTTGATTGAGTAATTAGTTGTATTTTATTTATCTGCAATTTATTTTGTATTATATTTATGAAATGATGAACCCTCTGTGTTTTTCTCTTTAATTAAACCAGATAGCTAGGAAAATCTTTAAAGTATTCAGAACATGTGGGAAATAAAAGCAAGTATAGATTAAGTAATCACAGATAGAAAATAAAGTTGTAAACTAATTCTTTCAGCAATTAAACAACAGAGAATTGTTAACGTAGAGCTTTCAAGACGAAAGCTCTGAGTCGATCATTCTCTGCATCTATGATAAACATGGACAGAATGGTCCGGACATTCATCTAAAACTGAAGGAATAGTAAACTTAGAACCATGACCAAAAATTAAAGAATAATTTGTAGACAACGGATGAACATGCTAAACTCACATAATGAAACTCTATTTAATAGATTGCCTAAAACAAGCATTATACAGAGACTGTTATCGCAGAAAACAGAGCTGTGCGAAAAGACACATGAACCTCAAACTGAAACAATCTTTATTACCATTCCTAAAATATTTAAATTTATATGAAAAATAGAACAATGGAAGGGAAACTATAATACCACTCTTGTATTTGCATAAAAGTAAAAGTAAACAGAATACTAGAAAGGAAAATGGTAGCGCTACTCTTGAAATTGCATAAATAAATATGTAATAGATTTCTAGAGAAGAAAACTATGTACCAATACTGAATTACGGAAATATGTGTTTACATAAGCGAAATAAGTTGTAAAAGAACCTATGTCTGTCGATTCTTGAGAAAATAGGAGCAATAACCATAAGATGAGATAGGGTCACTTCACCTAGTAAGAGGTAGAGCCAAAACAAGAGAATAAAACATAAAATATACAAAACACGGTGATATAGTACCAAACTCCCAGAGGACCCAAAATATATATTGATATATAGGATTAAAAATTGTAAGTTCAACTGTTATACAAAAGTCCTAGGTAATCACAAACTGGAGAAAGCTGAGATATTCAAGTAAAGAGTAAACTGATAACAATATAGTGGCGTAAAGCCCTACAATAAAAAACCAAGCCTCGAAGTTGAAGTAGGGTTCATTGTAACTAGAAACCCTTTACAAAAACCTACAATGAAGAAATATACCTAGCAGGGCAGGTAAACCGAGTCAAAAAAGAACCAGAATGAGCATTCTAGAGGAAATCCACCACAATGCCGGGCTCAGGAGGTTACCTGTGCATGAAGGCGAGATGGGGAAAATCGTCATTAACTAGTGTGAGGCCATGTCAACCAATAAATAAGCAGAGTATAGGGAGGAATGAAAGGTGAGTAGTGTTTACCTATCAAAATTTCGTTGCGAGAATTCGCAGGTTTAACCTACAAGTAGGCCACGAAGAAAAGAGTCAATACTCTACCGTCGTATGGGGAATGGAAATTCAAATTAAAGACTACCGCCTATGCTTCAAACATTCACAGCTTACCTGTGAACTTCATAAGAAGGTACAGTGGAGAATCAGAGGTGCAAAACGCTCAGGGAGGAGATAGAACCACTGTTACTAACACAACAAGCAAGAACAATCTTTAAAGAAAAACAATGTTCCAAGAAACTAAGAAACTATGAATTGTTGCTAGCAAGAAAACTGAATATTGTGTGGTGGAAGAACTATACTGAGTATTTCTGAAGAAAAAACCAATTAAAAACAGTACATCAAGAACTTACAGTAAAAGGGCCAAAATGGGTTAATTACTCACCATCTGAAATGAATTCCAGAACGGAACCAAGGAGAGCCATGAAAGAGGCTTGTCGGCAGCGGCAAGCCGAAGAAAGCTTGCAGAGCTCCACGATGGAAGCACACAAAGAAATGGAAATAGTTAGGGTTAGGGAATTCATTACCCTAATCGAAACCCTTAAACCAGTTATGACTGTAGATCTCGAGTCTAAGCAGATCGACGATGAAAGGAGCTCATAGATGTTCTCCGGTGGAGAGCTTTCCAAATTATATGGAGTTCAATTAACTCAATCACATTGCAAAGGTTTTAGATAGTAATAGGTAAACCAGCAACAATTCATTCATAATTAAAAACATAACGGCCGTCGATGAATCTAAAGTCCTTGTCGACTTAATGCCAGGTCCTTTCGTAATAATGAAGTAGGAGAGACAATCACGATTAAACCGATGCTAGATACATTGACAGGTGCACACCTCGTAAAATTTTGAAGCGTGCCTTAAATATTTATGAGGCAATAATGAATACACATTTGATTTTATCCATAGTACTGTACTGCTAGATATGTGATATGGAATGTCTATTGCATAGGTAATAAATGGAATTAGCTATAGAAGGTGATTAATTTAAATATGGTTTAATGTAAAAGTATAAAGTTAAATCTTTTTTATATGGGTATGGTAGTATGTTACAAGTGGTATCAGAGCAATGTTCGCATGCTGGGACCCTAGGGGTCACCTTATATGACAAATTGTGTGTAAATGATGCACAACAAGGAAAAAGCATTGCAAGAAACGATATGAGAAGGGGTTCAACGCAGAAAACACCCCAGCACACAGGGGAACCTGTACCCCAACCATGATCGGAGATGCATCCTGAGATGTGGATTTAGTTGAGTGTAGGTCAGCACCAACAAACTAGTAGACTACTAGAGGAACAACCGCACCAGACTAGTATTCTGCTAAACACAGTGTAGAAGCTACAGGAAGAAATGGTCTAGTTCAAGAGTGAAAATGAGTGCTTAATGCAAGAGAAAGAAAGGATACTCGAGAGCCTTTCTGAAAAATAGAATCAGGGAGTGGTACAACCTAGTTCTGATAGAGACATGTAGGAAGGAAACGAATGACAATCAAGGGACCAAAACACTGACATAATGGAAATATGTCATTCACAACGAAGTAATAAAAATAGAAATTACAATGAGGTTGAGTCAGGTAATGTGTCAAAACAAGAAGAAATTAAGAAACAAAAAGTAGAACTGCAAGGTGAGTTTCAGAAGATAAAACCACTACATTTGATGGACAAGCGGAGGAGGTGGCTGAAGCATGGTTGATAAATATGAACAAGTACTTTCAAGTCTACGAGTATAGCAGCAATATTAAATCCAAATTAGCCATCTATCAGTTGAGGGAGAAGGCCACAATATGGTGGGAGGAGGTTAAGAATGTTCGCAATATAGAAGATCAGGATGTGACTTGGGATACATTTCAGCAATATTTTAAAGATAAGTACCTAACTGAACACTTCTATGACGAAAATTCTAGATAATTTCACGATTTAAAATGGGTCAAATGACGATGGACGAATACATAACTAAGTTCACTTCCCTACTCCACTATGTTCTTTATCTAAGAAACAAAAAGGCTAAGTTTCAGTGGTTCCTAAGTAGTTTGTCGACTCACGTGACGGAACAAATTGAGTTTGTGAATCCAAGGACCATGGACTAGGAAATTCGGAAGGAAAGAATGTGTTATCATCAATCTAAGGAAAAAGGAGAGCTGGGTAAAAACTGGCAATCAAAGAAAGAGCATAAAAGCAGTTAAAATTTCAAAAAAAGTAGAACCAATAATTTTAAGAATGCTTCAAGGAGTTCAGTAAATAAATAGTTTGGCAGAAATCATCAAAGAACCCAGTGGCCTACGAAATATAAGCTCATAGAGGCTTCCAGCAAGCCAGATCAAGGACAAAATCATAAACCACCCCTACAGTGCTGGGGGTGTGGCGAGGCTCACTATTATAGGAACTGCCCACAATGGAGGAGGAGAGAAACGGTTGCTAATCTACAAGAAGCTTCTACAGTGGGATATGTAGTCTAAAATATACCCAAAATTAATGCATCATTGGAAGATCATTAGGAAGATTACCAACCAATGATAATAAAGTTGGAAGGTAAGCTACTCTCGCAACCTATTTCTATTTTGGTTGACCCAGGTGCAAGTTTAAGTTATATAAATCCCAAATTAGTAGAAATATGTAAATTACAAAGTCAGAAATTTAAAACTCCATGGCTAGTAAAGCTAGCCACTGGAGCAAAGATAAAAATTTGTGCCAAAATACCAAACTATACACTAGAAATTAGCGAACAACATCTAACTGTGGATGTGAATATATTACCCTTGGGATCCTACGATGTGCTACTGGGCATGGATTTGTTGGAGAAACATTGGACATTGTTGGATTGTAAAGAAAATAATATATATTATAGAATGCAAGACGAGACTTGTAAGGAGATACAAGGAATAAATAAACCTTTACAGCTGCATCCTATTACAGCCTCTTAAATGAGTAAGTGTATGAGGAAGGGATGTCAGATATAGACTATTCAATTGGGTTTTACCAATTCCAAAGAAAAGACTCTGATGATGGAAAATATACTGGTGGTGAAAGATTTTATGGACGTGTTTCCAGAGGATGTACCAGTTTTTCCAGCAAGAAGGGACATTGATTTTACTATCGAGTTGATTATAGGAGCATCATCGATTTCAAGGGAAACCTACCGAATGAGTGTACCATAGTTGACCGAACTGAAGATGCAGTTAAAAGAATTTTTGGATAAGGGGTATATCGGACCAAGTTTGTCCCCTTGGGGAGCACTAGTGATGTTTGTAAAGAAGAAGGACGGAACCATGCGAATGTGCATGGACTATCGACGGCTCAATAAGTTGACCGTAAAAAATGAATACCCACTATCACAGATTGATGATATGTTTGATCAGGTGAAGGGGGGCCACTGTATTTTCAAAGATAAACTTAAGGTCAGGATACCACCATATCCAGATAAAAGATGAAGACATATATAAAGCTATTTTCCGTACCAGGTACGGGCATTACGAATTTGTGGTGTTACCATTCGGATTGACTGATGCACCAATAAAATTTATGAGGCTGATGCATGGTATATTTCACCCTTTTTTGGATGGTTTTGTGTTGATATTAATTTATGATATCTTAATTTATTCAAAGAATGTGGAAGAGCACAGGGAGCACTTAAGGATAGTGTTGGAGATGTTACGAAAACACCAATTGTATGCTAAGTTCATCAAATGTGATTTCTTCAAGGAATAAATTCAGCATCTAGGCCATGTAATTTCTATTTAGGGAATAGCAGTTGATCAAGAGAAAATTAAGAAAAATTATGGAATGGAGGGTACCCAAAAATGTGGCAAACATCCGATCCTTTATGGGATTGGATGGATATTATCGACATTTCATTGAAGGATTCTCAAAGATTGCTTTTCCAATTACCTCCTTACAAAGGAAGGTAAAATTATTTAAATGGAATAATAAGTGTCAAAAACATTTTGGATAGGTTAAAGCTTCTGTTGACTACTGCCCCAGCATTGAGAGTAGCTGATCCCAATAAAGAATTCGAAGTTTGTACAGATGCGTGTAAAGAAGGAGTTGGGGAAATCTTGTCGCAATAAGGTAAATTAGTTGCCTATGAATCGTGGAAGTTAAAAGAGCATGAACAACGATGCTCACCTTATGATCTGGAGCTAACAGCGGTAGTGCATGCGCTCTGAGTATGGAGGCACTACTTACTTGGAAAGATATTTGTACCAAAAACCAACCATAGCAACATAACCAGTTACTTTAACCAAGCTGATCTTAATTCTCGCCAGGCACGATTGAATTCCTTCCTAAGCTAGTTTGACATTGATACGCAGCATGTGAAGGGTAAGGAAAATAGAGTGGCAGATGCTTTGAGTAGAAAGTTGCATGGTGTTTATGAATTGTACTACAATCAGATTGAATGCAAGTTTCTAGATCAAATAAAAATAGAAGCTGAGAAGGATCTTGAATACCAATTTATATGGCAGCAAGCAAAGGAGGACAGAAGGCAAGAAAAATCTTTTGATTATGGATTTAGAAGATATCAGTTACTAACCTTTAAGGAAAATATATATGTTACAAATTGAACGGAATTGAAGGAGCTGATCTCGAACGAATACCACCAAAGTAATTACTCAGGACACCCAGGGTATCAGAAAATTCTAACAACAATTAGAAAGAACTATTTTTGGCTAGGTATGTGAAGAAATATTGTAGAATATTTGAAAAAATTTCTAGAGTGGCAGTAGGTGAAGGTGGAGCATCGACATCTAGTCAGATTGATGCAGCCTATACTGGTACCTGAATGGAAGTGCGAGGTTATATATTTACACTTTATTACTCATTTACCAAAATCAAAGAAGCTTAATGACTCCATTATGGTGGTGGTTGATCGGTTAAGCAAGGTAACACATTTCATACCAGTATAGTCTACTTATAAAATGGTGCAAATAGTAGACATATTTATGCGAGAAACCTTTAGATTGCATGGCATTCCAAAGACTTTCATATCAGACAGGGATATGAAGTTTACTTCAGCATTCTGGAAAATGTTATTTACAGGTTTGGGAACTCAAATAAATTTCATCACTGCTTACCATCCACAGACAGATGGACAAACTGAACGAGTGAATAAGATCTTGGAGGATACATTACGCATGTACGTAATGTACCAGCGAACGAGTTGGGAAGAATATCTTCAATTAGTAGAGTTATCGGAGAGAAATCATGCTCTATAGACAAGCCATCACCCAAGTTAAAATGCAATGGAAGCACTTTAGCTCAAATGAGGCTATCTGGGAAGATGAAGGATTTGTTTGGGATGCTTACCCATAACTCTTTTCTGAACTAGAATGAAACACCAAAGATGGTGTTTACTTCTAGGGGGGGAAGTTGTGATAGTTGGCTTAAGTGAAAACTAATGGTTATTTTATTTTATGTTAAGAAACTAAAACATTTATTTCTTTCTTGAGAAATATTACTTGATGAACAAAAATTAATTTTGTTTGATTCAATAAAAATTAGTTATGGAAAGTGGTTCCATAAAAAGTAAAATACTCATGGTAAAAGTATTCCAAGAACTGAGAAGTGGTTGAACAGAAAACAATTTAGACAATTACCCTTTCCTCTGAGGATAAAGGTACATCCCAGTGAGGAAGAGGGGTTATGTTCGGTAGTTGAGGAGAGGATAGGAAATAGAGTGAAGAATTCCTGGGCTGGTGGTGACTAGTGGAATTACTCAGATTCCTGAAATTCCTAGAATAGAAGACTGGACTTGGGGTCCCGAGGTCTCTTCCGAAACCCCTTTCAACTCTCTTAACTCAGGTGTGGAGCACGGGGGAGAGATGAGCACGTAATTGCCTCTCTCAAGGTAGGGATGAAAACATCAGCGATATCTGGAAAGACAGATAAGTAAAACAAGTCATTGGAAAACTGAGTTTTGGATTGTGATTGAGTAATTAGTTGTATTTTATTTATCTCCAGTTGCTTCTGTATTATATTTATGAAATAATGAACTCTTTGTGTTTTTCTCTTTAAGTAAACCGGATATCTAGGAAAATCTTCAAAGTATTTAGAACATGTGAGAAATAAAATCAAGTATAGGTTAAGTAATCAGAGATAAAAAATAAAGTTGCAAACTAACTCTTTCAGCAATTAAGAAACAAATAATTTTTAATGTATATCTTCCAAGACGAAAGCTTCGAGTCAGTTTTTCTCTGCATCTATGATCAACACAGACAGAATGGTTCGGACATTCATCTAAAACTGAAGGAATAGTAAACTTAGAACCATGACCAAAAAGGAAAGAAGAATTTGTAGATAACGGATGAACATGCTAGACTCACATAGTGAAACTCTAGTTGTTGTGGAGGTAAATCCCCTCTACAGACAGAGGCGATCCCACTAGCCCTAGAGTGGGTCTAGCAACAATCGAAACATGCAAAAATATTGATTCCTAGTTACAAAAGATAGAATCGCGATATATCGCTTACCATGATTCCTTCGCTGTTGTTGTTGAAGAAGAAATGGTGCTTCCATTCCTAGCTGGACAGGTCACAATTCGTGAGCTTGCTGCATCCAAATACCTGTACACATGCAAAGAAGAGGGACAAGATGCAATGAAATATTTCACACTTTATAACTATCGATCAGTCAGAGAGGAACGAATGAAATTTCATTATATAATGGACAAACACAATCATGGAACCAATAGCAGAGTCATGTATATTAAGATATGAGAGAATGATTACAACCGGTGCTTTGACGTCATGATCTTCCTTCGACAGGGTTCCAGTGGGACGTTTCTCACAAAGCTCATCAGGGATTTGACAAAACTTTCTCTCTTACAGGGTTCTCCTTAGCTCTGCTCTTGATTGTCACTCAGATATAATTTCCTTCCCAAAAGTTCAGCTAGATAGCAAATGGAGAGGGCAGGCTTTTATAGAGGGAGAAGGAGAGGTTAGGCTCCCTATAATCATGGGGGAGAGTCCAATCTCTTAGGAAGGTTCCATGAGAGGTGGAAAACCACTTCCTAAACAGGGAGATCCGGAGGTAAACAACCCAACCCCTTTTTGATGATCCATTATGAAGTTGTTAGATTCAAACTTCCACCTTCTATTGTTAACAAACATTCCTTAATAGGCTTGGCGTGGGCACAACATAGGGACAGAGCACCAGCTGGTGCGCCTACTAGTGTACATTTTCCCCATTGGCATGAGGGATGAACTGGCTACCCGCGCCAATGCCAAAACATGGGTTTTTAGGGTTTTCCAGAGGAAATGTTCTTAAGGAGAACTCTTGCCCTTATGCATAAGGATGCCATCAAGGATTTTTCAGGACATTTTACTGTTCATAGGTCACAGGAATAGTCCTCCAATGTACGGGACGAGGGATTGCAAGGATGGTGAAAAAATGTTGTGTAACAGATGCCCCCTAAAGCATGAGGTCCGAGAGAGAGGGACGGGTGAAATGCTTTATGATAAAGCGTTCAACTGAAAACACTACCGTTAGAAGACCTATGAATACAAAATACAACTGATATCTCTGATACATGATATGTGGTATGGGTGCAACCATCCATAACAGAGTGTACAAAAATCAGGATCCAAGGTATTGATGTAGCCATCCAGCAAATAAGGATAAACAAGTAGACTCCGGTATGGTTGTAGCCATCCAATCAAAAGATTCATGTAATAAGTCATAATAATCCACAAAGAACCCACAGCCTAGATGTTATCAGAAACAATCCAGGGTCTTGCACGCTATCTCAATTTGAACAAAGTACAAGTTCAAGCATGCGAATATGTGAGTTGAAGTCGAACACACAGGAACATCGTCTGATTACTAGCCAATAATAAAAGCTGTTAACAGACACGAGAGAAACCACCAATAATGACGATGGCTCTCAAGGTACAAGAGGTACAATCCACATAATTTGAACAGTGAGCTAGCGTCGAACACCCACAGAATCATCCGATCGAAGGCCAATAATGAAAACCTTGCATCGAATGGGAAGAACCTGCCATTGAGGCATGGAGGCTCCAAGGTACCTGAAGGGAGTCTCTAGATCAGCTTCTTGGATAATTAGCTGAAGTTGACAGGAAGTGACCTTGATCAAAGGTGGGCCATAATGTTTCCCACATCATCGACACGAGATAGAGGGATATAATGTTTGTGAATCAAGACCAACAGAGAATCAGAGGGAGGTTGAAAACTACAGAGGCAAACTTCTCTTGAACATATTGGCGACACGACATTGGATTTGGCAGTATTTTGACATCAAAGGATCTAAGGTCATGGTGACGTGGCAAAGAGAAGATGAGTGGTCAAAAGAGATTACCCAAACCCATGGAGGCAAGTAGATAACGATATGAGATGTCCCCAACCTGACACGAATGCAGACAAGTGCCATGTTCAAGAGCAACATACTGCCAACACAACTATAATACTGGTTCCATTTTCCCCCACCATTTCTGGAGAGTACCCTAATTATTTTTGAAAACAAGCTTGAAGGGGATAGCATATGCTTGCGATGTAAGTTTGTCCTTCGGACAAATCCAGCCTAGTACATTTTACGAGCACTAGGAAGGAGGAACTCGAGCAACGTCATTATGACGGAGTCTGATGTCATTAGTTTTTAATGAGTCTGACAAAGGAAGAACTCGGCACCTTTTCATGTTTAGAGAGTTTGAAAAGATAGTGGAAAAGAAAACTCCATCAGTCCCTTTTCGTAGGTAGTCCCACAGATCTGAAAAGGTAGAAAATTATGTCTGCGACAACCTCCTAGCCGCGATAGGCTAGGGCATTCCTTTTTTGTAAATAATCTATCCCAGCCTGAAAAAGGGGTAAATGTATACTAGGTAGATGTCATTTCACAGCCAATTTAACGAGCTCAAAAAGACAAGCAACTCGAAAATATTTTCAGTTTTAGAGAGTCAGAAAAGAGCTGAAAGGTGACTCTAGTAGTGACTTTTTCGTGTTTTTATCGAGTCCGAAAAAGTATAAAATACAACTCGTCTCTTCGTCAAAATCATGTGGAAAACCTGTTGCTGCACAAAAAGACGCGTGTAAAACATATTCAACGAAAATAATGCGAAAATATATTGAAAAAAATGTTTAAAAACCTATTTAGGACTTTGAAAAGATATAAAAGACCAACAGTGGTAAAAAATATTCACTTTTCACTTTTTACCTCTTTGCAGAGCAACAGTGACCCTTTTGTGCTTCGATCTTTAGGTGACAAGTGTGGCCAATCCAGTGGACCAAATTGACTTTCGTCCAGTTCAGGTAAGAGTCGACCTCTTTGTCCATCTGTTGAGTTACATTTCACTGTATTTAATCATTATTGAGGTCTTTTAGGGATGGATTTCCAAATTTTAGGGCACTGCGGCTGGCGTGGGTTCCAAGCACTGACCCGTGCCAATCCACTATATTTTACACAGAGGCCACGCCAGTTGGCGCAACTGTTAGCCTGACATTCGTGCCAACGGTGCAACACAAAATCCGGCTAAAAATCTCAAAGTTCAACCATTGAAATGCAATTTTGAATGCCCAAGGAGGTTTATAACATTCTTATGTTTGATTTGATGTAGGTATCCAGCAAAATAATGGTCATTGAATGGCAAGAGAGAGAGCACAGCGAGGAAGATGAATTGGCAATGGGAAATGAGCATTGTATGAATGCTCTTCGGAATTGCTGGCTGAAAAAATTCCTTCTAACGCCATGTCTCCGAGCTCAGCGCAAACTATTGTAGTATCTCATCAACATCTGGGATGAGGATGAGGAGAATTTCAAACTTCAAGATCAGGTACTTGAGCTTGAATTATCAGACGTATCCTTCATCACTGGATTGTCATGCAAGGGTCTAGTCCCTATACTAACCGGTACCAGGCCTTCAGGCGAAAACATGACAATGGTCATGGACAGGGTGTGCCGAGGGGCACGCAAAGGAAGAGGAAGCGAGAAAGTAGACATTTAGACCATCCCCGATTTAGCACTAAGAGTAGTGCTACACACTATTACGCGGGCTGCGGGATCACAGGCACTGCACGAAGCCACAAAGACGCAGTTGCTTCTTGCATCGGAGTGCATGAACCCAACTATCTTGACTAGGCCACAGCCATGACCATGAATATTAAACGGCAACTCACAAAATGCAAGAAAACAAAACTGAAACAGTTTGGATATGGGTCAATTTCGGTGTCGTTCTTTTTGGAACGACTACGTATTTTCCAGTGCCAGGGGGCCATAATCCTGGATCCACCACTCAGAGAGCCATGGATGGCTCGATGGGTGGTGTTGATGCCCAGGGTAGGGGGTGGATTGCAGATGTCATGGCAGCCCGAGTTCTTTGACTGGCTCCGACGACAGTTGATCATCGTGGAGGACTGGCTGTATGCGGGCACCGATTTTAGCGGAGACCCAGAACTTCCGCTCCCGGAGGGAGAAGACTAGGACGAGGAGCTGGGTAAGACTCTGTTTAATTTTATGAGTTTTATTATTTTTTGGTATACATGTATGTTATAACAGTTAATCCTATATGTATGCAGATGTTGGCCTAGAGAGGCCCACCGGAATGTCACCAGTAGCAAGGAGGACCCCTCTCGCTTATGACCCTCAAGGTGAGGGGGGCGAGGGGGATGAGCTCGTACAAAACCTAGAGGGGATCACTCACGGAGTTTCGGATTATGCTCGTTTAGCTAATGTTCCCTTAGCTTATCAGAGGCACACCGTAAGGGTGTTGAGTCTTCTCCACCACTTACTGAGGCGGTTGATGCAAGAAGTGACGTGCTACCATGAGCACCATGCCGATTAGTCACCTAGGCTTTCTATTTGCATATTTTTTGAGAGACATGTCGTCTCCGGATGTAACTGAAACAAACATGTATATTTTGGTTTTATATGATGCACACGTTGCAAACACTCGACATATATATATATACATCTATTTTCTACATGGATCTTGCTTACATATGATAATGTTTTTACAAGTTGCGTAAATGTCTATCTAATACCATGTTGGCTACTGCATCTGTTAATGTATTCATTCGTCTTGGTATATGTTGATTTGTGATGTAATCAAAATTTCTTTCAAGTAAATGAATACGTAGATACAGTCTTAAAATGCATGGGTTTCTAACTGAATAATGACCATTGAGCTGTAAAACCACAAGCTATGAGTCCAGATGTACAAGTAACACGCGAATACCGAGATTAACAGCCTCGTTTAATAATTCCAAAATGACACTATATTCCGCGACATTATTTTTAGCAGGCCCTAGACAAACACCTTGTAAATTAACCAACTCACCAGCAGGATTTTAAATTACCCAGGCTACCGAAGACAGATTCCTGGTACTACGGGAGGCACCATCCGCGAAACCAACATAAGGAGTAATATACATCTGCACAATCAGGAAGACCCAATAAGCAGAAAAACGCTTACAAAGTGCACCACACCACACATGCACAAAAATGAAAAAATCACCTATGTACATATACTACGCAAGAATGATTCAAGCATAATATTTCTTCAAGTACAACCCATTCCTGGGCTGCGCCAAGGGAAGCCCTTCATAATTGATCAGCTCATAAGCCCCATTTTTCAATACACGTTTAATGATATAGAGCCCATGCCACATAGGTTGGAATTTTCCTGCCCTAAGCTTGTCATGGGCTTGATCATACAAGAGGATGAGGTCCCCTTCGATAAAAGAGCGCGAAGAAACCGTTTGATCAAAATGAGCTTTAACCTTATTTTTCTGTGCCTCGATAACCAAAGCAACCAAGAGGTGAGTTTCGTCCAATCTCTCGAGATATAGGAGACGTTCTTCCTCCGGGGAAGTATCAGGCAGTAATTCTACAGCCAATTTTAGTGAAGGGATCTCACATTCAACCGGAAGAGTATCTTCCAGACCATACACCAACTGAAATGGTGTGAATCTGGTTGCACTCTTCACTAACGTTCGGTAGGCCCAAAGAGCTGAAAACAACTGAAGATGCCAACTCGATTTATGTATACCAATTATTCGTTGAAGCATCGTGACAAGCACCTTCTTCACAGCTTCAACCTGGCCATTTGCCTGAGGGTAATACGGGGTTGAGTTGTCATGACACAAACCCAACTTAGATGTCATCTCTGCCATCATATAGTCCCGAAAATGAGAGCCATGATCAGTGATGATGGCTTGAGGAACGCCGAAATGAGTGATCACTTGGTTGAAAATGAACTGTGCAGTTGTCTTACCATCCGCAGCTAGTGTAGGCATTGCTTCAGCCCACTTGGTGAAATAATCTATGACAACAATGATATAAGCATGCCCCTCGGTCGAGTGAGGGTTACACATCATAAAATAAATGCCCCATTTGGAAAAAGGGCCTACGATAATGACAGGATGTAATGGGAGAGGCGGCGCACGCATCTTGCGTTGGAAGATCTGGCACGCATGACACTTTCGTACTGCAACAATACAGTCCTTAAATATAGATGGCCAGAAATATCCCACACGAAGGATCTTTTGTGCGGTAGCATAACAGCACATGTGACCACCATATGCGCCACTGTGACAGTCATTCATAACTTTCTCATCCTCTTCTAAGGTCAAATACCGGCGGAGTATGGAGTCGACTCCAACACGATATAGGGTATCTCTGACAATGCGATATGGTTTCGACTGATGTCGAACGTGGCGTCAAGCATCCTTCGTTAAATCAGATCGGAAGGTAGATGTCTGGAGGTACACGATGATATCACTATACCATGGATCGAGAGTGTTGATTAAGAAGAGAGTTTCATCTGGGATATTATCCTTGGATTGAGACGGAACAAAGTCAGTAGGGAGAGAACAAATGAGATCAGCAAAAACTAGTGATTTCTTTGATTTGGCAGTAGTGAACTCCAAATCAAACTCTTGGAGGATCACAATCCACTTTGAGTACTTTCCCCTCAGCAATTGCATAGATAAAATGTAATTCATGGGGTTGCAGTCGGAAATCACGGTTACCGTACGTAATAGGACGTAATGGCAAAACCGCTGAATGGCCTGGACCGTGGCCAGCACCAAATTCTAGACGTGTGCATAACGCGCTTCAGTGTCAAGAAGGTTCCGAGATAGATAATAAATCACGTGTTCATTATCGTCATCGTCATCCTGCACCAGAACCATGGCAATCATACTGAATGCAGCAGCCAAATAGAGGGTAAAGTCGTGATGATAATTTGGAGGATGGATTAATGGAGCATTGACAAGAAAATTCTTAAGGTTATCGAAAGATTGCTAAGAAATATCATCCCAACAAAAAGGGACGTCTTGTTTTAGAAGTCGCGTGAACCCTTTGGCTACCTATGCATAGTTCGGGATAAAACGATGTAAGAAATTCGCTTTCCCTTGAAGACTCTGAAGCTGATGCAACGAGGATGGGGAGGGGAGATTAATAATAGCATCAACCTTAAGAGGGTCAAGGTGAATTCCATCCTTAGGGACAATGAATCCTAAAATTCGACCAGAGTCAACGCAGAAGACGCACTTGTGAGGATTAAGCCTGATGTTGTAATGTCTACAGTGGAGAAAAATATGGTGGAGTTGTTCTGGATGGTCTTCGCGTAGAGATGAATGAGCCAAAAGGTCATCGAGGCACGATTGAACAACATTATGTATGTCGTGAAAGGCATAAGACATGGCACGCTGGAAGGTAGCCCCCACATTTTTTAAGCTGAAAGGGAGTTTCTTATAAGCGAATGTTCCCCACGGACAAATAAAAGCAGCCTTATGTTGATCGAATGGGAGGATATTGATTTGATTATAACCTGAAAAGTTGTCCATAAGGGAAAAGATCTCACTCCCTGCACAATCGTCAATGATTTGATCGATAAAAGGGGTGGGATAGTTGTCCTTAGGGCAAGCCCGATTGATATCTCGATAATCAACACAAACTCAAATTGTGCCCTATTTCTTATCCACAGGGACAATGTTGGAAACCCAATCTGTCAGAGGGATCAGATATATGAAACCCACCTTAAGAAGTTTCTCAACTTCAGCTTTTATAGTAGCGGCTTTCTGAGGATGGACTGGACGCAGAACTTGGCGCACAGGCTTCGCACCGAGATAGGTGGGAATTTCATGCACGACGATATTGGGATCAATTCTAGGCATCTCTTCATAAGACTAAGCGAAAACATCACAGAATTCATGAAAGAGACTAGTGTACACTTGAATCTCATCGGGAGAACAAGTGACTCCCACATGGATGTTCTCGACAACCCCCGATTTAACGGAGATGTCAATAGGCATCGTTTGGGTAATGTTACTCAAATTTCCTTCCGAAAAACTTCGTGAGTCGATATTGGCATTTGGAGCGGTGAAGAGGGAACCTAAGATGCAAAACGTTCAAGACAATTAAAAATTTCCCCCAGGCTAGGCATAAACGAGGAATGATGATGCCCATCGCTCCACGGCAGATCTTCGAGAGACATAGCCTCCACGATAGCTTCGTCAGATGGAAAAACTTCTCTCAAAGGATCGAGCGAATCTGCATCGCCGAGCCAAGGGGATTGAGAATAAACATCAAGAGCCATGCTCAAAGGAGCATTATCAGTAGGAGGAGGATCCGATGTGACAATGATCTCATAATAATTGATTTCAACTAGGGTCAGAGGCATCGATTCTCCAAAAGAGGCAACCTGTTCAGTAGAAGGGATGATCCTTGGGTCATCCGACCTAGAGATCATATTGACTTAAATGATATTCAGTGGTGGAATGGAGAAAATACCCATGAGAACAAGGTCCTTGAAAAGACCAAGTCCTATAATTTCGGGGGGATTATGAATTTGATCCACGTATGGCACGTTTTTCTCAGAAGACGAGGTAAAGAAAGTGAACTGATCGACAGTAATAATCTTGCCCTCATGTGGAAACTTCAAAAGTTGAAAGAGGGTGGACGGAATGCACAACATGACATGGGTCCAACTGCAACCGAGTAGAAGATTTTAGTTGAGTTTGGCATCAACAAATTCCACTTCAATGTTGACTGTCTTTCCTTGCAATGTAATCGGTAGACTCGCGAGAACACCCAAGGGTTTTGATTCCCTTCAATCGAATACCTCAAGGGCATTGGGAGATAAAGTGAGGGTCGGAGAGCCAATGGCCTTCCAGCAAGCAGATGACATAACGTATGTAGATGCACCTTTGACCACAACGGCTCTGTGAATATTGAGGCTGTTAATGCCAACTTGTATAACAAGCACAATCTGGTGCGGAAGTCAGGGGACGAAATTCTCTAGATCGAAGGTGAGAAGGCTAGAATCAACAGGATCAATTCTGTTGATTGCAGATAACAAAGCTTTCCATTGAGATGGACAAACTTGAAGTACTTCCAACGCGGACATCACGAAAGGCGCTTGTGCCAAATCCTCAACAATGTTGTAATGATAAGCAACACGGGCGTTCAGATTATAGGAAGACTTTCGGAGGACACTTTAGGAAGGTGGTTGTACAATGGGTTCAGCAATGGGCCTTTCAATCTCAAGAGGACCAGAGGCAGGTGAAGGAGGAGGGCCATCAACAAATTCCTTCCCAGCTGCCTGGCGTGATCCGACATAATCCTTCGATCGAGTGGAAATAGAAACAGGTGCAACACCATTCATCATGAAAACCTGAGACCCAAACGGTGTGGATGGCAAAGGTTGCTCGACCATCTGGGTCTGCTGAGATGGAAAAGGTTCCTTAAGAACTGTCAGAGTTCCCTTAGAGCCCTTAAGAATTTGACTAACCTTGGATCATCTAGGACAATCTTTAGTGTAGTGGTCTTCATCACAAATTAGGAAAGGGTACTTCTGTTTTTGCTGTGAACCATCATCAACACGTGGTTAGGACGATTCTGGTTTTGGGGCATCGGATTTGGCTTTTCCTTTTCCCTTCTTTTTCCCTTTGGAAGTCTTGTTTGTAGGATTGGCCTGGACGAAGTTGACCTTCATGGTCTTACCAGAATCTGGGGTAGCCTGAGGAGCAGAATTGTTGGAAGAATTTGATTTCTGCTTCCCATTTGAAGACTTGTGAAAAGTCTGAGAGACGGAACCAATAACACCGTCTACTGATGGAGTAGTTGGTGCTTTAGAGTTCCTTGGTTGCAGGGCATCAGTCAAGATGTCGTATAACGTGCCCAATTGAGAGTACACTAAATCGAGGTATTGGGCATGAGCAATGGCTTGTTCTTTGGTTACACATGCCCCCATAGCAATGTCTTGTGCAATCTTATTGACAAAAGAGGTAGTGAACCAGTGAGTTAGAAGCTGATCAGGAATGTCAAACTTGATCAGATGATGACGACGTCTCCATTCGTGAATGTGATCTAAAATATGAGTAGCTTTTTCCTATTTCATAGATGTCAAGAGATGCGTCCCGGCTTCGTAACGAACCGGTAACTGGAAATGCATCAGGAACGCCATAGCTAGAGTATTAAAATCTTGAAAAATACCATGGGACATTTCTATGTACCATTTAGCAGCAACGCCGGTGAGAGTGCACTGGAAAATACGTAGACGAATCGAGTCATCTACCCAAGAATTCGAAGAACACCATAAATGGTATGTCATGACATGTGCTTGGGGGTCTTCTCCAGATTTTCCCTCAAACTTAGGACAATCACCGGGCACTTTCTTCAGAACTGGAGGCCAATATGGATTATAAAGAATCAGATCATTGGTCAATTTGGACACGTCCCATAACTTCAACGTGGCGAGAAAAGGTAATTGAGGGTTAAAAGGCATGCCAGGTCCCCGATAAGGACCTGTACCTGTACTCCATCCTGGCTGAGCATAACTCTTCCCCCACTGGTTCTGTCCTGGAGGATTTTGACCATAGGGGGTATAAGCCGGATAATTGGGTTGATATGGCGGCTGAAAACCAGGATACAGGGGTTGATAACCAGGGTACTGATTCTAATTATACGTGGGCCCCGATTGAGCAGTGTATGAATTTTGCTATGGAGTATAAGTATAACCTGGCTGTTGAGGGTAATAAATAGAACCCTGAGGCGGGTTGTAAACCAGTAAAGACTGACCTTGAGGGTAATATCCGCCTTGGGGTCGAAAGGGCTGCTGGTAAGTGGGGCCCTACTGGGTCGAATAAGTCAGGCGCACAGGTGGATTCGGCTGTGGCATAGAATAGATCAACAGTTGAGCAGGGTTAACAAGTTGTGCAGGTTGTCCTGGTTGAACAGGTTGACCTAGCTGATGAGGGACACCAGGTTGACCCGGCTGAGTAGGTTGGCCTGATGGTGGGAGTGGGCCAAGTTATGCCTGATAACCAGGTCGACCTGTGACAGAACCATAAGATGGCCCTGGCTATGCAACATTTTGAACAATTGGAAAATGAGGCTGCTGAGGTTGCACCAAAGGTTGAGAAGGATGGGTTTGCCCCCTAGGACCATATGGAGGACTATGTTGATACCCCGGTTTCCCTGCCGGTCCTTGAGGTTGCCCTAGTTGGACCACAGGGTGAGGCTGTAGAGGTTGACCTTGAGGATCGTAAGACTGCCCTTGCGGGCCGTAAAATAATCCCTGTTGGACCGAAGGTTGTCCTTGTAAGGGCTGCCCTTGCGAGTCGTATGCATACCCTGGCTAGGCCAAAGGTTGTCCCTAGAAGGGTTGTCCTTGTGGGCTAGAAGCATATCCTTGCTGAAACAAAGGTTGTCCCTGAAAGGGTTGTCCTTATTGGTTAGAAGGTTGCATAGGCAGGGTTGGTATAAAACCGTCAATATACTAATAAGCCTTGGGAGCAGGAAAATGAATGGGGTTGTTGTGCTCAACATATTGAAATGGAAATGAGTAGATCGGGGAATCATCCACTCCATAATGAGAAAATTAATGACGATAGAGATCCTGAGAGGACTGATCAACCTAGGAGATCGGCGGCTGTAAAGACATCTGATACTCCTCGGGAGAAAGGTTCTCTGGAATGGCAGAAGCTATATAAATGTCTTCAGGAGCTTACGAGGTCCTAGTTGACTGGGTGGTGACAACAGGCGTAGACGTAGCCACGCAAAAAATAGGTCTAACAGGTACCGATGTGACAAAAGGAGATGTCGTGAGAGGTGTCGATGGCGATATCCCTAACGAGGGAATGGTCGGTTCCGTGGAAGGAGTCGATATTCCCATAGAGGCAATAGCAGCCTTGACCTGACTTAAAGACCTATATCCAGCTTAGAGCGATGGACCAGGTGAAGATAGAACAGATGGTTCAAGGATGTCTTCGGGAAAAAGCTGGTAGTCTTCACCAGAAGTAGGAATTCCCTCACTAGGAATAGGACTGGATGAGTCCATATCTGACCCTGCCGTAAGATCTTATAAAAGACGATGGGGACTAGGAGGTACGACAGCAGCCAAAAATGGTGATCCTAATGTAAGAGGAGGGAAGTGTTCCCCAACTCCAAATCTAAACCAAGTGTTGGACAAGGGCCAATTGAACTCAACTGGTCCCCCAAAGGGAAGTTCAGATATAACCGGTCCCCCAAGGGGAAACTCGGACACAACGGGCTGTTGATGCTTAATAGAGGACTGAGAGACCTCTGATGAATCGTCTGTATAAGGAGTACCAATAGACGAAATTGTTGGTTCCGCCACTGTGACTATAGCAAAAAGAGGAAGAGATCAAAAACAAAGACACATGGGAAAAAACCAAGGCAAACAAAAACAGGCCGAAAGAATCAATCTCTAAATGGGCGTGTGATCGTAGGTGATTAATTTTACCACATTGAAACTGGAAATTTTATTGTTTCATGTTTTAAGAGTCTAGAAACGAGTAAAAGATGATTCTATCACTTTTAGTTTGGAAACAAGCATGAAAGGATAAGCGCTTGATGATCTTTTCAAATTTAGGGAGTCAGTAAAGATCAAAATGACTGCTCTGGTAATCTAGGTAAATGGGTGTACTAGATATCTGTGAACTTCCATATACACCTTGGTAAAAATGAAAAATAAATCAACCAAGGACTTAACGTATGTGAAGGTAATCTCTTCGAATGTTGTGTCCGGTGTATCACGGGTAAAAGGCAGCAGACTCATCTCCCTATTGATAAAGGATTTGCAACCTAATGGGATCTCCCTTTATATACACGACGGCACGGGGAGCACAAGTCTGTACTAGCGCTATCAGTATCTAGATGGAAAGCGACATATACTATGCTTAAAGACGCTGGAACATGTCTCTATTTTAGACTACTAGATGTTTCGTTAAGTTTCAATGCTGCCTTAGGTTAATTCAGTAAATTTTAAAGTTGATCTTCAATTTATGTTTCGATTTCAAGGCCCTATCAAATGTTGGATCTCATAAAACCTCTAGATGCAAACTACATGCCACAAAATATGATTTTGTTCAATGAAGATCTATCTACGGGAGAGTTGAAAGCTTTCAAATGACAACAAAATGAACACACAAAAACATCCACTACTGTTTTCACTACAAGCTAATGAAACTAGAAAACTTTTCTCTAGCGTTGTACAACACTAGTAATGCGAAAGAGTTTTCAATTTTCGCTATGCCAATCAAAATGAAAAATATTTTGTTTTTTTTTATTTTTCAATATATTAGAGCAAATGCACTAAATGAATGAAAAAATAATGAAAACATGAATTTGAGAATGATAAGGAGAGAGTTGAAACAAAACAAGTTCACTCAACTCAAACAAGCACAATCAAGACTCAAACCAATGATGAAATCCCTCAAAACGAAGAAGATTATCGAAAGAGACTCAAACAAACCGTGTGATCTAGGCTTGGAGCAACACAAAGCGAAACTGAACGAAAGAGAATACAATCAATCAATAAACGCAATGATTCAATTGGATTCAGCAAGATGAATGCAAAGAAGCTGAAACAAGGTTGACCAGGAAAGCAAAGACCCAAAAGGGAAAAAAAATGGAGGATAGGGGCTAAACACAGTAAAAAATGACTTCAAAGCACTCAAACAATCAGAAAAAACATACCAGGACCAAAAATCAAGCTTAGAGAGTCCAAAAACAGGCAAAACCTAAAACCTAGGAGGGTTGGCGTGCCTGTTTGGCTGTAATCTGCGCCAAACAAGGGTTGGCGCAGGTGCCTAACTAGCAACAAGTGCCCTTTGGTGTGACTGTTAGAGTGATAACCACGCCAATCAGGTTTACCCTAGCAAAATAATGAAAATGAACTAACAGAGGCTAGGTCTAGTCTTCTGGGGGCTGAACAAGGTTTTAACACCAAGGAAGGTGAGCCAGAAAAGTAGACTAATCAAACAAAAGCCAAAAAACAACCCAATGGAGGAAGGACCAACTTCCACTGACCCCCAGCGAAATCGCCAAATTGTTGTGGAGGTAAATCCCCTCTGCGGATAGAGGTGATCCCACTAGCCCTAGAGTGGGTCTAGCAACAATCGAAACACGCAAAGTTATTGATTCCTAGTTACAAAAGATAGAATTGCAATAGATCGCTTACTGTGATTCCTTCACTTCTGTTGTTGAAGAAGAAGTGGAACTTTCGTTCCTAGCTGGATAGGTCACGATCCATGAGCTTGCTGCATCTAGATACCTGTACACATGCAAAGAAGAGGGACAACATGCGACGTAATATTTCACACTTTATAACTATCGATCAGTCAGGGAGGAATGAATGAAATTGCATTATATAATGGACAAACACAATCATGGAACCAATAGCAGAGTCATGTATATTAAGATACGAGAGAACGATTACAACCGGTGCTCTGACATCGTGATCTTCCTTCGACAGGGTTCCAGCGGGACATGTCTCACAAACCTCGTCAAGGATTTGACAAAACTCTCTCTCTCTCACAGGGTTCTCCTTAGCTCTACTCTTGATTGTCACTCAATTATAATTTCCTTCCCAAAATTTCAGATAGCTAGCAAATGGAGCGGGCAGGCTTTTATAGAGGGAGAAGGAGAGGTTAGGCTCCCTATAATCATGGGGGAGAGTCCTATCTCTTAGAAAGGTTCCATGAGAGGTGGAAAACCACTTCCTAAACAGGGAGATCCAGAGGCAAACAACCCAACCCCTTTTTTTATGATCCGTTCTGAAGTTGTTAGAATCAAACTTCCACCTTATTTTGTTAAAAAAAAATCCTTAATAGGCTTGGCGTGGGCACAACACAAGGACAGAGCGCCAGCTGGCGCGCCTACTAGTGTACATTTTCCCCATTTGCGCGAGGGATGAACTGGCTACCCATGCCAATGCCAAAACATGGGCTTTTAGGGTTTTCTAGAGGAAAGATTTGAGGAAAAATCTTGCCCTTATGCAGAAGGATGCCATCAAGGTGTTTTTAGGAAATTTTAGTGTTCACAAGTCACAGGAATAGTCCTCCAATATACGGGATGAGGTATTGTAGGGACGGTGACAAAATGTTGTGTAGCACTAGTTAACATATTACGTGAAACAAGCATTGTACAGAGACTGTTACGCGGAAAACAGAGATGTGTGAAAATACACATAGACCTCAAACTGAAACAATCGTTATTACCCTTCTAGAAATGTTTAAATGCATATGAAAAATAGAACAATGGGAGGGAAACTACAATAATACTCTTGTATTTGCATAAAAGTAAAAGTAAAAAGAATACTGGAAAGGAAAACAGTAGCTCTACTCTTGAAATTGCATAAATAAATATGTAATAGATTTTTGGAGAAGAAAACTATGTACCAATATTGAATTATGGAAATATATGTTTACATAAGTGAAAGAAGTTGTAAAAGAACCTATGTCTGCCGATTCTTGAGAAAATAGGAGCAGTAACCATAAGATGAGATAGGTTCGCTTCACCCAGTAAGAGGTAGATCCGAAACGAGAGAATGAAAAATAAAATATAAAAAACATGGTGATACAGTACCAAACGCCCAGAGAACCAAAAACATGTATTTATATATAGGATTAAGAATTATAAGTTCAAATGTTATACAAAAGTCCTCGGTAATCACAAACCGAGCAAAGCTGAGATATTCAAGTAAAGAGTAAACTGATAACAGTATTCAAGTAAATCCCTACAGTACAATCCTGAGCCTCGAAGTTCAAGTAGGGTTCACTGTAACTGGAAACCCTTGACAAAAACCTACAGTGGAGAAAGATACTTGGCAGGGCAGGTAAACTGAGTCAGAAAAGAACTAGAACGAGCATTCTAGAGGAAATCCACCATAGCGTCAGCTCAGGAGGTTACCTGTGCATGAAGGCGAGATGGGAAAAATTGTCAGTAACTGGTATGAGGTTATGTCAACCAATAAATAAGTAGAGTATAGGGAGGAATGAAAGGTGAGTAGCCTTTTCTTGTGGAAATTTCTCTTGGGAATTCACAGGTTTAACCTGCAAGTAGGCCATGAAGAAAAGAGTCAATACTCTATCGTCGTATGAGGAAATGAAAATGCAAATTAAATACTACCGCCTACGCTTCAAAAATTCGCAGCTCACCTGTGAGCTTCATAAGAAGGTACGGTGGAGAAGTCGAGGTGCTCAACCCTGAGGGAGGAGCTAGAATCACCATTACTGACACAACAAGCAAGAACAATCTTTAAAGGAAAAAAATGCTCCAAGAAACTAAGAAACTATGAATTGTTGCTAGCAAGAAAATTGAATTCCAGGTGCTTTCGTAATAGTGAAGGAGGACAAACAATCACGATTAATGTAAATTCATTGTCGACTCAATTCCAAGTCCTTTCGTAATAATGAAGGAGGACAAACAATCACGATTAAATCGATGCCAGATACGTTGACAGGTGCACACCTCGTAAACTTGCGAAGAATTCCTTAAACCTTTATGAGGCAATAATGAATACACATTTGACTTTATCCATAGTACTATACTGCTAAATATGTGATTTGGAATGTCTATTGGATAGATAATAAATGCAATCAGTTATAGAAGGTGATTAATTTAAATATGGGTTAATGTAAAAGTATAAAGTTAAATATTTTTTTACATGTGTATGATAGTATGGTACACCAGAAGATCGTTTGAAAACTACATTTCGAACCAAATGGGGAACTTATGCATATTAGAAGATGCCCTTCGAATTAATGAATGCAGGAGCCACATTTTAGAGAGCCATGGATATTTCATTCAAAGGATTGATAAATAAAACAGTGGTAGTATTTCTTGATGATATAACCATATATTCAAAAGAAAGAAATAATCACTTGTATGACTTAAAGCAGATCTTCGAAAGATGCAAAAGATTTGGGATCTCTCTTAACCCAAAGAAGTCAATATTTCTTTAATCGAAGGTAAACGTCTAGGTTTTATTGTCTCAAAGAATGGAATTTGTATTGATCCACAATGGATTAAAAAAATTTCAAAAATTTCATTACCACATAACAAGAATTCAATGCAATTCTTTTTAGGACAAATAAACTTTTTCAAATGATTCATTCCAGATTTTTCACATATAGTCCTTCCACTACAAAAGATTATCAAGAAAGATGAATTGTTTAAATGGGGAGAAGAAGAAAAGGAAGCATCTCAAATCATCAAACAAGCAATAGCTTATGCTCCTTCTCTTTCAACTCCTAATTTTTCCAATGATTTATTTCTATATCTTTTGCTTCAGAGCTATCATATGCAGTGGTGTTAACTCAACCAGATAATAAAAAACTTGAAACCACAATTGATTTTTTTAGTTCTAATTTTCAAGGAGCTAAATTAACCTACTCAGGAGCCGAAAAGCAGGCATTTTCATTTTATAAAGTGGTCAAGTATTTTTGACCTTTTCTTTTGAAAAATCATGTCAAAGTAATTATTTCTTTCTCATCAGTCAAAAAAATACTTATACAAAAAGAGCTAGGAGAAAAAAGGGCCAACTGGGTAACAACAATGCAAGAATATGACTTAGAGATAAAACCCACTAAAATTGTAAGAGGTCAAGGATCTTGCAGGTTGATTACATGAATAAATGACACATCACTGGATGAGGTAACAACTATTATTGAAAATTTTATAGAGGTACTCAATGTTAACCCTCAATCTCAGTATGCTGATTTAATATTTTATTTAAAGAAAAATCATGCTCCACTCAATTTGGATTTCAAAAGAAAATGATCATTAAGATTGAAAGCTAATCAGTATCCATTAGTCAATGATGTGTTATTCAGAAAAAATTATGACTATGTCTTACTCAGATGCATAGAGAAAACTGAAATACCTAATGTGCTCCAGGAACTTCATGATGGACCAGTGGGTGGACACTTTGGTGTAGACACCACAGCACATAAAATTTTACATGCAGGATATTATTGGCCAACATTATTCGAAGATGCACATAGCTATGTCATAAATTGTAAGATTTGTCAAAATGCACCAGGAAGACAAGGAAACACCTCAATGCCACTTCAACCGTTCAATATGGAACAACCTTTCGAACAATGGGGACTTGACATAATAGGTGAGATCATTCCCCATTCTTCTAAAAAACACAAATATATATTGATTGCTACAGATTATTTTACGAAGTGGGTTGAAACAATACCTCTTAAGACGGTCAACTCTGAAAACATTATTGAGTTTATTGATCAATTCATCATTACAAGGTTTTGTGTTCCTAATGCTCTGGTATTTGACAATTCTTCTTATTGTTTTGGAAATGCCATGATTGAATTTTTTTTTAAAAGAGGATTTAAATTAAATTATTCTGCAAATTATTATCCTCAAGGAAATGGCTTGGAAGAATCAACAAATAAAAACCTCATAAGAATAATTAAACGAACTATTGATTAAAACCAGAAAAATTGGAATAAATCCTTAACTTTTGCATTATGGGCAGATAGGATAACTAGAAACACTTCAATAGGAACTTCTCCTTTTCGATTGGTATATGGGAAAGAGGCTATTTTACCTTTGAATATAGCTATCCCATCAATAGCCCTAGTTCAATTCATTAATGAAAAACCTTTCTCTTCATTACAATTAAGAATGTCTGAAATAATTAAAATGGAAGAATAAAGAGAGAAAGCAAAAATGGTACATAGTCATCATCAATAGTTGATCAAAAATTTGTTTGATTCAAATGCAGTCAAAACTAAATAGTTTGAGATTGGAGATTTGGTATTGAAATCAGATAAATTTCATGAGGATAAAGGAAAACATACAAAATTTCAAAAACTCTAGCTTGGACCTTTTCAAATAATCGAAAAAATAGGTCCATAAACTTTCATTTTGCAAGATTGACAAGGGAAGAAGGAAACTCTTCCTGTTAATGGACTTGTCCTTAAAAACTAATTTCCTTAAAGAACAATAGTTCTTCTGTATAAATATGTAGATAGGTTTAATTCAAAATAAATTAAGTTGTTGTAATATTATGCAAAAGGTGAAACACTTTATTATTTTTTCTTGAACATGGAAGTATAAATCCATAGAGATATCAAATAAGGAAATAAATCATAAATTGAATTATCTATTTCTTTGGAAGATTTTTTATTTAAATAGCCGATTAGAAAGAATAATTCTTCTGACTCATGTGATTTGAAAATTTATTTTGACATGGATCATGGTCGACAAGTTAATTTTACTAAGTAAGAAATTTTATTGAAGTATTAGCATCTTTTACTTAAATGGTAATCCAAAAGCTCATAAACAGAAAAATGAAAACCTCCCCATTCATTTATATATTAGATATATTTTTTCAAAGTGTAATTCAAAAAAAAAAAAACCTTTAAAATTGAGAGATCTCATCATAAGTCGACTCATCATGTTCATAGGAAACTAATAAGCTTGACATTATCAATTGGCTACCAAACCAAGATAGTGGCTCATGTCCTAAAAAAACCTTGAGACAAGGGATCTCATCACGAGTCAGCTTGTTCAAATTTATTATAACCAGTGAATGACATTGTCACTTCTAGCTTCCAAACCAAGATAATGATTTTAAAATTGAAAAAAATAAGGATAATTCTACAAAGAAAATAAGTAATCACATTAACTTTGGAGATGTCTATTATATTATGAATGGGATACTGGTTCATTTTTGGTTAAATAGTAACCGTGTCGAGGCTATGAACGCTTGTTGGCAACAGTGGCTCTACTAGTGACTAATAATTTTATCAAATAAGCTAAGCTTTGAATAAATTTCTACTTATCTTTTCAACTTATTAATATTTGATTCATTTAAGGAGAAATTTCATTCACAAAAGCAAGAGGAATTTTTTTTCAAGTAAAACCAGGTTATTTAGATTAGAATTTACCTATATCAAAGATAGATTTCATTTACTTATAAATTTCCTACAATATTGCCTTTAAGTATTAAGATTTATCAAAGATTCTTGATTCATCCAGTGTGTCGCCAATTTTTGTAGTATTATAACAACTCCCCATTATCCAAGTAAAATAGATTAGAAAGGATAATGGGGACTCTTTGAAATTTTGAGGTTCAATATTTATTTTTAGAAATAAAACCTTAAGATAGGATATTATTAGATTAAGTTTTAAATTTTCTTTAAAAAATAAACAAAAAACACCTAAAAGAACCCTCAAACCAAAAACATAAAAGAGGGAAGAAAACAATATCGAAATTGCGAACATCGAATTGCCGAAATAGCTAAATGTCGAAGTACGAGCAGTGAAATTACGATATGTGAATCACTGAAATGCAAAGTAGCGAAACTGGTCACCTAACATATGCCAATATCGCATTCGTCATCTGACATACCCCGATATCGCATCTCGTCTAAATTCATCGCAATATCGCACTTCATGTTTCGTAGATTGCTTTGAACCGTTATACCACACAAACTACCAAAATCGCCAATCAAAAAATCCGAATGTGATGACATTTGTCAAAATCACATGAACCCATGCTTGTCAAGTTAATGTTAATTCAGGTGTTTTTTTTATCTCGAGGCTTGTAATCGATTTGTGATTGTTTCAAATATTAATACCAAGGATTTCCCATTATGCATGAGTTAAGTTGACAGGACAGTTAATATCGTTCGAAGTGATTTCAAATTTTCCTCTCTGGTTTTCTTTTCAACAGGGTAATTCCAAACACTAGGCATAAAAGGATTTCAACGTTGATTAAAGCACAAAGGAAATTTGGCACCCCATCACTGTTAGTCATACAGCAAGAGAAAAACAACGAAATGGCTCCCCTAATCTCGGATACTACATGCAACCCAGAGGTTGGTTCTTCAAGTTGGGAATACATCTATCAGTTCTTAGAGACATTAGCATGGAAATGGACCAAAGAATTAGAAACCTCCATCTACGTACAGTTATATTTCCTGTGGGAGTAAAAATAACACTCTCATATGTTCATAATATGCAATGACGTAATGCTCTCGGCCTTCCAAGTCATTTTTGAAAGAAAAATCCCTAGAGTCACCCCTGAAGCTAATAAGAGTCTTAATTTTGTAGGTAGGTGGTTTGGTGAATAAAAATTTACAAACATTTGTATTTTTGGAAGTTATCCCTATCCTCATGTCCTACCCTTGCATATACCAGAAAAATTGTTGGCCAAAGAAATTTCTTATCAAACAATTGGTAATGGTTTGAAAAAAACCCTGAAAGATGTCAAAAAGACCATTTGGCCAACTTTTCCTTTTTCCTATGGTTCATATGCCCTATACAATTTCAAGCATGCCTGTCTTGAAATTGATCGAACAAAACGTTTAAATTTTATAGTGTTACCCAATAGGAGTTATGATTCCTTTGCGATTTCTAGGGATATAATGAATTTTGTCAAGCTGTGAGAATTTCCAAGCGAGCCTGACCAATTTGATGATATGTATGAATCAATTCATGGATTTTCAACAGTTCAGCAAAAGGCAGCTGAAATTTTCAGCCCGCAAGATTTGTCAAGATTCAAAGTTTATCGAAAACAGAGAAATGCCCATTTTCCAAATTATTTGTTTCACAGACCAGAGCCGAAGGCAGAACATGTTATAGTTGCAATGACTTCTCAGGTATCAGTAGCAACTCAAGAAGAATAAATCTATAATGTTTATTAGGATGATAAATTCATGCAAAATTGGGAATAATTCGAGAAATAATTGTCAGAGACTGATACCCCTGCCACTCAAGAATTCCATTCAGTTAGAAACCATGCCTATTTTGGGTGACACAAGTTCCATAAATCATGCAGATGAGCCCGGTGTGCAACATGATTCTGCTAATATAGACAACTCCAAAGATCAGGAAGAAATAAGAGAAACCTCATTTACTACAGAGGTTTCCAAAATTGTTCTCAAGCAAAGCCAGGTCCAAGGACACAATGATATAGAGGAGAAACCAGAAGATACATCAGCCCAATATATGGAGATCATCCCGACTTTTCCGACTATTTAAATAGTCCTAAAAATTGGTCCCTTTATCCCCAGTCGGACCCACCATTTTCAATGGAAGGGAGTTGTTTTAAGTTCTCGGCCGGGTGGAATCGCTAATGTTGAGAAAGTCACTTTCTAGCCTTTAACAAGGCGGGAGTGAAAGTAGCAGAGTAGCAACCAAGCAGAGGGGAAGAAGGATTTTTCAACAGTTTTTTAGATGGCCACCACAGGGCTTCAAGATCAGGATAGGTTGGACGGATCATCCAACTACGTCGTCTAGAAGGCTAGGATGTTCTTCCTTCTAGATTAGTATGACATGAAACCCTACATCGAAAATGTAGTGGCAGTTCCTCATTATGCATATCAATTTAAGTAATATAGGAATGATATGGTGCATTCAAAGCAGTTGATCCTGGATGGAGTCTGGGACCATATTGTCTCGCATATAGCGGCCAAGGGAATGGCCAAAGAGATGTGGGATTATCTCTCCACAATATACCAAGGTACTTTTAAGCAGTGGAAGATGTTCCTAGAGGAGAAGTTGAGATTCATCTGAATGCAAAAGGGGAAAGGCATATATCCCTTCCTCACTATGACTCAAGAGGTTTGAGACCATCTTGCATATTTTTTTGGTAGTGCCTCAACCGAAAGAGAGTGTGATTGGCACTCAACGGTGTCTCATAGGAGTGGTAGGTATTCGTCCAAACTATCTTGGGCAAAGATACCTTGCCAAGGTGGGACAGAATGTGGGTCGATTTTCAACAAGAGTAGTTGAAATGAGCTTTGTTAAAGAGCTCCATCATTGGAAATAGTAGCATCAGACAGAAGGAAGTGAGGGAGTAAGATAATTTGACCCTTGCATCTAAGGGTCTCAATTAGGGGTAGGGGGAGCAGAAGAAGAAGAAGAAGGACTTGTCAAAGGTCAAGTGATTCAGATGTGGTGAGCTCATTTACTACAACATGCAATGTCCTCTCAGGAAGATTGAAAAGCAGGAGAAGCAGGACCAACAGGAAGCTTCAATAGAGGATGACAAGTTGTCCTCCAGGTTGGAGGAAGACGTTGCAATGATGGCATCCATACCTCCAGGATTAAGGTGGGGTGACTTGGAGTTGTATCCCCAGAGAACTAGAGATATGGGCAGGATCCTTGAGGATTCCAACTCATGGATCAGTACCTATCTATGGGGGGAAAAATTATTTAGTAGCAGGATGGATCAGTGGTAGTTGATGCAGCCAAATGTTAGAGTGACAATAGTAGAGACTTATAGTAGTCATATGCTGGGGAGCACAGTGCAAAGTTGGCAGCAGTGCTGAGTGGCATAATGCAGAGTCAGCAACAGTGTAGAGTCCTCAGTGAGAGTGTAGTAGCTAGTAGAAGTCAGAGACTCCAGTGACATATGCATCATATTGATAAAATTTGATTCATTATTTTGGATGTTTTTTAGCTACATATGTTGCAGTAGAAACAACAACAAAGTTGTATTGTTGGCAGCAGTACAACAGAGTCAACAACATCACATATGCAATGTATATCAGAGTTGTGTAGTAGTTGGTGGGAAGAATCATGCATACATTAGTAGCACGACATGAGATGATGTAGAGACAAGGTGTTGTGACAATGTGTGTAGCACTAGAACGCATTCCTCACTAAGAGGGAGTGTTAGTTTTTGCAGCATCATATGTTTTCTAGCCACGAAATTTGGTGGAGAGGTTATAATACATGAGATATCCAAAACCCATAAATAATTTCTGGAAATTCCACATAGAAGTGTCTCAATTAGATTATTAACTGCTTTTTAAATATTTCCTAAGTCTAAACTTAGGGAATATGTTTAATTATTCAATATTAATTGAGATGAGGTGAGAATAATCTAGAAACTCACACGGATCGATCTAGATATGATCATATCCAATGATTAAGTTTTAAACTTGGTCGTTAGTGCTCAAATAGTGGATTATAAGAGTATATCGATGTGGTTATGGATAATACACAAAAGCACTTGAGTAGTTTGATTTCCTTGGAAGAACAATTTCCATAGCAGCAATAGTTGGTTGTTGGAGAGCCAGAAATCGAAGCAGTGAGTGAGGGGCAGAGGCAGTGATTTGGCATAAGTTTTTCAGATCCAGAAAGGCAGCGACAAGAGGGACAAGTTATTCCAAGTGAGGCAGTGCAGAGGACTACATAGTTACTTCAGATTGACAGTTCGATTTGCTGGAGAGAAATTAATTCTCAATTCTAGAGGTCGAGAAGATGTTTAAGAGGACCGGAGAGATGATTTCATCAGTAGAAGGAAAAACCACTTCATCAAAGACTGGTTGGAGGATTGAAGTCATATTAGCTGCATAAATCAATGCAGATGATGATGCAGAGGGTCCAAGAGGTCGAGTTTTCTAAACGCAAGTTGTTTCGGGACTACTTGTGGAGGAAGGGTAATTACCTTCAATAATTTTTCCCAGATTTTTCTTGTTGTGCATTTCTAGGTTTAGAAATCCAAGTTGTACTCAAATTTTCACTACTTCATAATAATAAAAACCCTCATTGTTGTACCATTTTTCCCAAGTTGGGCCTTTCCAGGGACTTTTGTCCAAAAATAATAGTATCAAATGTTATGTCTCTGTGCTAGTAATTTCTCAAATTCCAACGCTATTTTATTTCCGTATTTTTTTTTTGAAGATTGCAGTGTGTTTATTTCGATATTTTCGGTAGAAGATAAGTTTTTAAAATAATTAAAAATTATAATAAATAATACCAGTTGCTGCAATAGGATTTCAATTTTGAAATTTTCACAAGAATCATTTTTCCCTTAAAAGCATGTCTATGACTAGGTATTTTATGTATAAGAATAGGTTAAAGACCAAGGAATATAAGAGGTTTCCTAACATTGCTTAAAAATCTAGCCAAAATCACCACCTTTGGTTGGGACGGTATAAGGATGCCCACTTTTCCAAACACCACAAAGAAAAGGATACTATTAAAAATATTATTACATGAAAATTTAAGGTGTGTGGTGAAAAAGAGGTAGAGGAAAAAATGAAACTAAGATATTATGAGGTGATGAACCCAAATCTTGAAAATAGAAATATATTTTTGTCTTGGCTAGTGTAAAGAAGAAAATTAACATTGTAAAAATAAGAACAAATTCTCATAAGCCTCACAGTGACACTAGGAGTTAGTCAAATCCCCAAAACACCAAAAGGCTTGAAAATGAAAAACACTTTCTCTTAAATGAAAAACACTTTGTGACACTAATAGGGTTGAAAATGAAAAACATTTTCTCTTAAATTCCACCTTGTACTCACATTAAATCTAAAATTCAAAATATTTTCTACACTACCACCATTTTAACTCAACAAAATTATAATAATATTGGAATGCATATCTTAATATTTTTACAGCATAGAAATAAAATTATGAAGAATTCCAATATATTTTGCATGTCATTATAGAAATATTTTATATCAATAATTTATCTTAACCTTTTTTTTGTATCTAGAGGAATCAACAATCGTCTTGGGCTTGTACTTGTGTAATATGGGGTCGGTTCCAACCACTACCACTATAACCCACATGCCCACATGTGGTTCACACAGTAAATCAAGGAGATTTGAACCTCGAACCTCAAATTTCACAAAGACTTCATATCACAGTGATCACCAATCGAACGACACCCCCTCACCCCCCAAGTTTAACTAATTACTTTTAAATAAAAGTAAAATTTCCAATTGATATATATATATAACATACTTTTAATATTAATTTTAATAAAAAAATTAGATATACATGTACCTAACCATTTCAACTAGTATTATTTAATGTTCCCATTTTACTATGTTGATAGGCGTATTTTTATGAAGTTTTATCTGTGACACTGTAGAAGATTCGTCATCCTCAATAGGCAATAAATCTTGAACATGTTTCTCCACATGACAGGGTCGATTTCGAGGAATCATGTGATAGCCTTTTCTCTGTAATCACATTGTAGGTTTGATGGACCTTCAACTAGATGCGAAACAAAAAACACACTAATATTCACAGAATTTTAGATCTGGACCTACTAGTATTTTGGTCAATGTGCCCCTAACGATGTAGGAGTCACAAGAAGCCTGCATTTTGATCCAAATATTTTAATTCTTAGTCATATTAATCTTCATTATTTAAAAATTACCCACATCACAATTTTTGGCAATAAAATGGAAGAAGAGGATGCTCGAATGGACGGAAATGGCAATGTAAATCCATCAAAGCCTAAAAACCTTGAAATAAAATCTCACTTTGAAGTTGGAACCAAAATGAAATTCAGCACTTCAGATCCAAAAAATTCTAGAAAAAAATCAATTAGTTTAAATGGATTGGACTCAAAATTGAATGGAAAAGAACACAAAAACCCTTTAGAAAACATCAAAGAATATGAATATTACGTAGAGTATATCCTCGTAAAGAAGAGACGAATTATGGAGCTCAAAAAACTATATATATAAAGGGTAAGGGCACTTTTTCAGAAGATGCAAAACTTACCAAGGAAGCTGAGTCAAAACCTTTGGCTTGTAAAGGCTTAAGATATGAAGAAATATTTTCCTAAAATCAGTCCCATGGAGCATCTTGTACAACAAGAGAAGGATATGATCGAGTGACTTTCAGACAAGAATATATGTGAGATAATTGGCTAAGGGAATTTTTTATCACGAGCTTATGGTGACTGGTTGGAAACCTCCCATCGTTGTACGCCATATGAGTGATAATGAACGCAAGGCGATACAAAATAATTTTCATATCTCATCAAAGGTGATTAAATTCCACTTCATGTTAATATATTTAAGTACATGAGGTTTTTGGAGCCGATATTGAAGAAACTAAAATCTAAAGGGATCATTTAGCTGACTCCTATATAGGTCTAGGGTTTTCTTGTGGAGCTTTCAAGTAGAGATATGATGAGCATTTCCTTTTACCGATTTCAGAAAAACTCTAGTCTAAATACCCCGTGTTTAATTATGATTGCTTTACAAGAGGAGGGATTTTGAGATCACCTAATTGAAAGCAACAATTATCTCTAATTGAATTTGAATTGAATTTTTCTTGGGTTTCCCTATTATTTTTTTCTTGGGAAAGAAGATGTTTGTGATTGTTATACTGTCTTTTATTTTTTATTATCTGGGAGTTCTAAAGAGCTATGAGGGTTGATTCTACTAGCTTTCTTTTTATGTTTTGTTGATATGATGAAGAAGGTTTAGGCGTTGTAATTGAAATGTGGTTGGGTTTCCCCGTAAGATTTTTCTTGGGAAAAATGATGACTGTGATTTTTATCTTGGCTTTTATTTTTGATAGGTTATGACTGGGACACTAGCTTCTTAAATGTTGTTCTTTAAACTTGTAATATGTATGTTTGGAAATATTTGTGCTACAACACACTTGGAGTTCATATGGTTTTCAAGTTGTGTAAATTTTGGATTTGTTGATGTAGTGGTTATATGGGGATATGCTTCAATTTGTTTTTGGTAATATAATTCTACTCATGATAACATGAAAAATGAAGGTCTTCCATCTTCATATATGTTGTATACATATAAAATAATGGCAGTTCTATATATGATTCTTCTTATCATTATACCTTCACGAGAACTAGGTTTTTATTTTTTTTCTAACATTTTAACAATATAAAATACACTGACAAAGTTTCTTTAGGGTTAGGTGGGTCTATTGCCTTCGCTTTTCCTTAAAGATATTAGTTTGGATTTTCATTCACAATGAAAGGGAATGATTTTGCAGGGTTTCCAAAGCATGTATCTGTGAATCCCTGGGTCACCTCTCATATAGAGATGGGAAAATACAACAAGAATGTTCAGGTTTATATAATAACCTTCCTTTGTGGTAGGATTGCATTTCTTGATTAATTTCCAGCAATTATAAAGTAGATGCCCTTTCTGCATTGAAAAATTCATTTTTATTTTTAGAATTTTTGCTAATGGTTGTTGGGGTTTACAACTCAAGGCCTATTAGGAGTGATGTGATTAGTATTGATTTGGGTACCACCAAATCATGTGTGGCAAGGATGGAAGGGAATATTATTTTTTTATGCTTGGATGCTAAAGTCCTTATTGTTTTCCCTAGGATGAGTTGAAAAAATAATTAGTATTTCTATTTTCACGCATTCTTCTCATTAGATTATTTTTTGAATATTTGTAGAACCCAAAAGCAATTCAGAACTAAAAAGGGGTTAGGAAAACACCATCTATTATAGTTGTGAACCAAAAGGGAGACATAATTGTAGGTATTCTTGCCAAATGTCAATATGTGAAAAATCCCACAAATATAGTGTTTGGGAGTAAGAGTTTGATAGGAAGGTGGTTTGACGATCCACAAACACAGAAAGAGATGAATATTTTCCCATTTAATATTGTTAAAGAAACTAATGGTGATGCCTAGGTAGAAATAATTGGGAAACAATACTCTCCCAGTTAGATAGGTGCATTTATGTTGACCAAGATGAAAGAAACTACTGAGGTTTACCATGGAAAGACTATCTTGAATGCAATAATTATTGTGCTTTCCTATTTCAATGATGCTTAGAGCCAAGCAATGAAAGATGTTGGTAAAATTTCACGATGGGATGTCAAAAGAATCATCAATGAGCCTAATACAACAACCATTTCTTATGGAATGAATGAGAAATAGGGCCTGGTTGTTGTGTTTGATCTTGGTGGGGGTACTTTCGATGTATCAATTCTTGAAATATCCAATGGTGTATTCGAGGCATGTTCCTTCCATTGATATTTTAGGTTATTTCACTCTAATTATTTATTTATTCTCATTCTCTCCTTTGTCATGCAAATTATTACAACCTTGTGATATTTTTATTGTAGGTCAATGCCGCAAATGGTGATACTTTTTTGAGTGGTGAGGATTTTTATAATTCTCTACTCCAGTATTTAGTTAGTGAGTTCAAAAATATGGAAAACTTTGATTTATCCCAAGATAAGTTATCCTTACAAAGGCTTCGGAAGGCTATCATAGAAACCGAAGGTGGATTTGTCATATTCTTCTCAGATATAGATTAATATACCATTTATCAAGGCAAATGCATCTGGTTCAAAGAATTTGAATGTGACATTTAACTCGTTCAAAGTTTTAAATGTTAGTAAACCACTTAATAGAGAGAACAATAATCCCTTGCAATAATTGTCTAAAAGACGCAAGGATTGTGACATCAAAAGTGGATGAAATTATCATTATGAGAGGAATGTCCCAGGTGCCAAGCATTCAAGAGATTGTTGCTAAGATTTTTAAAAAGATGCCAAGTAAAGGTGTTAATCCACACAAGGTTTTTGCATTGGTTGCTTCCATCCAAGGTGGAATTATGCATGGTGATGTAAGGGAACCACATTTGTTGGATGTGACTCCTCTTTCTCTTGGATTAGAAACACTTGGTGGGGTTTTCACTAGGTTAATAAGCAAAAATACAACAATCCCAATGAAGAAGTGTCAAAGATTCTCAAATACTCCAGATGGTAAAACTCAAGTTGGTATAAGTGTATTCTAAGGACAATGTGAAATGGTTGCATACAATAAGCTTCTAGGTGAGTTTGAGCCAATTGGTATTCCACCAGATCCTAGAAGTGTTCCCCAAATTAGGTTAGCTTTGAAATTCAAGTGAAAATGGTATAGTGACTATATCTTCCTGTTACAAATCCACTGGTAAGGAGCAAAAAAATACTATAAAATAATCTGGGGGGCTTTTAGACGATGAAATTTAGAATATGGTGAAGGAAGTTGATATGAATTCCCAAAAGGATTAGGAAAATAAAAAATTATATGATGCTATAAACCACATAGATAAAATTATATATAGTGTAGAGAAGAGCTTAAGTGACTATAATGACAAGATTCTTGTAGATCTAATCACCAAAATTAAATCGACAATGGGTGATTTGAATAAATACATGTCCAATATGACTTAGATATGATCAAAGTAAAAAATAATGTTGTAAGTCAAGCGCACTTGAAAGTAGGATGACATATGCATCATCAATATGGTGGGTCATCTTCTTATGGATTTGACGGGGGAACTGAGGCACCTGAAGCTAAATATGAGGAGGTGAGGAACGGATAAAAAATAAATTGAGAGTTGTAATACAACAAGGCTTGAGGCCATTACAACAATGCACTTGATATGAGCTCAATATCAACAATATATTATATATCATCTCAACATGTCCTTTATGTGAATTGAACCTGGGTGGGGAGGATAGCAACCGCTCCTCCCAACTGCCTGAAATAATACCAATTCACAGTTTCTAGTAATGTAGTCAACGACTTGACATACAAAATTAGTGTTAAATCTTCTTAAGAGCCAATTTTTTTTCCAACATTGACTATTTAGATTCATATGTAAACTCAACTCATGATCTGTTCTGGTAACTAAAGAGGAATTTCCATACATCAACTAAACCTATCCATGGTCATCTTGAGAATACTAGTTTTCTTTTAGTGGGGAACTTATCTACATCAACACAACCTATGCATTGTTTTGGTCAAAATATTGATTTTATCTTTGAAATGGGTTTTATAGTGTAACCTATTTTCCACTTCGTTAAGGTCCTTTCCTAGGATCTTCATGACGGTTTTATTTATTTTTCCCAGATTCCCATGAAGTTGGAGAAATTACTTGAGTTGATGATATAATAACCTTTATATTTTAGCATTATGTTTTTGGATAAAAAGCTTAATATTTCCATTGACATGTAATTTACAAAAAAATGGGTGGTGAGAAAACCACCACAAGCTACAACTGTAAGGAAAAATCCTATATAATTAAAAAGGGCCATGCAAGGTCTCCAAAACTAAAGTTCCATAAAGACAAAATCATAAATAAAAAATCATATAAACAACTAGGTCATCAGGAAAGAGTCAAAGGATATACCATGATGTTGCAAGAATTAAACCCATTTGAAGAGAGTCTTCATCCTTAGGAGGAGGCCCCAAACCTTCAGTTGTGGGCTTAGGATCAACTATCCATCATCTTCATGCATGGTTTCATAATGATGGCCAGAGGAATAGCAGAAAATTGTCAATGTAAGAGAACACTTTGGGGCTCTTGTTGGATATCAATGCCTTTGCTTCTCTTGACACTCTCTTGCAAATCGACTTGCTTTATGTTGATGTCGGTGCTTGAAGGTTGAGAGTGTGTAGAGTGGGAAAGATAATGTCCTTGAGGTGGAACCTTATTCATTGTGCATTTTATAGTATCCCATTAGCTCAGGTATGTGGATTATTTCCATCTCCCCCTCCACATTTTCACTTGGATATGCAGATTCAAATGTGCACAAATGAGAGACCCCTCTTGTTAAGTGCATTTACACTACGCTAAGAGCTAGTTGATACACATATATTTCTTGTGTTCCAAATATTATATAAGATACCAATTCTAATATGGTACTATGTTGTGTGAAAATATATGGCCCAGTGAGAGAATCTCCCAATAGGGAAATCTTCAAGGGAATATTAGATGAGAGCAAGGAGGGACAAAGCTTTAAATGAGCATATTTTCAAAAACTAGAAAAAGTGCTTCAAGGTTTCATTCTTTCCACATAGTGGGCATTCAAGGTGTATAATTATTAGGTGTTTAATCATTTCCCTATGAATATGTCATCATGTGTTAAAGAACAATCGATGTAGGGATTTTCGAGCTCTAAATGACAATTTTAGATGGATTTCAAATATTAAAGACAAATCTTCTCCTTAGATTTGACTCTCTAAATGTTTCCCTTTTACTTAGGTCAATGTGAAAGCCATTTGTAACCATTAACTCAATTTTAGTTGAAAAAATGCTTTCTTCGGTTCTGTTGTTCAATATTTGACATAAGTCGTTTGTTTATTAAATGTTGATAAGTCATGCATCGAACATTATATCAAATGGTGAAATGTTAAAAGAGTTTATCGAAGTGAAACAAGGTAAGAGAAGTCACGTGCCTAAAAGCTAGAGGTGGAGGTAATACGAAAGGGCTGAGGTATAAAGTAAAAAGGGTAGCGGAAATACCAAAAGTGAAATTATGTGGTACGAAGAGCGCACAGCAAATATAATAAAAGAATAGCCACTTTACGAATATCCATACAAGGGAATGCTGCAGTTGGGAATTTTTGCGGGGGTCGAGCAGCGAAAGAGGGAAGAGACCCATACCCCCGCAGAGTTGCAATATGGTGATGTGGTGGGGACCCAAGGTCAGAATGAAGTGGCAAGAGCAAGGCGCGGAGATATGGTGACGTGGCGGAACGCAATGTGGGCCCTTACAACTGGTAGGTTACGTATTTAATTCGCTCTTGGGGATGATATGTTTTAGGAACCATATGGCGCATGCGGCAAAGAGGTAAGGTAAGTCCTAGATGAGCTGGTACTGAGGCCCATACCAGTATTAAACCTGGCACGCGGTGTTCACCTGTCCTCAACTAACGCCCAATCCCTACACGCTGCGTGCCCCACTGTCAGTGTCCTTACGACACTTACCCTGTTTATTTCACCTCTACCCCTTTTTGCCTCAGAATTACCAGTCTTAGACAGCAGTTTCTCGTATTTTACTGCGGTAAAAGTCTCAGGTCTTCGAGTTACGGTATATACCAAGCGGGAACAAGTACCAGGTCTACCCAATCATCACCAGACTACCCTCCGCGTCGCTTTCCCAAGCAAATTTACCTACTGTGCAGGTACTCTGTCCATTACATTCCCTCTGTTTTCCTTTCGTTTTTCTTTTCAGATTTCATATGTCAGTCATGGGAAGGGGCACACCCAAGAAAAACGAACCAGAGACTCCCCAGGTCCGAGAAACTAGAAACCCTCCCGGGTTCGAGCCCTTCATAGACCAGCAAGCTGAAATCTGCGATCACCAATACCCTTTCCCCATTAGCAGTATAAGACTTGAACTCTTTTCGTGACATGTCCAAAATAGGGATCGATATCGAGTGGTCGTATCAGGATTTTACCATCAAATTACCCCCCCAGTCTTCCCTGTGGTCAAGTTTATCTGCTGGCTTAGAGACGCCTACGATGAAAACCGAGGCATGTTTACCTCCCCTCAGGGGAACGAGATTTTCTCCCTTTCGCCCGACATCATCAAGCAAGCTCTCCGTTTTCCCACCAGCACCACCTACACTGCTTTCAACGAAGAAGATTTAACCTCCCAGTTTACTAAATCGCCATGGGAGCATCAAAAAAGCTTCATTGCTTCTATTACCAGTAGCCAGGCTACTTCCCTTCCTGGTGCGAAACTCCTCCCATTAAACCTGTTTAAGGAAGAAGTGCCTACCCAACCTGTTTAGGTGTAGGCGGGTTGGGGGAAACTTCCAAAGTATGTGTTTTCTTTCTGGGGTTAATGTCTCAGAAGGGGGTCATCCTGGATATCCCGGGCTACTTATCTGCCAACATTCACACCCAGTTCCAAGTGCTTTCAGAAACCAGCCATTTTCGTTTCTGTTTAATGGTGTTCTATCTTTTCTTGTATCAGCATGCTGATAGGTTCGAGCATTTGGGCTTGGATAGGGTATACGAGGTCAATTCTCAACCCCGACCTGTTTTTGACTGGAACTTTGCAGTGCGCCAATTGCCAAAAGGGGTGGTTTATTCAATTTTCCTAAACGATTTCATGTCCATTTCTTACACCATCATTCATGATTCGCCATCACCTAGGGTTTTTCCTGAAATGAAGAACTGGCTGCAAGCTGGTAAAATCCAGAGCACCGGGGATTGGTATCTCTCTGATAATTATACTGAAATTCGGGTCTATGGAGCCGAAGTCACCCCTTACCTGCTACCGGTGTTTCCCGCTCGATGATTTTATGCTATGGAGTACATTCGGCAAGCCCTCAAGGCTGATCAGCTCCACTTTGTCCCCGCTAAGAAGGGTTACATACTAAGGTTTCCTACCCATATTGGCCCGTTCGTCGTAAATTTAAGACTCGCCCTTCCCATTGTCGAGAAGCTATTGCAGGGCATGGACCTAAGACAGGGGAAAACTTTGGCCTATGATCCTCGGGAGATCATTTCAAACAGAAGAAAGAGGAACAGGTCCGCCCCTTATGTGCATGAACCAAGACCGTTTATAGAGTGGAAGGCTAACTTGGAAATTTGGCCTTTGGTTTCGCAGATGAAGACAGATTCATTTGCCACAGGGGAAGAGGAAGACATCAATAAAGGCCAAGGAGAAGAAGTGGGTCCTTCAGGAGTAGGTTCCCCCGCTCGTAAAAAGCAGAAGACAGTCTCAAGTGAAGCTGAAGTTAAAGGGGAAGAACAGCTACTTGAGCCTTTCATACCATATGCACCACTTGACAGCAGCAAGGCCGGAATCAAAGTGTTGAGAGACAGCACCACCTCCTCCGACTTCACTGAGTTTTCACAGGCCATGGGAGACTATACTTCACCAGTGGCAGCCGAAAGGATCAAGAAAAACAGGATAATCAGAGATAAGTACAAAGTTGATCTAGAAGGGTATGTAGAAAAGTATCACACTAGGATTTCCGCCACCATGAATGTGGATACTGAACACCTGGTATTGTCTATGGTAGAAGCCCTTTTGGACCCTGATACAGGTGCCATTAGCTACCGGGTACTCCAAAATGCAATTGATATGACTAAGGTGCCAGCAACTGATATGTGTAACCTGTTTCAGGTCGTAGGTGATATGCTGAAGGACGAGGTAATGCGGGTTACCATAGCACTGAGAAAACTCGAGAAAAAGCATGAACAGGTGAGGGCTACCCTGAAGAATGAGCAGGCAAGTACCAGCGGCCAGGCAAATCAAATACGTGGTCTCCGGGATCAAATTAAAGGGAAGGATACTGGGGAATCAAACCCGCAGGGCTTTTTAATTGAACAATTGCAGAAGGAAGTTGCCTCATTGAAAATAAAAGCTCGCATGCTGGCCTCCCAGCATGTGCAGACAGCCGAGTTGGCGCAAGTAGAGAAAGAAAAAATGGAATTGGTCGGCGCATTGTCAAGAGAAAGAGAAGAGAAGGAGAAATTGGCAGGAACAATCGCTACCCTCCAGAGTAGGTTGTCAGAGCTACAAAACACTTGGGACACGCACAGCTGTGCGCCTGCTACAACACCACCTGAGACGAGTTCACTTTCAGAGAAGCTGGGCGCAGCGAAGGTTGCAAATGATATACTGGAGAAGCAGGCTTCCACTGCAAGGAAAAGGATCACGGATTTGGAAAAATCCCTGCCAGAGAATACTAGAAGAATAGAAGCATTGCAGAAAGAGATAGAACAAGAAAAGAAGACTAGGGCCGACCAGCAAAGGACCATAAATGATCTCAATGCACGCCTAAAAGGTAACCTCACTCTCAGGGATGGTAGAAATATTATTTGGTCCGAGATCATTTCAGCCGTAACAGAGCAATGGGAGTTTCTGAAAGTCATCGAGGAGATGAAATCCTCAGCACTCTATCTCAGGAGGTGATTTCAGGAAGGGGATCTTGATTTGGTCAACAGAGCTCAGTGTGCCAGGGAGTATGTGTCATTCTTGAAAGGGCTGAGAGCTAACAAAGCCGAGCAGCATGGCATAGTCAGCCGGCATAAGGAAGCCTTGGAATGCCATAAAATCATTGATAAGGAATCGGCTCACGTCGTGGCTTCGAAGGCCTTGCAGCAGTTGGTATACAGCGTGGACCGGTTTGATGTAGTTTGGACCGAGATTACAACGACAGGGCTTCCGACGTGCTGGGACTTCACCACCCCTTCCATGCTGCGACCATTACCGGAATATGAAGCATGCCTAAAGCAAGAAAGGGACCAGACAGATGTCCTGTCAGATAAAGCCACCCGGCTCAAAGCCGAAACCATGGTTGCATCACTCCGCCCAGAGTTTTCCCTCCTTCACTTGTTAAAACATAAAATTCCTACCGAGGCAAATCCGAGTGACCTCACTGAGGCCTTCATCAGGGTAGAAGGATTTGCAACGATGCCTGAGCCAGCCGCGGACAGTCAGCAAAGGTGGTCTCAGTTTGTCAGCCAAATTTCCAGTTCATCCGCAAACGCGCCACCACCAGTATCAGCAACAGCTTCGACCCCTTCTCACAAGTGATGCACTATTATTTCATGACTCGGCCTCGTGGCCTTTTTTTTTTTTACTTTTTATCTTAGTTATTCTTTTTCAAGTTTTAGGTGGAATTTACATTTCACCACAGCAATTTACTTTTACTTAGACTGTTATACAATTTTGGTTTTAAAATGGCCTAGCGCCTAACAGCAAAGGATGAGAGGTTTTTATTCCTCATCATGATTTTTGGTTACTTTGACAAGGACTTCTAACAAATTCCTAGCATGCGAGGAAGATATTTTCCCAAAATATCTTCTTGCCCACGTAGATAAGTTCCTATATAAACAAGAACAGAAGAGAACACAGAGTTCCAGATTTTATCAGAAAACTATGTTGTAAGAGAATTTTGTATGCATTTTGTTTAAACTCTTGTATGAAAATTTCAGAGCCCGTTGGGTTTCAATGAAGAGAAGTTTCATCTGTAAGGAGGATTCCAGTCTTTGATACTCAATAGAACGTAACTTCTCTTTTATGTGTCTATCAATTGTTTGTCTTATCTCATCCGTTCCTCCAGTATCATGTTTTGGAATGTGAGCAGCTCATTGATTTTAATGTGAACTTATCTTAGATGATACTTATGTTGGAATCAATCTAGCGCTTTAAATATGGCTCATGCATGATATATTGTTCCATTCTCATAGCACCCATACTTCTGCTATATTGGCTTCAATGTGATGTTATTTTGGAATACGCTATTATTGTGAATGGATTCTTAGATAGATAAGCCCATTACATGGTGATATGTGTGTCCAGATATTATCTATGCGACAACTGGTATTTTCTCATTCTTTCTTACATTGTGAACATCTGCAGATTACTCATCTCTGTTAAGTATTGTTGAACTGGCCCTCTTTACCGTGAACTGTCTTAAGTTGTCTGATGCCTTTGTGTAAGAGTTTTTACACTTTGTCTCTGCAATATATCTTTTGCACGTCAAACTTCTGAAAGTTTTGGTCCCATTCAAAGTTGAACTTCCTGTTTATAAATGAAAAGCATGAGAGCTCTGTCCCACTAGTTATCCCTGTTACATTACATTACTTTTGCTCTCTGCTGTTTAAGATGTCCTAGGCACTGGTCTTTCACAACTCAAGGCTGTCTCTAGGATTGACAACAGGTTCCATCTCCAATATTTCCACCAAGTTAGTGGCAAGCCTAGAAGGCCAAGCTTAAGAAAAAGTTGTTTTAAGATCAAGCTCTGAACTTTTTTTAAAGTAATTATATTTGTAAGACTAAGACCAAATTTCATTATAAGGTTTTCTAATCCTTCCAATCTCTAAATTTGTTATCATATAAGTCACCAGGACCCAAATGTATTTCTTGTACAGCCTCTTGGTTGAGAACCAAAAGACTTTCGCAAATGGATTTCCTTGTTGAATAACTACTGGGAAACGTTATATAATGATTCTTGAAACAAATCCTAGCTTCAACAAAGTCACTTTTCCACTTTTCCACACTAAATTATGTCCGATGACATCCAAAAATTTCCAAGTTATTTTGGATACAAATATATCATCCTTGGCTAGGTGTTGGAGTGGTCAATAGGTTGTGAATTTTTATATTACTCCATATTTTTTCAGTCGAGTAAATCCACTGGGGTGATTGATTCCCAAGTAGCCTCTTCCAAGCATCCTTCCCTTCCACTACTCCAATGGTCCATTTTGCAAAAGAACCTAGGCTTTCACTTGGGTGGCTAGAGAACCAAATCCTCCTTTATCCTTATGGGCGTAACAATGGTTCTAGCCAACTATATGAAAACCCTCGTCTCCACTAGATCCAGTGCAAAGAAAATATTTAAAAATATTTTCTATCTTGGCATAAGTTTGGGCAGAAGAGACTTAATGTGATGAATAATAGATATGGGTAGCAACCAAATTTTGGATACAAACTTGAATTTTTCTATGAGGAATAGAGGCTTCTAGATCCTTTTATCGATATTTCTTCTCATAGTTCATCTTGGGAGGTTTCAAAAGAAAAGGGAATACAAAGTAATTTAAACACTTGACGAGATCCTAACCAATCCCATTCTTAGGATAGTAACAAATTAGGGACATCCTTTTGACTATGTTGATAACATTGGATTTTTCCATCTATGACTTTCATCTAGAAGCCTCACATAAGATTTGCAAGTAATCCATGGTGTTGTCCAATTTCTTCTTCTCTTCAATGATGTTTATAAAAAAATCATTTGTGAAGTGACTATTCATTCATTAATTGCCATATTCAATAGGGAGAAGAAACCTTTTATGAGCCACTGTGTTATTCTACTATGAATAATATAGTAAAGGGCTTCATTATATATTACATAGAGGTATATGGTGAATGGGAAACCTTGATTGATTAACTAGAATATACCTCTCATTAGACTTCATCTGATTGATATAAGTACAAGTTGCGACGTGCAATTAAAGTTTCTACCATGTTAACAAAATACAAACCAAATCCAAGTGCTCTAATCATGTTGAAGATGAATGATTATTCCACTTCGTTGTAGGCTTTTATAAAATCTAATTTAATGAATAAGGTCTTCAGGGCTTGGTTTCAATATGATTCAATATCTTCCCAAATAATAATCACATTATCCAAAATGTATAATACTTTGATAAACCCTACTTGTTTCACTCTAATGATTTTTGATAGGATATATTTCAGCCCCAAGGTGATTGCTTTGGCTAAAATATTTCAAGAAACATTCAACAAAGTTATGAGTTGCCAAGTTTTTATTCTTAGTTACCAAAATATGATAGTTTTTATCCTATGGAAACATTTTGTCAATGAATGGGGGTTCACCTAACTTCAAGATGAATTTGATCATCCCGATGTTTATGTGGTTTCTGAGCATATAATTTTGCATGGCTTCTTTGTACACTTGTAGTAGATTAGTCCCCAAAAAGGTGTTGTTGGATTTTCCCCAATTTTTCTCGTGGAACTAGTGTGACTTATGATTTCCCCACTCAGGTGATTATAATATGGGAACCTCTTTCTCTTCTTTCCCTTCATTTTTTCCACTGTCCCTGATATATTGATTTGGCTACCGATCCACTTCATCACATTGTCCTTAGTGCAAATTTCTCCATTGCTATAATATATACATGACTAACAATCCACACTTTGTGATTTATTAAAATGAATATCCTTAGTAGTTTTGTTTGAAGGTAATACTTGCATCTCCTCACTCCATTTAGTTCCTCTTTTGATGGGTCTAACTTCGACAATGATTAAATTCCAACATGTTATAAATTTTTCTTGATCTACAGATACCCAAATTCCATGAAACAATTCCCTTCCCCTTGACATGAAGTTAATCATCATCTAAAGCTTGAAGAGAGGACTCAAGGTACTCTTTTGTAGGATCATGAATGTCCATATTTTTTCCAAGGCTTCTTTCACCATGACATTTGGGCTTGGATTTCATTTTACTTTCATCGTCAAAAGCCAATTTAGATTTTGACCCAACAATCCCGGGGTTCATTGGGGTTATGTAGAAGGAAGGGAAGGCAACTGGAAAATGTTCTGTAGCCATATTAGGTATTGGTTTGAAAATGATATGGTCAGACTTTGCCATCAATATTTCCTGTAAATCCCATAATTGTTAACTCCACTTCCATCTGAGATTATCCTATTCAAGGAAAACAAAATTTCGTTTAAGAACTTTATAGCATATGTTGTAGCCAACAAACCTTAAGAATTACGTAATATATCACATTGTATTACATTGTTGAAATGCAGTTCAACTACCACAATTTGATAGAAACTAAAAATCACAATGAAAAATGTTTAAAAGGAATGAAAGTAGTTTTATTTTCTATTATTAATTCACTCGTAAAAAAAAATCAATTTAACCTTTTTAAAAATGATCACTTTAATAACAAGATGATATTACTGAAATCCATTACCTATAGTGAATCCATGTTGTTAAGAAAATCGAAAAATATTTTGAGATTCATGAACAAAGGACCCATGGAAGTTACTCCCTTTCTAAAACAATAACAAGAATCAAAAATCATTTGTTAATTGTTTATGCAACTGAAGCTTCAATAAGTCAAGAGGAAGTTCAAAGTTTGAGATAATGAAAATGCAGCAAGAGGAAAGACAATAATTGAAGGGAAGAGATCTCCATGTTGCATAAGCCAATGGAATAATCAAGATTTCAACAACCCCACCTAGCATAGTTTTCATTTATTTCGTCAACCATACTTTAAAAGGAAATTCTGAAATGGTTTCTTGGACTTTGCTAAGAGGATATTTTTGTTGTGTACCTAATTACTTTTTTATTTTTTTACTGATTGTTTCATATTATTTCGATTAATGTCACAATCCCTCTATTATTTTTTTTTCTTTATGTTACTCATTTTTAATGAAGGTTTATTTTGAATCAAATGACAAATTATTTTAATTCTAAGAATCATTCATGTGATGACTTCATGAATCCCTTCAAAAGATTTCATTGACATGGTTAAATGTACCATTAGTAATGAAGAACAATCTTGAGCCAAACAAAGCATTTGGATGGGTTCTTGAGATGTAATATTTTCTTCCCAAGATCAATTCATTTTTATTTAAACTTTGTATGTTTATTGGGTGTCTTCTTTCCTTGCCATTCATTTTCTTCTTATTTTCTAGGTACAATTATGCAATTTCTTCAACAGTGCATGGTGTGCGACATGCCCTTAGAAAGGATTTTATGATTCAGGTATTAAGTTTCACTAATCACATGTTTGGTAATACATTAGAGGAATTTCAACCTAAAAGCAGCCTCCTAAGGAAAAATAATAAAATAAGAGTTATGAATTTTGGAGGGAAAAGAAGAAAACTAGTTTTTTAATTGTATTTTTTACTTATCTCCTTATAGGTTTACTCAAATTTCAAATGTAGACACTCGTCGGATGCAGAATTTAATTCTGCATTCAACGAGTACCATCATGCATACTTTTGAGAATATTCACATTGATAAGAATTGAATATACATTAAAAAAAACTTGTTCAACACAATTTTTTAATGCATCTTCAATTTTTATCAATGTGGATATTCTCAAAAGTATGCATGATGGGTACCCATTGGATGCATAATTTAATTATGCATCCAACGAGTATCTACACTAGAAATTTGAGTAAACTTATAAGGAGATAAACTAAGAATACAATTGAAAAAAATAGTTTTTCTTATTTTCCCTCCAAAATATTTGCATGTGTCTATTTTTAAATTTAAAGGATTTTGATTGGTTTACATATTATGAAATGGAAATTACATGAAAATTTCACAGGCATTTTTAGGCTAAAATTTCCTCTAATTTTTTTGCAGCTTGTTAAAGGAACTAATCTCTTGCAAGAAACTTTTTAGTTTGATGTTCCTTGCATAATGAAAGGATGGATAAAACCTATGTTAATTAGGTTTTTTTTTTGCAGTTTGAACTTTGATTTCTTACATATTATATGCTTTCCTCTTAAATCAACCCCCTTGGGATCTGGAGGTTGCAAAGGAGTTCATCATTCACTATACTTATGGATGGGTGAAAATGTGAAGTTGGGTTACACTTTTTGCCCTTTTTTGAGAAAAAACTTTCATTTTTTTCAGTTCTTCAACTTTCTGCAAGCTAAAACAATTTTTTTGTTTAGAATTTCATTTTGCGATAAAAATAAAAGTTGTCGGAAATTTTGTTAGCTTTCTATTACTTATTTTTTGGAATTTTTTTATGCATATTTGTTATGTCAACTTAGCGTTTCTTTTAGTGTGTGTTTTTTAACAATCAACGGATTCATAAGAAGTCATGTTAATACACAATGTTGTATTCTTTGAAAATTTGTGTTTTTGAGAAACAAAATGTGTTACAACAATCTAGACAGAGTCTACTTCAGTTTCGTCATATTTACAAAGCCAATGGATGCATATCATAATTACTAGAATTTTTTGAATTGGTCCAATATGAAAAACTGCATATTTTAAATATGTTTCGTGATGCAAGAAATTTCTTAACATATAAGTTATAAACTAAAAATCTAAAAGCTACCCATTAGAGACAACGGAACAATGTAATGTACGATAATTTTTTCAATTTTTTTACAATGTATTTTGGAAGATATAGAATTTTGATTTCACTAAATCACAATGACCTTCAGAAATTGTTTACATCCGTTTTATTACAAAATTAATTAAAATTAGTAAATATTTATGAAATTCCATGAAAGTTATATTTTTTGAAAGTAGATTCAATTCTGAAAATTCTTGTCTTGGTTCCAACACTTAATTCAGAATGTTTCATGGATTTTAGTCAGTCCGAAGTTGCAGAAATGTATTCAGGGCTTGGCTCTGCGTCACTAGTGAAGCGTTAGTTTGGCTGAACTCTTAAACAAAGTTCAGGCAAACAGTTTTTTGCGCCGACGGCACATTAAATCAGACGACAAAGTAGTTCGACCAAACTATTCATTAAAATTTCGGCCGAACTTTTACTTAACTTTCCATCGGCCGGAAAGTACCATCGAGCCCCTCCAAAAAAAACATTTTGCGGAAATATAAATTGTCGTGAAACCATTCATTATTTTCGCATATTTCGCACTTTTGGTCTGATTTTACAGCATATTTCGCACTTTTGGTCTGATTTTGCAAAGAATTGTTTTGGGTTTAAGGACTTTCCTTGGAAGTAAATTCAAAGGACTTCAAAAGACTTTTCTTTGAGACACATTATTTTCGTACATTTGATCTGATTTTGCACGGAATTTTTTTTGGTTTAAAGAATTTTCTTGGAGGTATGTGATATAGTTTTTTAGGCTTCTTCTTTTTTTTTAAGTATGGATTTGGGATTAATTTCGTAAGGACATTTTTTGGTTTTGGGTTGAAGTAAATATTTTATAATAATTTTTTAAAATGAGTTTTCGTGTAACTTTTTAAATGGAATTTTTTTGTAGGACTTGGAAGGAAATATTTTGAACTTCGTTTCATTTTTATAAGACAATTTTTTCTTGAATTTTTTAAAGTAAGTGTTTTGGATTGGAGTATGTATTTTTTGTAAAAAAATTAAAATGAGTTTTTTAAAATTAAATCTTTTGTGATTTTTTTTTAACTGCGTTTTTGTCTAAATTTTTGAAGGAAAAATTTTGAACTTCATACTCTATTATCATGAAAAATCGAAGAAATTGTACGAGAAAATATGATCGAAAAAGAGACCCTAAGGAACGTAGAGAAGAGACAAGACAATCTCACAAAAGAAAGATAGAAGCACTCTCAAATATTGAAGGGGAAAATCAACCTCAACTAGAAGTTGAAACATGTATGTAAATGCAAATATTATGATTTAGATATATTTAAAATTTTTCCAAATGTGAAGCTTAATTTTTATTTGATGAACTAATTTGAAAAATATTTTTCAATGTAAACAGAGAGAGATATTCCTCAAAACATTGATGATGAGATACAAAATTTTGAAAGAAAAAGTGAAAGAGATATTGAACCAATGATTGAAGATTGTGAAAATGATGAAAGAAATTCAAGTGAAGAAATTGAATCACAAGATACATACATACATACATACATGTGTGTGTGTGTGTGTGTGTGTGTGTGTGTGTGTTGAACACATGCACGTATTATTGAAATTATACATATATTTATTAATTTAGTTATTTATTGAATATGTAAACTTATTATGTACTATTCATTCGAATATGTACAGATGAAATCGATGTCGATGATGAGATGTTAGAAAATGTTGACACTCACACATATGGAGATAAAAAAAAATGACCATTATATACGATATCGTGTTAACCACATTTTTGAGAAGTATTTCATAAAGGAAAATGTGACAGTTCAAGCCCAAATGTTGAAAGGTCTCCTATCATTAAGGAAATTAAAAGAAGCTACGACTTTATTGGGTATTCGAAAATCAACCAAAGATAAAAAAAAAAATGAAGGAAAATTTGATACAAAATATAAATAGTGCTATAAATTCAATGAAAAGATCTAGACAGAAAGTTGTTTCAGTTGTATGTAGAGCAATACATATGGCAGTGGTTTCATCAAGTACTAAAGAGAATCGCTTGGTAAAATCTATGGCACAAGCATTAGGAACCTCACGAAAAACTTTGCACAAGCATTGAAAATTTCGGTTGCAAATAGATGTAAATGATGAAATTTCTTGTTGGAGAGATATTTGTAGGAAACCATATAAATATAGACTTGGAGAAAATGTTAAAAAAATAATATATGAATATTGGAAGAACAATTCGCATGTTTCTCCAACTACAAGGCATGTGATGTGAAGAATAATATCACGAAATCAATACGAAGAACATGAAAAAAATTTCTTGGAAACCACTCAGATAGAGTTGTTCAACAAGTTCAAAGAAGAGAATCATGAAATTCATGTTTTGATCAGTGCTTTTGTTCAACATAAACCATGTTATGTAAAACCTATCACCGTACACGACACTTGTTGTTGTCGTTATCATGTGGAATTTGAGTTATATTATGACACATTCCTTGATTTTGGTAGAACATTTTGGAAGGATTCACCTCCTCCTTCCACTATCCATGATTTCATATCTCAAATTCTATGTGAAAGAGAAAGCGATGAATTATTTTACGAAAATAAATGTGTTGGTGGTAAAAAATGTGATGATTTTGGAAATTTGACTAAATTTCAAAACAAATATCGTACTGATATAAATGATCAATCATTGTCCAACATGAAAGTGAAATGGAAGAGATATGAATATATCCATACATCAATTCAAGGTGCAAGAATTGAATTACGAGAAGAAGAAATTTTTGTGATAGACTTTTTGAGAAAGTTTGAGGCAAAAATTTACAGATACACTAAGCATTCCCATAGAGATCGATGGCAAGACTTGTAATTCAAAAAATCTTGTGAATTTTTTCCACCAAGGACCATTTTGTCAGTAATTGATTTTGCAGAAAACTACACATTTGTTCCAAAAAAAGAAATTTAGAGTGAATACTATCATTCTGACCAAGTCTCCAAAGCACCAGTGAAAATCGACATATTATTAAAGAATATCACTTTTATATCAGTGACAATCGTACACATGATACATATTTTGTACAACATTGTTTTGGAAAAATTTATGATTCCTTGAAAAATCGTGGAATAACATTCAATGAACATTGGATATGGTTAGACGGATGCGCATGACAATTCAAATCTACACGATCACTCTTTTGGTTGTGTTGCCTTCATAAGAAAACCTGCATTAAACATTGTTGGAATTTCTTTGAGACTGGCCATGGAAAAGGAGAACATGACGGTGCAAGGGCATGCATAAAACGAGCACTTCAAAGATATCAAATGAACCCCTCTGCAAGCCTACCTGTGGACGTGAAAGAATTTGTTCAATGGTGCATCGCTGCTCTAAGCCATGAGACTAACCGATCAAGAGAAGTGCGAAAGTACATTCAATTTAATTTTTATTGAATATATAATTAAATAAACAGTGTACATTTATCACAATGATTATATTTGATTGTATTTTGATATCATATTTACATTCTTCTTTAAATTTTCCATATAAAGGTTTTTTTGGCATATTGGGATCAAAGACGTAGATAGATCAATTGGAAACGACGTTGAAACAATAAAAGGGACTCGAAAATTGCATTCAATTAAAAAAAAGTCATCCAAAAATGTGTTTGCATTGGATAAAATAAAATATTCTTGTTTTTTGTCATGTTTGCATAGACAACACAAAATCCAATGACGTTTGTGAAAACAAAATGTATGTAAAAGATTGGAAACATACAGAGCTAAATACAAAGGGAAAAATATCCGTTGCAATGTTTGAATAAATGCAAGCATAGGAGACTACAATATCATCCGATGGTGATAGAGTTTCTGATCTTGTTAGAGAAGGTAACATTTGAATTGCTTTCTAATGATAAAGATCTAGAAATAAATTTGAATATGTATAATTTTGTGAAGTTTGTTTTATTGTATAGGAGATGTTTTTGTTGTAATTGCACCTACTGACAACGATGAAAATGTGAAGTATTATTTGATGCGTTGCACTGAATGAAAAATGAAATTATTAGAAGACTATAACGATCACGGATTTCCATATGAAAGAGGATCTATTATACTAAAAGGTTATTTTTTTAGACAAACTAATAAAAATGGGAATTTTGTTTACTTTGAAGAGTATGAACCTGATTTCATAAGTTGTCAATATAGTCACTTGGTGTGTGCAGCATGCTTAAAGTTGATCGAGGTTCAATCAAAGAAAAGACGAATATTAAGAAATGGAAAATGTCAAAATCCAATCATGAACGGATTATTGAAGATGGCATTCCATTGGAATTTTTTTGATTGAACTTCCCAACAATTTATTATCTTTGGATTATATGTTCTAGAACTTCCAGTACTCAATTAAAAATTGAGCTACCTTGTTATGTTATTTGTGCAAGTGTTTGCACATGTACAAATTATTTTGGTACATGCACACTCTAGAGTATCAACTGAAAGTAGATTTTTTATATATGCATTGATGAAAACTGTTGCATACATATAATGGATATATATGTATATGTTCTTGAATGCAATTAGCTGTTCAAGGAGTTTTACTATGTGCATTGATGAAAAATGTTTCACGCACTCAATATATATGTTCTAGAATGCAATTAACTGAAAGTAGTTCTTCTATGTGCATTGATGAAAAATGTTGCATGTACTGGATATATACACGAACTCAATGCACACAATTTTTCTTGTGGGATTTTTTTGTAAAAAGTATCCACAATGTAAATAAATTATCCGCAGTATAATTTTGTACGAAGATTCCTTTCAGACAAGAGACTTAGAGCACTTCTTCGACTTTTGGTGGGATTTGACCCACATCTCTATTCCTGATTGAAAATCTAGTACAAAATTTGTCTGTCCAATGGTCGAATATGTTCTATGTGCATTAATGAAAAATTTACATACTACATACTTTGTTTGAGTGAAAAAAAAATTAAAAACTTACCAAATGTACTTCAACCATGTCTAAAACTTGAATTTTAAAAACTTTTTGATTATATCAAAACAAATTACTTCACATGTCATGCCAATTGTAGTTCAACTATCCAATAAAAACATTAACCATTTAACATTATATCACATGCCAAATGTAGATTAAAATGGTATCCAAAACTTAGTTTTAAAAACTTTTTGATTATATCACAACATTACTTGACATGTCATCCAATTGTAGTTCAACTATCCAATAAAAACATTTAACATTATATCACATGTGCCAAATGTAGATTGAAACCATCCAAAACTTAAGTTTTAAAAACTTTTTGATTATATATCATGCAACATTACTTCACATTCCATGCCAATTATAGTTCAACTATCCAATAAAAACATTTAGCATTATATCACATGCCAAATGTAGATTGAAACCATCCAAAATTATAGATCACAACATTACTTCACATGCATGTATTACTTCACATGCCATGCCAATTGTAGTTCTTGACTATCCAATAAAAACATTAAACATTTAACATTAAATATCACATGCCAAATGTAGATTGAAACCATCCAAAACTTGAGTTTTAAAAACTTTTTGATATATATCATGTAACATTACTTCACATGCCATGCCAATTATAGTTCAACTATCCAATAAAAACATTAAACATTTAACATTAAATATCACATGCCAAATGTAGACTGAAACAATCCAAGACTTGAGTTTTAAAAACTTTTTGATTATATCATGTAACATTACTTCACATTCCATGCCAATTACAGTTCATCTATCCAATAAAAACATTTAACATTATATCACATGCCAAATGTAGATTGAAACCATCCAAAACTTAACTTCTAATTTAACAAAAAATTATAGATCACAACATTACTTCACATGCCAAATGTACTTCAAGCATCCAAAACTTAAATTTTAAAAACAAAACAAATTATAACATATCATTACATAACATGCCAAATGTAGTTCAGAAGAAAAACAAAACTTAAATTAAAAAAAAAAAAAACAAATTATAACACATCATTACATAACATGCCAAATGTAGTTCAAAAGCAAAACATGAATTTATAGAAGCAAAACATTACTTTATAGATGACAAAATTACTAGTAGTTCAATTATCCAAAACTTAAAAGTTTTAAAAACCAAACAAATTATATAACAACATTACTTCACATTCACATGCCAAAAGTACTAAAACCATCCAAAACTTAACTTTTTGGAACAAAACAAATTATATTAACACTGTAATAAAATATGTCCAAAAATTTTAGATCTCACAAGTATCAAGTATCAAGTTATAATATATATATGATAGTGCATCTAGATAATATATAAAAAAGTAAATTTAAGACTATCTAAATCTTGAAATCAAATCTACAAATCATGTCCATCAAATAGAGATGGATGTAGCGTCTTTCCTATCAGGGTCTCAATCCGCGCACTATCATGCGAAGCATGGGAAACCTGTACACAATGCACATGTACTTGAACATTAAAATTTGATGTTTTAAAAATGAGTGAGAATATATATAGAACTTCATGTAAAAAACAAAATATAACAAAAAAATCATGCAATACCTCATGAGGTTCCCTCTCCATTTGATAACCTGCAACAAGTTCCGCCCCCATGGGAACATCTGCAACAGTAAACTGTACAATATACATGTACAGTTATATATATATATATATATATATATATATATTTCAAATGAAAATGCACGTGTACATATATAAACTTATTTTCAATAATATTAAAAAAAAAGTTAGACAACTTGTTCAAATGGTTGAAATGGTGTTGTATGTTCCTATCTCCGTCGCTAGAGTCCAGTGGATTAAAGAAATCTTCCTATAGGAACCTAAAATTCAAAATTTTAAAAGTATAAAATAACTCAAGATCAAGATCTCAATTTATAATAAAACTTAAATAAACAACAATTTATAAATTATAACTAAATTAAAAAAACACACACACATATATATAAGTGAAAAATTGAATACTTCTGCAGGTGAATTTGGGACATCTCCTAAGAGAGGCTCCAAATGAAAATCTCCAACAACCTAAAATTCAAAAAATTTAAAATAACTCAAGATATAGATATATATATCTCAATTTTTAATGGAACTTTTTGAGGTGGATTATATATATATTTAACTTAAAAACATAAATTTTAAAAGTGAAAAATTTTCCATACTTGTTGTGGATGTGGCTCATCTCCTAAGGAAGTAGAAGGTACATCTCCCAAGGAAGAAGAAGGTACCGCCATCCCAAAAACATCAGACGGAATCGGAATCTGTTAAAACATTTTATCATTATATATACATACATGTACATGTGTGCACAATTATTTATTTTAAAATATCACTTAAAAAACACTAACATTTGCCAACATATCTTGATGGTGAGACCCATCTGCATTGTTTGAACCAGAGGTCCCGAACGTGATATTAACATTTTCATCATTCATCATGCGTGACAACTGCAAATGGTGTTTTAACATATAATGATACATTTTTGTTAGATTAATGTACATACAAATAAATGTATACATGTACATACACATGTATTTATTACAAATTGTACACATGTATGTGTTAAAATAATTGAACCCTAAGGTCATTAACACATACCATTTCCGTGCCCTCTTCCTCATGAAGAATTAGATCTTGAAAACCATTGCAACAATTCTTTGCATATATTTGAAGATCTTCAACATTCATGTTGTCAATCTCTTCATCTATACAATACACAAAATTGGCACGTGCATTTTCACGTTCTCTTTGTCAATTTAGACAAACATCGACTCCACCCAATCCGCTGTAAACATTGTTTATCATGACATCCCTTGCTTCTCGAATTATTTGAGAAGTTGCATCCATCTCTGACCGCAGAGTTTCGACCCGAAAAGGTCGACTCACCAATGGCGGCTCAAGGCGAGGCAACTCCACATCTCACTTAGCACCCTTACGGTCATATAATCAACCTTTCCCCAGACCAAAAAATTCTGACGAAAGGTCATTGTAGTTGGGTTTCATTTTCAAAAAAAAAATTGCGTAAAACAATTGTGCAAAATAAACAGGAACCTCGTCGTTCCATGGGAGCCTTCCATAGGCCGCAAGGTTCCTATCATACAAATAGTGAGCTATATCGGGGTGCTTGAAATATTGCACCTTCAGCATTTTTCTTTTTGGCCCTTCCTTGAAATTAAACATTGACTTGGCCATATCTTTTGTAACTCTTTGTTTTACATCCTCCCATTTATCAGGACCCATTACTGTTTCCTTTCTCTTTCTCATGAGTTCTACAAATGTATCAGTCGTTGGCCCAAGATTTTTGTACACATTTACTATTTCGCCCAATGAATGTGTAACTATTTCGAGGCTTTTTCGACTCTCAGCAAGTAGAGTCCAAGCCACTAGATCTCTCTACAATTTTGCATGAAGTTGTTGACACCTTTGTAAGGTGCATTGCGCCATGTTTCTTTCCCATGGTATATCAGTAATGTTGGCCGGATAAGTTGTGGTGGGTAGACAACCTTCTTCTTGAATGTAGTGTTCTGCCCTGCGTCTATTTTAACCAATATTTCGAACATTTTTAGCCTCTGCATCAATATATATATATATATATAATTTTGTATATTAGAAAAAACACATTAAACAAATTTGTACAAATTCAATGAAAAAAATATTGAAATTGATGACAACCTCGACGTGATTGATTAGCATCTTCTCCACCCTGAAACTGTTGAGACCCAGAATGACCCTGCTGAGAACCATACCCAGAACAACCCTACTAAGAACCAGCACCACCAGCCATTGATTGGCCTTCGGGAGAATAAATATCACCCCCTTCACGCAACCTGCTACCACTTATTGATGGCCCTCTAAGGGGATTTGAACCACCACCAACCTCTCAAGAGGAGAGAGAAGCTTCATAAACAAATACGAATTTATAATCAATTGAAAAATACATTCATGTACATATAAATACACACATACATATTCATTGATTAAATTGCGTTCAAACCATACCACGACTGGGTGAACCTTGGGCATCCATGGTTGGAGTAGACACCCTTCTCCTCTTGGCTCCTAAAAAATAAAAAATGAAACTTATTAACAACTAATTTAACTCACAAAGTTGATAAAAAATCAATTCCATATGTACACACATGTATGGAGATTTAAGATTATATTTAAATTTACCATGAACAACTCTTGATCCTGATCCTTGATCCTCCCCTCTCGTAGAGATATGGGATTTTGTTGATCTTCGTCGTTCCTCCTCCATGATATATATATCTACGGTGGACATTTACAATTAATTTTTTAAATAACTAATTTAAATTAAGTTCAAGATAAAGTTCAGAAAATTAATGTTTAATTTAAAGTGTAAACAAATTATGTCGATGAATAAATTTTGAAGGAGAGCGTCTCAACACTAATTCATCTTTAAGAGATGAATCTTGAATTTTTGAAGAAGAGCGTCTTAAAACTAATTCATCTTTGAGAGATGAATCTTGCATTGGCATTGGCATTGGCATTTCCCCATATAGTTCTAATTCATCTATTAATTCATCTCTCATCTATGTCACCTTTCATAAAAGATGAGATCCAGAGGCTACCTGGCCCTTTACAGAATCTGCCTATAGAACTACCATGGATATGAAAATGAAAAACTTATAATTAGAGATTCTAGATATTCTAAAGATTGAATGTAGGGGCATTTACTAGATTAGCTTTTTGAAACCTATATGTTTCGTATCAAATCACTTTTGGTTTCAATGGGAAAATTTTATGGCTAATTTGTGTTTTACATGTTGAATATAAAATGCTTTTTCTCTCTCATTGTTTGAGACCATGGATATGAAAATGAAAACTAGATACTTGGTTAAAACCTATGTTTTGTATCAAATTAATTTTTGTTTCTAAATACTATATACATGTTGACTGTAGGGGAATTTAATGTAGGTGCATTTAGATCTATTCCAAAGATTGATTGTAGGGGCATTTACTAGATATGTCACCTTTCATAAAAGATGAGATCCAGAGGCTACCTGGCCCTTTACAGACTCTGCCTATAGAACTACCATGGATATTAAAATGAAAAACTTCTAATTATAGATCTATTCTAAAGATTGAATGTAGGGGCATTTACTAGATTAGGTTAAAACCTATATGTTTTGTATCAAATCACTTTTGGTTTCAATGGAAAACTTTTATGGCTAATTTGTGTTTTACATGTTGAATATAAAAGGTTTTTTCTCTCTCATTGTTTGAGACCATGGATATGAAAATGAAAAACTATATACTTGGTTAAAACCTATGTTTTGTATCAAATTACTTTTTGTTTCTAAGTACTATATACATGTTGACTGTAGGGGCATTTAGATCTATTCCAGAGATTGACTGTAGGGGCATTTACTAGATATGTCACCTTTCATAAAAGATGAGATCCAGAGGCTACTTGGCCCTTTACAGACTTTGCCTATAGAACTACCATGGATATGAAAATGAAAAACTTCTAATTCTAGATCTATTCTAAAGATTGAATGTAGGGGCATTTAGTAGATTAGGTTAAAACCTATATGTTTTGTATCAAATCACTTTTGGTTTCAATGGAAAAATTTTATGGCTAATTTGTGTTTTACATGTTGAATATAAAAGGTTTTTTCTCTTTCATTGTTTGAGACCATGGATATGAAAATGAAAAACTATATACTTGGTTAAAAACTATGTTTTGTATCAAATTACTTTTTGTTTCTAAATACTATATACATGTTGACTGTAGGGGCATTTAGATATATTCCAAAGATTGACTGTAGGGTCATTTACTAGATATGTCACCTTTCATAAAAGATGAGATCCAGAGGCTACCTGGCCCTTTACAAACTCTGCCTATAGAACTACCATGGATATGAAAATGAAAAAATTCTAATTAGATCTATTCTAAAGATTGAATGTAGGGGCATTTACTAGATTAGGTTTTAAAACCTATATGTTTTGTATCAAATCACTTTTGGTTTCAATGGGAAACTTTTATGACTAATTTTTTTTTACATGTTGAATATAAAAGGCTTTTTCTCTCTCATTTTTTGAGACCATGGATATGAAAATTAAAAACTTCTAGATATTTAAAACTATTCGAGAGATTGATTGACTTGTAGGGGCATTTACTCTTAGGTTAAAACCTATGTTTTGTATCAAATCACTTATGGTTTCAATGGGAAACTGTTATGGCTAATTCAAGTGTTTTACAGTTGAATATAAAAGGTTTTTTTATCTCTCGTTGTTTGAGACCATGGATATGAAAATGAAAAACTTCTATTTAGATCTATCCTCTAGAGCTATGGCTAATTTTTGTTTTACATACATTTACTCTTAGGTTAAGACCTATGTTTTGTATCAAATCACTTATGGTTATGAAAATGAGAGATGAATCTTGCATTGGCATTGGCATTGACCCCGTATAATATAAAAGTTTTTTTTTCTCTCTCATTGTTTGAGACCATAGATATGAAAATGAAAAACTTCTATTTAGATCTATTCTCTAGAGCTATGGCTAATTTGTGTTTTACATACATTGACTCTTAGGTTGAAACCTATGTTAAAACCTATGTTTTGTATCAAATCACTTATGGTTTTAATGGGAAACTTCTATGCTAATTCAAGTGTTTTACATGTTGAATATAAAAGGTTTTCTTCTCTTTCATTGTTTGAGACCATGGATATGAGAATGAAAAACTTCTATTTCTAGATCTATTCTAGAGATATGGCTAATTTTTGTTTTACATGTACATTGAATTAAAATGTTTTTTCTCTCATTGTTTGAGTCCATGGCTATGAAAATGAAAAACTTATAGATATTTAAAACTACTCAAGAGATTAATTGACTTGTAGGGGCATTTACTCTTAGGTTATATTTAAACCAATGTTTTGTATCAAATCACTTATGATTTCAATGGGAAACTTTTATGGCTAATTCTTGAGTGTTTTACATGTTGAATATAAAAGGTTTTTTTCTCTCTCATTGTTTGAGACCATGGATATGAAAATGAAAAACTTCTATTTAGATCTATTCTAGAGATATGGCTAATTTGTGTTTTACATACATTGAATATAAAGGTTTTTTCTCTCATTGTTTGAGACCATGGATATGAAAATGAAAAACTTCTAGATATTTAAAAACTATTCGAGAGATTGATTAACTTGTAGGGGCATTTACTCTTAGGTTAAAAAATATGTTTTGTATCAATCACTTAAATTTCAATGGGAAACTTTTATGGCTAATTTGTGTTTTACATGTTGAATATAAAAGGTTTTTTTCTCTCTCATTGTTTGAGACCATGGGTATGAAAATGAAAAAGTTCTATTTAGATCTATTCTATAGATACGGCTAATTTTTGTTTTACATGTACATTGAATATAAAAGGTTTTTTTCTCTCATTGTTTGAGACCATGGATATGAAAATGAAAAACTTCTAGATATTTAAAACTATTCAAGATATTGATTGACTTGTAGGGGCATTTACTCTTAGGTTAAAACCTATGTTTTGTATCAAATCACTTGTGGTTTCAATGGGAAACTTTTATGGCTAATTTGTGTTTTACATGTTGAATATAAAAGGTTTTTTTCTCTCTCATTGTTTGAGACCATGGATATGAAAATGAAAAACTTCTATTTAGATCTATTCTAGAGATATGGCTAATTTTTGTTTTACATAAATTGAATATAAAAGGTTTTTTCTCCCATTGTTTGAGACCATGGATATGAAAATGAAAAACTTCTAGATATTTAAAACTATTCGAGAGATTCATTGACTTGTAGGGGAATTTTCTCTTCTAGGTTAAAACCTATGTTTTGTATCAAATAACTTATGGTTTCAATGGGTAACTTTTATGGCTAATTTAAGTGTTTTACATACATTGAATATAAAAGGTTTTTTCTCTCACTGTTTGAGACCATGAATATGAAAATGAAAAACTTCTAAATATTTAAAACTATTCGAGAGATTGATTGACTTGTAGGGGCATTTACTCTTAGGTTAAAACCTATGTTTTTTATCAAATCACTTATGGTTTCAAGGGGGAACTTTTATGGCTAATTCAAGTGTTTTACATGTTGAATATAAAGGTTTTTTTCTCTCTCATTGTTTGATACCATGGATATGAAAATGAAAAACTTCTATTTAGATCTATTCTAGAGATATGGCTAATTTTTGTTTTACATACATGTGAATATAAAAGGATTTTTCTCTCATTGTTTGAGACCATGGATATGAAAATGAAAAACTCCTAGATATTTAAAACTATTCGAGAAATCAACTGACTTGTAGGGGCAGTTAGTCTTAGGTTAAAACCTATGTTTTGTATCAAATCACTTGTGGTTTCAATGGGAAACTTTTATGGCTAATTTGTGTTTAACATGTTGAATATAAAAGGTTTTTTCTCTCTCGTCATTTGAGACCATGGATATGAAAATGAAAAACTATATAATTGGTTAAAACCTATGTTTTGTATTAAATTACTTTTTGTTTCTAAATAAGTTATATGCACATTGAATATAAAAGGTTTTTTCTCTCATTGTTTTCAAGTCCATGGATATGAAAATGAAAAACTTATATATTTAAAACTATTCAAGAGATTGATTGACTTGTAGGGGCATTTACTCTTAGGTTAAAACCATGTTTTGTATCAAATCACTTATGGTTTCAATGGGAAACTTTTATGGCTAATTCAAGTGTTTTACATGTTGAATGACTTGTAGAGGCATTTACTCTTAGGTTAAAACCTATGTTTTGTATCAAATCACTTATGGTTTCAATGGGAAACTTTTATGGCTAATTCAAGTGTTTTACATGTTGAATGACTTGTAGGGGCATTTACTCTTAGGTTAAATCCTATGTTTTGTATTAAATAACTTATGGTTTCAATGGGAAACGTTTATGGCTAATTCAAGTGTTTTACATGTTGAATGACTTGTAGGGGCATTTACTCTTAGGTTAAAATCTATGTTTTGTATCAAATCACTTATGGTTTCAATGGGAAACGTTTATGGCTAATTCAAGTGTTTTACATGTTCAACACAAAAGGTTTTTTTTCTCTCTCATTGTTTGAGACCATGGATATGAAAATGAAAAATTTCTATTTAGATCTATTCCAGAGATATGTCTAATTTGTGGTTTACATGTACATTGAATATAAAATGTTTTTTCTCTCATTGTTTGAGACCATTGATATGAAAATGAAAAACTTCTATATGTAGGGGCATTTACTCTTAGTTTAAAACCTATGTTTTGTATCAAATCTCTTATGGTTTCAATGGGAAACTTTTACGGCTAATTTGTGTTTTACATGTTGAATATAAAAGGTTTTTTTCTCTCTCATTGTTTGAGACCTGGCTATGAAAATGAAAAACTTCTATTTAGATCTATTCTAGAGATATGGCTAATTTGTGTTTTACATGTACATTGAATATAAAATGTTTTTTCTCTCATTGTTTGAGACCATGGATATGAAAATGAAAAACTTCTATATGTAGGGGCATTTACTCTTAGGTTAAAACCTATGTTTTGTATCAAATCACTTATGGTTTCAATGGGAAACTTTTATGGCTAATTTGTGTTTTACATGTTGAATATAAAAGGTTTTTTCTCTCTCATTGTTTGAGACCATGGATATGAAACTCTTAGTTCTATAAGCTAATTTTAGTCTCATGAAGTTAAAATTTATTTCATTCATATATTCATAAATAAAAGGGCAGTTGAACATTCAGCCATGCTTGACAATTGTTTTACTGTTTTCTTGGAGACTTAACTGTTTCTTATAAAAGGATCTAAGGACAGCCGAACAGTCAGCCATGCAATGACAACTGTTTTACTATTTTCTTGGAGACTTAACTGTTTCTTGTAAAAGGATCTAAGGATCTCCTCTAATCTCTAATGAAAAACACTTATTTTCAGCCACGCAATGACAACTTTTTTACTGTTTTCTTGGAGACTTAACTGTTTCTTGTAAAAGGATCTAAGGACAACCGAACATTCAGCGATGCAATGAAAACTGTTTTATTGTTTTCTTGGAGACTTAACTGTTTCTTGTAAAAGGATCTAAGGATCTCCTCTAATCTCTAATGAAAAACTCTTATTTTACTTTTCAGAGAACGACATGCTTACACGCTTAAACGTTACTTGTTCAACGATCTAATCTTCAATGAATCACAATGATTTTAATTTCCAAACTATTTTTTTCTTTGCTTCTAAACATGCTTTCTCTGCAACTAAATAATGAAACACTCAGGTTCTATATTTTGGGGATTCTCCCACATTTATGATGCAATGTTGATGTTATATAACAAAGATGAGTTTCCAAGGACACAAGCCTCTACTGTTGTGTTGTGGAACAACATGAAGAAACTCTCCTATCATATATTCTAAAAAATATCCCCACATTTATGCTGACAATAAAACTGATCTATAAAAAAAGAGGAGCACCGTGCCTCAGCAACCACTGGCCTCTAATTTTTTTCTATGAAACTACATGGAAAAACTCCCATAACCTAGTGGATAGGAATGTAACCTGAGGTCACAGCAAAAAAAAAGAAGACAGGGCCATAAAAACAGAGACGGCCAAAAAAACAGAGACGCTGAAGATGCTGAAACGTACTTGGACGTTGAAGACAATGAAGATGCTAAATTTGTTACAGAGGACGCTGAAATCGTTGCAGAGGATGCTGAAGACGTCGCCGAAGACCTCTACAACAAAAAAATCAACAGAACTTAAAAAATCAAACAAAAATTAAAACAAAACTATAAAATCAACACAAATTAAAACAAAAACAAAAAAACAACAAATACATAAAAACTTGTAGAAATCAAAAATCTTACCTCCTTGAGCTGCGACAGATAAGAGCGCTCGCGGGAATGCGACAAAACTGAGCGATGAACCTGAATGGGAATGCGACAAACAGATAAGAGCACGCGAGAGAGCGAAAAATAAGAGCGCGTAACAAAATGACAGATAGAGAAGAGCGTGTGAATGTGAACATAAACCATAAATGGTTGCGAGCAATATATTTATAAAAATAATAGTTCGGCCGAACTTTTATTGCCGGTTTTCCAAACTCAGGCGAAAAATATGTTCTCCATTGTCGTCAGTACGCCGTCACTGTAAACGGAAAACAAAGTTCGGCCGGACTCCTGAATTGTTAGACCGAACTATGATAAGAGTTCGGCCGAACTATGGAGGAAAAAAAAAATCCGCCTCGAATTGTCACAAAAGTGTTACCCATCTTCACATTTTCTCCCGGATGTGATTATGATATGAAGGTATTTTTATTGGTTCATATCACCACACTTGGGAAATGATCACTCATTGGTTTTAGGTGTTTGACCATAAGGTTTATTTGCAGAAACTTTACTATAGTTCCTAGCGATAGTTTTGGAGGATATGTATTTTGGCCATGGATTCTTCTTTTATCACCCAATACTAAATCATTAGGTTTATTTCCCGCTTATATGAAAAGGTCATATGAAAAGGGTGCACCTCTGAGGAATATGTCACTTCTACCACTTGGAGTTCCTGAAATTGTGATATGAATCTATCATTCAATGCCACAATCTTGCCTTGTAACATTTGTCAAAGTTCCAAATATATTAAATTATTACCTATTGTGTAACATTTTTCTCTTAGTGATGATGTTGAAAACTGACAAAGTGAAAAGTCTTTTGAAATTAGCTTGGAACCATCAATGGGACTAGGAGAGGCAAACATGACAATCAGTATGGCTCACATATACGTTGACCCAAGAGATAAATCTTCTATCTAAAATTCGGTGTATTTGTGTTGCATAATTTTTGGAGATTATAGCTATTCATCATATTTTTAGTGTTTCTAGTGCTAGTGGTCATCCTTTTTTTTTATACCGAAGAAGTGTAGAAATTTGAATAACTGATATATTATTCACCGAGATTCTCCTGATCACACACTATTTTAGCTTCATGCATAATACAAAATCTCTTCTACCATTGATCATCACATGCGGAAATAAAATCAATTGCATGCATACATTAAAACCACAAACAATCACACATATGAACATAGTATTTAATGGGAAAGCTTAAAGCTGAAAACCCCAACTATCTGTATATTATATGTCATGGAGATCATGTAAAAATCATAGTACAAAGCTCCTCACAAGCTCTCAGCACCACCTCCAATTGCTACACACTATCAAGCTAGATCTAGCAAAACACATGCTCCAATATTTTGCCACTTGATAGCCAGCCTCTATTGCGTAATCAATGCTATGGGATGGCTTCATTAAATAGATAAACCACATGGCTTGTACTACGCAATCCTCATGGGCTTCTCCACCTATCTGTGTGTTGCAAATAGCAACTGTATAGTCACAACTGATAGTTAACCTGCTCTTTCACCTATTTCTGCACTGGTCTCCATTGAAACTGTCCATGCACTGAAGTTAACTGATGCATGCTTTAGTTGATTAATGAGTTTATAATTAGTGAATTAATTAATAATTAATTCACACCACTCTCACTATTTGTATCAATTAGTTAAACTGAATACAAATAGCTCAACTATGTTTAGATTAGTTAAACTGAATACAACTCCACTAACTTCCTCAATCAACTCCACCAAACTATGTCACATGAGTTCTAACTGAAGTATCCATGCAATAGCTCCACTTAACCCTTAGGAATAGCGTAATTCATTCTGTCAGATCCTGTGCCACATCTGTGCACTTAACTGAAGTGCTCCAAGAGAATAAGATAATGTTTAGAGTCTAAATATTATTAAGAGCTAATAATATTTGACATATCTATATTTAGACTGGCAGTCTAAAAATAGACTCCGCCCAATATGTCTAAAAATAGAAGTCCATCTATTTTTCCAACTTGACCAACCATCCACAAATAGCATCCTGTAACTCATAGAATATGATCGACATGTCTAAAAATAGACATAGTCTAAAAATAGACTTTGCGCCAAAAATAGCCTGCGGGCCCACTTAGTGAAGGCGACTTCTTTCCACTAAGCTCATCATCTTGTTGCAATATCAACACTCCCTCTCAACAAGATAAGGATTATCTGCAACCCCTATCCTGCCCCTGTGGTATTCGAATTTGCTCCTGGTGAGCGCCTTCATCAAGATATCAGCATCCTGATCCTCCGTAGGAATGTATGAAAGTAACATGATCTTTCGCTGCACACAATCTCTGATATGATGATACCGGATGTCAATGTGTTTAGATCTATCATGAAATACTGGATTAATCGAGAGTTTGATGCAACTCTGATTATCACAATAAATCACAGTAGGCTCTAAGTGTGAACCGAACAACCCGACCAGGATCTTCCTCATCCATATAGCCTCGCATGCAGCCAAACTTGCTACCATATACTCGGCCTCTGCTGAACTGAGTGCCACGGATCTCTGCTTCCTGCTGTACCAAGAAACTGCTGTCGACCTGATACTGAAAATCCCTCCAGATGTGCTCTTTCTGTCCGTTGGGCTATCTCCACCTTAAATCTACATCCAGTAAACCCACACGGCTTCACCTCTGTCCCTATTGTACGTACCATAATCCATATCCCGATGTGCCTCTAAAATATCTCAATACATGCTTCCCCGCCTTCCAAAAGAGCTTGGTAGGCTTAACCATAGCTTGTGAAAGATGGTTAACAACATAGCATATGTTCGGTCGTGTATTGAATAGATACATGAGCGAACCAACCAACTGTCGATAAACAGTGGCATCCACTACCTCCGCCGAAGTAGCATCCTCCTTCCTCCAACCACCAGGAAGAGGAGTATCAACAGGCTTGCAGCCATGCATGTTGAACTTCTCCAGTATCTCCCGGTCATACTTACCCTAAGAAACAAACATTCCATCACTGCGCTGCCAAATTTCCAATCCCAGGAAATAATGAAGGAGGCCCAAGTCCTTCATCTCAAACTCCTTTGCAAGATCATCCTTGCATGAGAGTATCAACAGCTCATCACCTATCAAAATCAAATTATCTACATAAAGTATAATGATCAGCAACTTACCCTCCACCACATTCTAGTATAGGTTAGGATCCACCTCACTCTTGGAGAATCCAAGTCCGGTGAAATAACTGTCTATCCATGTGTACCAAGCACGAGGTGCTTGTTTCAACCCATACAACGCTCTCTTGAGCCTGCACACATGCGACTCGCTGCTGAAGATCTCGAAACCTTCGGGCTGCTCTATGTACACCTCCTCCTTAATGACTCCGTTGAGGAACGCAGTCTTCACATCCATCTAATGAATGTGCCACCCCATCTGCGCTGAGAGAGCAAGAATCGTCCGTATGGAAGAATACCTTGCGACAGGTGCAAAGGTCTCCTCATAATCGATCCCCTCAATCTGTGAAAAGCCTCGGGCAACAAATCTTGCCTTATACTTCTCCACACTCCCGTCAGCTGCTTGCTTCACTTTGTAGATCCATCTCGAACCCACCACTGATTTCCCCTCCAATCTCGGGACAATCTCCCATGCAATTTTTCTGACAATCGAATCATACTCTTCCACCATGGCATCTACCCATGTAGGGTCCTCCATAGCTTCCTCGAAAGAGGATGGCTCTGTCACGATACACTTGCTCATAAGAGCCATGTATCCAGTATACCGGTCAGGTGACTGTCTCTGTCTGCGCTGTGATGTAGGTGCTCCTACAACCTTCTCTACATCTTGAGCCAGTCGCTCAGCTTCTGTAGTGCGCTTCCGCCCTCTGATGGTTGGTGCTGCCTGAGTGGTCTCTTCCACTCCATGAACCTCATCTTGTGGCTGATCCACATCCTAAGAATCATCCTTAGGAACTAATAGCTTCTCATCTGCATGCAAGTGTGGCTCCCTCTCAAGCGAACACTTCATGGCTTTCTCCTCATGAAATTTGATATCCTGTCGCAGAACAGTCTTGCGACTGTATAGAAAATACACACGATAGTTGTGGGGCATATCAGTGTACCCCACAAATATCCCAACTTCCGCAGTCGGCTCCAGCTTCTTCCTGGCATCCTTCATCACATGAATGTAAACAGGTGAACCAAAAATCCTCAAATGGGAAATATCAGGCCTCTTACTAGAAAACGCCTCCTCGGGTGTACTCATGCCAAGTATCCTGTGAGGACAACGGTTCTGCACATATACTACAGTATTGCATGCCTCCACCCACAAGTGAATGGGTAGGCCCTGATCATGCAACATCGCCCGTGCAGCACCCACGATCGTTCTGTTCTTCCGCTCAGCAACCCCATTTTGTTGTGGGTTATGAGGTGCTATGAGCTCTCTTCGAATTCCTTATGTGCTGCAAAAGTCCTTGAATTCGCCAGAGATGAATTCACCACCATTGTCGCTCCTAAGAGCCTTCACCTGCTTCCCCGATTCTTTCTCAACCAGTGCCTTGAACTCACAGAACTTTGAGTATGTCTCGCTCTTCTTCTGCATGAATAATATCCAGCACTTACGAGAAAAATCATCAACAAATATCACATAATACCTGTGCTTTGCTGTCGAAGCTGCTGAGAAAGGTCCACACACGTTTGTGTGAATTCTCTCAAGGATCGTCATGGCGCGACTATCCTTCTCGTGAAAGGTGGCTTTCACAAATTTTCCCAAGGTACATCCCTTGCACTAATCTGACTGCGCAAGAGTACCCTTAGAAAGCCTAGTAGAAATCTGTTGTAGTATCTTCAAAGCTCCATGGTGAAGGTGGCCTAATCTCCGGTGCCACAACTCGCCATCATCTCGGCTCACCACTCCTTCTGCCTTGCCTGCCATTGCTGCACATCCATCTACCTGCAATTGATAAAGGTTCTTAACTTGAACCCCTATCCTCTGGGTCTCACCAGTTGCCTTACTACGCAGGAAATCATTTCCCTCGCTAAAGACAACATCATATCCCTTGTCTTCTAACATCGCCACAGAGATAAGATTCTTCTTTAATCCTGAAACATGCATCACTTCCTTCAATACGAAGGGTTTACCAGACTCCCTCTCAAAGGAAATGGTACCGATACCAGTCGCATTGTATCTACCATCATCGCCCATCTCGATGTGCACTCCAAGATCTTTCTCATCCAGATCAGTAAACAAATATCTATCTCCTGTCATGTGAAAAGACGCACCACTGTCAAGTAACCACACTGAACCCATCACACTTGAGACTAGGCATGCGATCAACGAAAAATCCAGCTCAAAATGTGAGGCTAAGGCCTCTCCAGCTGCAGTCCCAGCAACTTGCTTATTTTTCTTCTTCTGTGGACAATTAGTGGCGTAATGTCCGTGTTGGTGACAGTGAAAGCACTTCACCTTGGACATGTCCTGCTTCTTGCCTTTCGCACCGGAATGAGAAGCTTTCTTTCTCTTCCCCTTCTTTGCTTTGGCAGCCAAAGCACAATTCTCTTCATCAGAGTTCTTTGATGAAGATTCGTCCCTGGTACTCCGCCTTATCTCCTCTTGCACAAGATCCGACCAAAGTCGCTCCCATCCTGGCAATTTCTCCCGACCATTGACAGAGTCCTAATAGGAGTGCCAACTCTTCGGAAGCCCTAGGAGAGCCAAGCTCACCAAGTCCTCGTCATCAACAGTCACCCCTAGACTTCCCAACTCACCCCTACATTGGATGAACTTCGTGAGGTACTTGGGCATACTATCGCCTTTCTCCATCTTTATGTTCCTGAGTTTTTCCTTGAGCGCCAACTTCCTCTGGTCGCTCTTGCTTTGGAATAAATCTATCAAAGCTTTCCACATCAAGAATGGAGAAGCCTTACCATGAAGGTTGGATACTATGTGATCCTTCACACCTTCCAACAGAATCCTTTGACACTTTGTTGTCTTCTTTTGCCATGCGTCAAGTGCGGCAGCATCGCTAGAAGCAGGTTTTGGAATTTCTGCATCTATGAACTCCTTCAACCCATTGTCATCTAGCACCGCCTCCATCCTGTCCTTCCATGCAATATAATTCGAGTTGCCCTCAAGGGCATACTCCAATCGCAATCCATTGAAAGACATCTCAACTTCGACACCAAGAAAACACTGCTGCAAATTCGAATTCCACCAGCACAAAACTCAACCGCTTCAATGTTTTGCAATTGCTCCAATGATCAATATCCCTCTGATACCATGTAGAAATTTGAATAAATGATATATTATTCACCGAGATTCTCCTGATCACACACTATTTTAGCTTCATGCATAATACAAAATCTCTTCTACCATTGATCATCTCATGCGGAAATAAAATCAATTGCATGCATACATTAAAACCACAAACAATCACACATATGAACACAATATTTAATGGGAAAGCTTAAAGCTGAAAACCCCAACTATCTGTATATTATATTTCATGGAGATCATGTAACAATCATAGTACAAAAACTCCTCACAAGCTCTCATGCACACCCTCAATTGCTACACACTATCAAGCTAGATCTAGCAAAACACATGCTCCAATCTTTTGCCACTTGATAGCCAGCCTCTATTGCGTAATCAATGCTATGGGATGGCTTCATTAAATAGATAAACCACATGGCTTGTACTGCGCAATCCTCATGGGCTTCTCTAATCACTGTGTGTTGCAAATATGCAACAATATAGTCACAACTGATAGTTAACCTGATCTTTCACCTATTTTTGCACTGGTCTCCACTGAAACTGTCCATGCACTGAAGTTAACTGATGCATTCTTTAGTTGATTAATGAGTTTATAATTAGTGAATTAATTAATAATTAATTCACACCACTCTCACTAATTGTATCAATTAGTTAAACCGAATACAAATAGCTCAACTATGTTTAGATTAGTTAAGCCCAGATACAAATAGCTCAGCGTATATAGATTAGTTAAAGCTGAATACAACTCCATAACTTCCTCAATCAAACTCCACAAAATGCGTACATGAGATTCTAGCGAGTATCCATGCAATAGCTCCACATAACCCTTAGGAATAGCGTATTTCCTTCTCTCAGCTCACATGCCCATGTTTGTGCATAGCGAAGTGCTCCAAGAGAATAAGATAATCTTTAGAGTCTAAATATTATTAAGAGCTAATAATATTCGACATATCTATTTTTAGACTGGCAATCTAAAAATAGATTCTGCCCAATATGTCTAAAAATAGAAGTCCATCTATTTTTCCGACTTGACCAACCATCCACAAATAGCATCCTGCAACTCATAGAACATGATCCATATGTCTAAAAATAGACATAGTCTAAAAATAGACTTTGCGCCAAAAATAGCCTGTGGGCCCACTTAGTGAAGGCGACTCCTTTCCACTAAGCTCATCATCTTGTTGTAATCTCAATTTTTTTTTAATACCGAAGAAGTACTAGCATATTAAAATAAGCCTCTGACCTAAAATTTATATCATCTACGGTGGTATTAAGAGAAACTTACAAAAAAAATTGCTATTGATCGTCAACTCCAGTCTATTCCATGAACTAGTGGATTCTAGTCAATGTCTTCCTAAAAAGGCATAATATGACAACTCCCATGCAGATTTATTTTCTGAGCATAATATACAAGATATACAAAATTCTTGGTATTATAGTTCTCAAATTACACCATTTTTTTCCATTTAACACAGCACCCCACCCTTCGACCCATAAGTAGGGTAAGATATTCTTTAGGGAACACCGTTAGTCAAAAACAAGGCTCAAATCTATTACAATAATATACTTGATATGAGTCAATATGTCATTAGTGGGAATTAAACTTGGTTGGAGAGGATAACAATTATTCCTCCCATCTCCCATCCACCTGAGATAAACCCAATTGAAAATTATCAGATACACCATCTTTGAACTTTGAATTTGTTTACAAATTTAGCCTCCTTAGAAAACATGGACCACTGGTCATGTTAAAATTCACTCTACTAAATTCCAACATTTTCAATTTTTCTCATACTAACAATAGAAAATAGATATGATTTCCAACTTCAAAGAGGTGGCTCATGATTAACTATATGGTGCGGCTGAAGGATTTTTATAGTTGAGAAATATTTACCTCTTCACTTAATTAGACGTTTAGCTTTTAGCTAATCACTTATTTATCTTTTCTGCGTCAATTTATGTTCTATGAGTTTCTTTTACACTCCCACTTTGTATTTACACTGGAACTACTCTTTTAGTCCCATTAACCTAATTTTGAGGTCATTTATTAGACATTAATAACTTTAACTTATCTTCTTTGTTCTTAAATTTTTAAGTAGGTGGTGTTATCACCTAGAAAATTCTAACCTGCTAAACCCCGAATGGGTTTGACTAGACATGAAGGCTTCACTGGGAGAGCAATACCATACCACGTGCATTCATATTGAGACATATATATTCAGAAAAAAGGACATAATATATTGAGCATATAATAAGGGGTAATTTTGTTTTGTATTGATAGGTATAAAAAGTGGAGCTCAAATTTAATGGAAAAATATACAGATGTGTAAAAAATGTTGATGAAAAAATGGATGCCTATAGTATTTAGTGAAAGTAGGGGGTTTTTAAATTGGGAAAGTGTGTTGGGTTCGTATTGGTAGGGGGTTAAATAATGTGGTTTTTAGAGGTATTTTTCAATATGTAGTCAAATTAAGGGCATTGTTTAGTATTCCATGAATGCACGTGATATGTCAAAGGTTCATTGAGTAAAACCTTGTATGACTGCACAAAACCCTTGTCTTCTGAAACCTCCTATATTCTCGAAAATAAAATAAAAAATATACATTTCTATTGATATACCAAAGGTGCAAATCCTAGTAATATAATCCACAACAAAGTGTAATAGTTTCCAAAATCACATAAATGATATGAATTCGTGGTTTATCATTTTGAAAGATTATATGTCAAACATGTGTTATACACATTTAATTATTAATTAAAAAAAATGTCCCAATCTTCATAAACATGTATTTATAATAATCTTGTATGTGTTTTTGTATATCATTTTCTAGAAATGAGGTATAATAAAAGTTTAAAAAAAGTATGGTATAGATAAATGTCTTTCGGATTAATCACATCATTAGGATTTGGTCGATGTTACAAACCATCTAATGTGGTTCATCCTCGGGACAAGGTGAAGATGGAAACCAATCTCATTGAATAAATAGTAAGGATGCGCCATTGCCCGGTGATAACTGTTAAAACTAGCCGTTATTTGATATGGTTAGTTAATAATATTAAAATTAAATGTTTTTTAAGTTTTTAAGAAATATTATTAAAGAATAATTAAAAATATAATAATTTAATAAAATGAATAAATTATAGTTTTTATAATAAAGGAGCATAGATAAATAATAATAGAGGGAAAAATCTTAAGATATTTATGTTTTTTTAAAAAACTATTAAAAAAGGGGCCAATAAATAATAAAAAATAATTAAAAATGAATAATTTAATAAAATCATCAATTATTATATTAAGCAGAGAGGGGAATATATATATATATATATATGTATGTATGTATGTATGTATGTATGTATGTATGTATGTATGTATGTAAAGTTAAGAATCATAAAAAAGGATAATATAAAGCATAATGAAAATAAATAAAAATAATAAAAGAAAAAGAGAACAAGAGAAAGTTTAAAGATCAAAGGGGCGGGAATAAAACAAAGATAGAAGAAAGAAAAACAAAAGGCAAAAAGAATCCAACACAAGGGGGAGAAATCACTTGGAGAGGGTTGGAGTCCAACTCTTACTCAATTTCCACCCATCATCTTTGTTGATATTCTTGGGATGCCTCTCAATTTCAATAGCTTCCCCCGGCTTCCTATGATGGAAATGATCCACCTTAGCAATGACTTTGGAGTCTTCAATGCAAACATGGTAACACGATTTTTTAGCATGTTCTGCAAGAGCAGAAGTGCGAGATTGATTGTGCCTAATGTTTGCCGCATGTTCATGGGTTCTTTGTCTAATGGATCGACCAATTTCCCCAATATATGGAGTACCACAGGAACATGAAACTATATAAACCCTTTTTAAGTCCTTTGGGTCTATAGGATCCTTGACAGATGTAATCCCAAAAAAAGTGGAAAAATAGAGTATACGTAGAACATGTGTTGCACACATTTAATTATTAATTCAACACTTTGCGAAACTTCATGAGATATGTACTTATAATAATTTTAAATGATATTTTTATTTATTTATTTAGAGAAACGATTTAATCATATTATAGATATATATTTTTAAATTTATTATATTTGTTTATTATTAATAATAAATAATATAGATAATGATTATTGTTTTATGTAAAGATGTATTTTCTAATTTAGTATAGAGAAGATGTTGATATTAGATAATGAAAATAAATTAAAAATAATGAAGAAAATTATATTAAAAAAATTAAGATATATAAAATGATTATTAAATAAATTTATATTTATATTTTTAAATTATATTTAATAAAATAAATAAAAAGTGGTTAATTTCATTTAATAATATTGACAAAAAAAAATTATAATTAATTTAAATATTATTAAAATAAAATTGAAAATATATAAAATTATTTTAATAATAGTACTAATAAAAATTATGAGTTAATTTTAAAAATAGAATTAAAAATTAAAAATATTATTAATAAAATTAAAAAATATTTTATAAAAAAATTAAAGAATAGAATATAGATAGGAAATTAGGAAAACGTGAATAATTAGATGGAATTTTGAATATCATTCTCCATTGATATATGGGTGAAAAGTCTATTCAATTATATAATGTGTTAAGTGGAATCATCCTCGCTGTAAATGTGATTATTGTAAGGGTTTTATAATGGTACAAATCTCATTCCATTATACTATGGGATTTTCCTCGTGTAAATGTCATTCAATTATTTATGGGATTCTTGTAATGGCAGGAATTATAGCACGCTCGTACGTTCTCTCTCAAAGAAACGTGCGTGCGGATATTTTTCAGGCTATAGTTTTATTAATGTGATTTATGTGATTTAGTATATATATTTTTATTTAAAGAAATATGTGAAATATAAATTACATATATATATTTAGATTATAGTATTGATTTGTTAGTATATATTTTTTATTAGATTTAAAAAGTTTTAAATTAGTAAAAAAATTTCGGTAATAATCATTCAAACCAACCAGTGTGGTTCATCATCAGGACTATGTGAGAGATCAGATCCGGACATTAAGTATAAATAGATGTAGAAATGGCTCAACTAGCCGTTAGGATAACGGCTAGTTTGACTTTGAAAAAGTAATTATTCTATTATTTATTTAATTTTTATTTATTTATTTATTTATTATTATTATTATTATATTATTATCTTATTTAATAATATGTGTCGACCACGTTCCATTGTATGTGATTATTACCAAAAGAATTTTACTAATTTATATGATGGATCACAGAATCTCAGATTCCAAAAAATTAAAAATTTTATTAATATGATTTATTAGTATATGTTTATTATTAGATTTAAACAAATTTAAATTTAACAATGGACATATATTGCTTTAGATATATATTGTCTAACTAATGAAACTATAGTCTGAAAATAAGATAATATAGAATATGTAGATATAATGATACTTTAAATAAACATACATTGATGTAGACATATACTGTCCAAGTACATTAATAAAACTATAGTCTAGAAATAATAATAATAATAAACTAGAATATTTAGATATAATAATACTTTACCATATTGGTTCGATTATTTAAAGAAATATGTGAAATATAAATTATATATATATATATTTTAGATTATAGTCTTGATTTGTTAGTATATATTTTTTATTAGATTTAAAAAGTTTTATTAATATGATTTATTAGTATATGTTTATTATTAGATTTAAACAAATTTAAATTTAACAATGGACATATATTGCTTTAGATATATATTGTCTAACTAATGAAACTATAGTCTGAAAATAAGATAATATAGAATATGTAGATATAATGATACTTTAAATAAACATACATTGATGTAGACATATACTTTCCAAGTACATTAATAAAACTATAGTCTAGAAATAATAATAATAATAAACTAGAATATTTAGATATAATAATACTTTACCATATTGGTTATTTAAAGAAATATGTGAAATATAAATTATATATATATTTTTTAGATTATAGTCTTGATTTGTTAGTATATATTTTTTATTAGATTTAAAAAGTTTTATTAATATGATTTATTAGTATATGTTTATTATTAGATTTAAACAAATTTAAATTTAACAATGGACATATATTGCTTTAGATATATATTGTCTAACTAATGAAACTATAGTCTGAAAATAAGATAATATAGAATATGTAAATATAATGATACTTTAAATAAACATACATTGATCTAGACATATACTGCCCAAGTACATTAATAAAACTATAGTCTAGAAATAATAATAACCTAGAATATTTAGATATAATAATACTTTACCATATTGGTTCGATTATTTAAAGAAATATGTGAAATATAAATTATATATATTTTTTAGATTATAGTCTTGATTTGTTAGTATATATTTTTTATTAGATTTAAAAAGTTTTATTAATATGATTTATTAGTATATGTTTATTATTAGATTTAAACAAATTTAAATTTAACAATGGACATATATTGCTTTAGATATATATTGTCTAACTAATGAAACTATAGTTTGAAAATAAGATAATATAGAATATGTAGATATAATGATACTTTAAATAAACATACATTGATCTAGACATATACTGCCCAAGTACATTAATAAAACTATAGTCTATAAATAATAATAATAATAACTTAGAAAATTTAGATATAATAATACTTTACCATATTGGTTTGATTATTTAAAGAAATATGTGAAATATAAATTATATATATTTTTTAGATTATAGTCTTGATTTGTTAATATATATTTTTTATTAGATTTAAAAAGTTTTATAAATATGATTTATTAATATATGTTTATTATTATATTTAAACAAAATTAAATTTAACAATGGACATATATTGCTTTAGATATATTTTGTCTAACTAATGAAACTATAGTCTGAAAATAAGATAATATAGAATATGTAGATATAATGATACTTTAAATAAACATACATTGATCTAGACATATACTGCCCAAGTACATTAATAAAACTATAGTCTAGAAATAATAATAATAATAATAACCTAGAATATTTAGATATAATAATACTTTACCATATTGGTTATTATTTAAAGAAATATGTGAAATATAAATTATATATATTTTTTAGATTATAGTCTTGATTTGTTAGTATATATTTTTTATTAGATTTAAAAAGTTCTATTAATATGATTTATTAGTATATGTTTATTATTAGATTTAAACAAATTTAAATTTAACAATGGACATATATTGCTTTAGATATATATTGTCTAACTAATGAAACTATAGTATGAAAATAAGATAATATAGAATATGTAGATATAATGATACTTTAAATAAACATACATTGATCTAGACATATACTGCCCAAGTACATTAATAAAAATATAGTCTAGAAATAATAATAATAATAATAACCTAGAATATTTTGATATAATAATACTTTACCATATGGGTTATTATTTAAAGAAATATGTGAAATATAAATTATATATATTTTTTTAGATTATAGTCTTGATTTGTTAGTATATATTTTTTATTAGATTTAAAAAGTTTTATTAATATGATTTATTAGTATATGTTTATTATTAGATTTAAACAAATTTAAATTTAATAATGGACATATATTGCTTTAGATATATATTGTTTAACTAATGAAACTATAGTCTGAAAATAAAATAATATAGAATATGTAGATATAATGATACTTTAAATAAATATACATTGATCTAGACATATACTGCCCAAATACATTAATAAAATTATAGTTTAGAAATAATAATAATAATAACCTAGAATATTTAGATATAATAATACTTTACCCTATTGATTCCATAAAAATATATTTTTAAATTATTGGTTTACGTGTAGAACTTTGATGGTGACAATATATATAAAACTTCTGTAGTAAAATTTATTTTTCGAAATAAAAATTTGTTTTCTTTTGTTTTACGCGGAGAAAAGTTATTGCAAGCTTTTTGTTGATAGTTATGATGTGTGTTTTATATTATCATATTATATTGTTAGGTATATTAAGTCTACTTCTAACATGGGGATGAATTGTGAGAAAATCAAATCAAGAATTTGATAATATTTATATAATAAATCAAATTAAAAATCTGATTATCATAAATCAAATAAAAAATATTATAATATTTATATAACAAAGTTACATGTTTTACCAAAGTGAACATGGGAGCCATTATTGCATAACTTGCATAACCAATTTACATATTTTGCCAAAGTGAACATGGAAGCCATTATTATATAACAAATTTACATACTCTACCAAAGTAAACATGCAAGTTATTATTACCTTCATTGTTATTGTTATAATAAATCCATTATTATATTGTTACAACTTTTTGTAATTTATTTTGTATTTTCACAATCCATAGCACAATATAGATAGGGGTGTTTTTAATGTTAAGAATAATAGAGCTTATCATTTATATTATATTGATGTGTGGTTCAGTGGGCGTTTTTGTTTGTGCTATTGCATTTTTGTCGTTGTGTTGTGGAGCGTTTTTGTTTGTGCTATTGCCTTTTTGTCGTTGTGTTGTGGATTGTACATGGGTGAGATATGTGAAAAGTTTATTAATAATTAATTATTTAATTATATTATTTAATAATTAATTATTAATAATTATTAATTATTATTATTGTTAATAATTATGCGAGTAAGTTTTTATAGTAGTTTTTTTTTGTTTAATTTCTCTAAATTTCGGCAGGAATTTATTGAAAATAGAGTTTGATGGGTAATCTTGCACAATCGAAGTGTCCTAGGGGTTTTTTAGGGTGTTGAATCCATATATACAGTAAAAAAACCAGTTTAAATAACATAAATCAAGATTTTACCTCAATTTTTTCACCGGATTCTGGCACCTGAAACTCAAAAAAGTCGCACTAAAAACAACTCCATAATTATGAAGATAATAATTTATTGTTAAATTTTTATGATTGTTAATTAATATTTATTAGTTATTATTATTATTTTTGGTAATTATTAATTTTTTTTTTAATGAAATCAATTATTATTGTGTGTCAATTTTTCAGGTTAAAATTTAATCAATTTCATATAATAAAAGCAAAAAAACTATGTCTATATAAATATAATAGTGCAATTAAATTCAATATTTTAGGTTTTTTTTTTTTTTTCTAAAATTTGGTGTTAAATTTTTTGGCGAGATTGTAATTTTGAATTATTTAAAATTCATTTTTTAAGGAATAAATGAATTTAGAGCCCTGAAAAATCTCTAGGGCACTTGTAGTATGTAGATCACACTACTTAAACTTACAATTCAAGAGATTCATACAGGATTTAGGGAAAATATTTGGAAAACATTAAATAATTAGATTATGCTTAAACATAATTATGAAATTTTAAATTAAATTAGACCTTTTTTCATTTCTTACAAGAAATAGTGCACTACTATTTCGAGCGAAATGTCAACTTTGCATATAACATTTCATTAAAAAAAAATATTTATACTACAAAGATCTTGATATAAATTTTTTATTGAAATTTCATTAGTTAAACCTCATTTTCACTTTGTAAAAACATAACAAAAAGATATCAGTTTAATAATATAAAAAAATCTAACATTTATATATGGAATAAAGCATATGATTCATTTTACTAAAGAATTATTCCAAGAATATGTGAGTTAAAAATATATAAAATAATTAATTGTCATGAATATGTGTTGTATGTTGGGGTACAATACAAGTAGAACCTCATTGATGATGTCACTTTGGGTATCATTCGACTCTCTTCCATACATCATTAGGGGTGCACATGACCACTTTTCATTCACTACTAGACCATCACATTAGATTTGGTAGTTGTATCGCCAACTACCAACAATTATGAGAAAAGAAGGGGACTGGTGTAGAATTTCCTTAGAGACACGCACAACGGACTTAGAGCCTTTTGAATTTACCATGTAGTGTTGAGGGGACCCAAATTCTCATGCTAGGTAAATGCATTGGGAAGGAGATCAATTGTAGATACATGAAGAAATAGTAGAGTGTGTAAAAAGTAGTTTGGAATGCTAATGTGCATGAGAAAAAAAAAAAAGAGTGTGTGCTAGTGAACCAATAGAACCTATGAATAGTAAACTAAACCATACATAGGGATGAAAGTGTGACTCTAAATAGGGTGATATATATTTTATGTGTGATACGTTATGAGGATATATATTTTAAGAGTGATACGTTATGAGGGAGAAATTTTTTCACAAACTCCACACAAATTTGTTGTGATTTAAAGTATTCTCTATCACCCTAATTAGAGTCACACTTTCATCCCTATGTATGGTTTAGTTTACTATTCATAGGTTCTATTGGTTCACTAGCACACACTCTTTGCTCTTTTCTCATGCACATTAGCATTCCAAACTACTTTTTACACACTCTACTATTTCTTCATGTATCTACAATTGATCTCCTTCCCAATGCATTTACCTAGCATGAGAATTTGGGTCCCCTAAACACTACATGGTAAATTCAAAAGGCTCTAAGTCCGTTGCACGTGTCTCTAAGGAAATTCTACACCAGTGCCCTTCTTTTCTCATAATTGTTGGTACTTGGTGATACAACTACCAAATCTAATGTGATGGTATTAGGCGGTGAAAGTGATATACTGTGTGTATGAAGAATGATACAGGCGACGTACCCCAACATACAACACATATTCATGACAATTAATTATTTTATATATTTTTTACTCACATATTCTTGGAATAATTCTTTAGTAAAATGAATCATATGCTTTATTCCATATATAAATGTTAGATTTTTTTATATTATTAAACTGATATCTTTTTATTATGTTTTTACAAAGTGAAAATGAGGTTTAACTAATGATATTTCAATAAAAAATTTATATCAAGATCGTTGTAGTATAAATATTTTTTTTAATGAAATGTTATATGCAAAGTTGACATTTCGCTCGAAATAGTAGTGCACTATTTCTTGTAAGCAATGAAAAAAGGTCTAATTTAATTTAAAATTTCATAATTATGTTTAAGCATAATCTAATTATTCAATGTTTTCCAAATATTTTCCCTAAATCTTGTATGAATCTCTTGAATTGTAAGTTTAAGTAGTGTGATCTACATACTACAAGTACCCTAGAAGATTTTTCAGGGCTCTAAATTCATTTATTCCTTAAAAAATGAATTTTAAATAATTCAAAATTACAATCTCACCAAAAAATTTAACAAAATCTTAAATATTGAATTTAATTGCACTATTATATTTATATAAACATAGTTTTTTTTCTTTTATTTAATGAAATTGATTAAATTTTAACGTGAAAAATTGACATACAATAATAATTGATTTCATTAAAAAAATAAATTAATTAATAATTACCAAAAACAATAATAATAACTAATAAATATTAATTAAAAATCATAAAAATTTAACAATAAATTATTATCTTCATAATTATGGAGTTGTTTTTAGTGCGATTTTTTTGAGTTTCAGGTGCCGGAATCCGGTGAAAAAATTGAGGTAAAATCTTGATTTCTATTATTTAAACTAGTTTTTTGACTGTATATATGGATTCAACAACCTAAAAACCCCCTATAGCACTTCGATTGTGCAAGGTTACCCATCAAACTCTATTTTCAATAAATTCCTGCCGAAATTTAGAAAAATTAGACAAAAAAAAAAACTACCGTAAAAACTTTCAAAAAATCACACTATAATCTACTCACATAATTATTAACAATAATAATAATTAATAATTAAATAAATATTTATTAATAATTAATTATTAAATAATATAATTAAATAATTAATTATTAATAAACTTTTCACACATCTCACCCATGTACAATCCACAACACAGCGACAAAAATGCAATAGCACAAACAAAAACGCCCACTTAACCACACATCAATATAATATAAATGATAAGCTCTATTATTCTTAACATTAAAAACACCCCTATCTATATTGTGCTATGGATTGTGAAAATACAAAATAAATTACAAAAAGTTATAACAATATAATAATGGATTTATTATAACAATAACAATGAAGGTAATAATAACTTGCAGTAAAGTATGTAAATTTGTTATATAATAATTGCTTCCATGTTCACTTTGGCAAAGTATGTAAATTGGTTATGCAAGTTATGCAATAATGGCTCCCATGTTCACTTTGGTAAAACATGTAACTTTGTTATATAAATATTATAATATTTTTTATTTGATTTATGATAATCAGACTTTTAATTTGATTTATTATATAAATATTATCAAATTCTTGATTTGATTTTCTAATAATTCATCCCCATGTTAGAAGTAGACTTAATATACCTAATTAACAATATAATATGATAATATAAAACACACATCATAACTATCAACAAAAAGTTTGCAATAACTTTTCTCCGCGTAAAACAAACGAAATTTTTTTTTTTTTTTCGAAAAATAAATTTTACTACAAAAGTTTTATATATATATATATATATATTGTCACCATCAAAGTTCTACACGTAAACCAATAATTTAAAAATATATTTTTATAGAACCAATATGGTAAAGTATTATTATATCTAACTATTCTAGATTATTATTATTATTATTTCTAGACTATAGTTTTATTAATGTACTTGGGCAGTATATGTCTACATCAATGTATGTTTATTTAAAGTATCATTATATCTACATATTCTATATTACCTTATTTTTAGATTATAATTTCATTAGTTAAACAATATATATCTAAAGCAATATATGTTCATTATTAAATTTAAATTTGTTTAAATCTAATAATAAACATATACTAATAAAACTTTTTAAATCTAATAAAAAATATATACTAACAAATCAAGACTATAATCTAAAAATATATATATAATTTATATTTCACATATTTCTTTAAATAATAACCAATATTACAAAAACTTTCATTATTCGAAGTATAAATTATATTGATTTGTTATTAATGTCCTTAAAACAAGCATAAATCATCAACTCCAAAATTTAAGTAGAATGTTCTTATAAAAAGTATAAATCATTATCTGCAAAGTTCAATCTTATCTGTAGTCAATGTCATGAGGATATATATTTTAAGTGTGATACGTTATGAGGGAGAAATTTTTTGTGTTGCATATAAATAAACTTTTGGCTCATGCAAAAAATGTTATAATCATGAAAAATCACATAAAATGGAAGTTGTCTTCCATGCAATACATTACACCAATTCAAAGTTCTTATCTTCATGACAAAGGAAAATATTTGTTAGAAATATTTTCAAAAGACGACCAAAAATTTTCATTTTCAATGTCAACATAAATTGATCTAGTAATATGACAAACATAACCTTACATTATAATGTGGCAGATATAGCTTGATGTCATAATGTGTTGAACAAAACCAGCCTTGCAATATCACAAACATAATCGCATGTTGCAATTATATGAAAAAACTTGTCATCATAACGTGACAAACATTACCCATTGTGATAATGTGATGAACATAACCTAATGTCATGGTGTGAAGAACATAACCTTGCAACACAATGCAATGATCAAAACCCAACATTATAATGTGATGAACATAACCCAGTGCCACAATATGTCAAAAAAAATCAACATTGCAGTGTGATGAACATAACTTGGTATTGTAATGCATCAAGCTAAGCCTCACATGACAATGTGAGGAACATAACTTCAGATCACAACACAACGAACATATTGTGATGTCGCATTCGACTGTAACCCTTCACCAACATCACATTGTGATGTAATTCAACAATCCCAATGTCACAATATGATGAACATATCCCAATACCATAATGTGATGAACATAACCCAACATTGTAATGTGATGTACATAACATGACGTTGTAATGTGATGACCATATCCTAATGTTACAAAGAGTAAAAATAACGTAATGTTTCCATGTGACAAACATAACCCATTGTTGCAATGTGACAAATATATCTAGATGTCACAATGTGACAAGCATAGCTTGAAATCATAATGTGATGAATAAAACCCAATGTCATAATGTGATGATCATAACCCAACATCGTTGTGACAAAAAAACTTGACAAATAACAATAAATTGGAATTGAAATGTGATGAACATGACATGATGTTGCAATGTGTCGAATAAAACCCAACATTAAAACGTGTTGAACATAACTCAATGTCATAATGTGACAAACATAACACTTCATCAACATCATATTGTGATATAATGTAACCATAATAAAACATAGTAAACCATGGCCATCCAGAGCCAGCCATAGTCAAACATGGTTATTAATAGTCGACAATGGTCATAAATAGTCAACTATGGTTATTTTAATGAATCCAGTGCATAGACTTGGGGTGGGATTTCGACGATGCCTTTTCATCACATTCCACCAAGTCTTGGGTATGGAGCATGGTGTTGGTGTCAAGTCCACCCCGCTCCTTCATTTAAAGTGCATCAATGATCCAAGTGGTTCCATAAATACTCAGAATCCATAAATAGGTCAAAAATAAAAATCATTGTATTAAAGTTAAACTAGGGTCAAATTGAATATCTCGTTGAAATATTTCCAATGACATAAATGACACCTCAGTCCGAGTTCGTATGTGAAAGTTATGGCCAATCAACACTTTGGTCAAACTAGGCCCAGTGGCAGTCACTTATGAGGCAACAATTTGGAAAAGGATCGGCGCATAGAATCCAACCACCAAAAAGGGTAAATTTTTTTCGACGAATTTTTAACCTTCTAGTTCCAAATATATAAAAAATATTAAAAAAATAGGGCGGCGGGCCATCAACCTCGCCACCCTCCATAAAAATATGAGAAGACAATCAAGCATGAGAAGAAAGAGTCTGATCATCATGCCTCGGTACCATGGAGGTGGAGGAGAAGAACCTCCTCCCTCTCCATCCACCAGTGATAGTTCTTCTTCTTCCTCTTCTCATCATTCTAACAGGCACCATAGACATACATCTAGGAAGCCATTTTTTAAGCTAGATGTAAATTTTTATTTTCCCACATATAATGGAGAATGTAGTGCAGAGGAATTGAACAATTGGATCAGAAAGATCGAGGTATATATTCAGATTCAATAGATCGAAGAAGATGAGGCCAAGATCCAATTAGCATATATTCGGTTAACTGGAACCACTCTCGTTTGGTTGGAGAGCAAGTTACATAAAGGTAGCATAAACTTCAGTAATATCCTTTCTTCTTGGTCCAATTTTGCTTCTACATTAAAAGATCAGTTTTAACCTTTGGGTTATTGACAAAAGGCGTTAATGGAATGGAAATATTTGAGACAAGTAAAGGGTCAAAATGTACAAAGCTTCACAGAAGAGTTTAGGAAGCAATCATTGAATTTGAACATTCCACTTGATTCACCAGAAACTGTAACAAAATATATTTGTACTCTACATAGTTACATCAGACATTTGTTGTTATTTTTTGAGCCTACTACTATTGAGGCCAGTGTGGAGGCCATTCACCTTGAAAGTAGGGGCAAGAATGACAGAGAATATCGATCAAAGAAATCATCTTTCAAACCCCATAATGGCAAGTTAAAAGGAAAAGGTAAGGGAAATGACAAGAAGGCAACTACAACCAAGAAAGAAGAAGGAGCAAAGCCATTTTGCACACATTGCAAGAAGGAAGGCCATGATGATGAACATTGTTGGAAGCTTCATCTAGAGTTGAAGCCAAAGATATTTGGTGGAAAGGGAAATGAAAATACGGTGGAAACTGTGCAGTAGGACCTTGGATCTGATTCCAGTGATGAAACACAGATCACAACAATGGGAATAAAAGGTGACCTTTATCTGCATGCTAATGATGAATTACATGCAAGTACAAGTATTTCAAATGAGTCTCCTTTTAATGAAAGAAAGAGGGTTGAATTGTTCCACATTAGAGTTGTGATGAAACATACTAAAGTGGAAACCTTGTTTAAACTAGGATCACAAGTTAACTTGATTTAAAATCCTTGGTTAAGAAATTAGGATTGGAAACCAAGCCTTATCCTAAACCCTACCCTCTTGTTTGGGTGTGTGATATATCCAAATTACAAGTAACCAAACAATGTAGGGCTAGAATTTTTATTGCATCAAAACTAGTAGATGAGTTTCATCTTGATGTTGTACCCTTGGATATTTGTGGCACTGTATTAGGGAGTCCATATTTGTATGATAGGAAAGCAGTCTTCTTTCTTCATGAAAACAAGTATCATCTCACGAAGGATGAGGTGGAATACGTTGTTAGATCTCATCTTGCCAAGATCACTGCTAGTCTTGTAAGTGTAGGTCAAATGAAGGGATTGGTTAATTCTAGAAAAGGGTGCATGCTCATGGTTGTGAGAGAAAAATATGTAGAGGAATTTGGAGCTTTCTAAGGTTGTGATCCTACTCATAAAAAGGGATTGTATGAAATTGTTTCTAACTATAATGAGCTTTTTTATGAACCAAGTGGGTTTCCTCCAAAGCATTAAATCCAACATGAGATCCACTTGCAACAAGATGCTCCTTTACCAAATATTGGTATGTACAGGTTGTCAAAAATTAACTCGATGGAGAAAATAAAGAAGCAGGTACAGGAATTTCTGAACCAAGGGGTCATAAGACCAAGTTATTATCCATGTGGTTCACCTATTGTGTTGGTGCCAAATAAGGATGGCACATGGAGGATGTGCATGGACTATAGAGCACTCAAAAAAATAACGGTAAAAAATCGGTACCCTATCCCTCACATTAATGATTTATAATATCAGTTGAAAAAGGTTTCCTATTTCATGAAAGTGGACATGCGCAATGGCTACCATCAGGTCAGGATTACAAAAAAGGATGTATGTAATACTACATTCAAGGCAAAAAAGGGGTTGTTTGAATGGCCGCTGATGCCATTCTAAATTTGCAATGCTCCAACCACATTCATGAGGGTGATGAATGATATTTTTCGGCATTTTCTTGATGAATTTGTAATTTTGTATCTTGATGAGATTCTTGTTTACAATAGGACATGGGAAGATCATGTCATTCATGTTAAAAATATGCTTGGTTTTGCAAAAGGAAAAAATTTATGTCAAAATTTCTTAGTGTGAGTTTCGAAAGACCTCTTTGGTTTACTTAGGTCACATCGTTGGAGGTGGACAATTAAAAATAGATCCTTATAAAATTGATATGATTGTAAAGTGGCCTAAATCCATAATTGTTACAAAGGTTCGTAGATTTTTGGGTGCAGTACAATACTGGAGAAGGTTCATTGCCAACTTCTCCATCATTTCATCCCCATTACATGCATTGAAAAGTGTGAAGCAAACCTTTCAGTGGGGAGGAAAGAAACAATAACCCTTTGATACACTGAAATAAAATATCAACACCGCACCAATTTTGGCCTTACCGGATCTCCAACATCCTTTTGAGATCGAGATAGATTCCAGCGGGTACACCATAGGATCAATACTGATGTATCAAAGGAAACCTGTATGTTATTATTTGGAGACATTCTCTCAAGTTGTTGTGAACTATCCCACATATGACAAGGAGTTGTATGCCTTGGTTCAAAGCATGAAATAGTGGAATCAATATTTGATCGGCAAGGAGACTGTCATTCACACATATCACAAACCCTTGCAATACCTCTAGTCACAAACCAAGCTTCAACAAGCACATCATTTCCAATGGATGGGATTCCTCCAACATTTTCACTTGGTAATAAAATGCAAGAAGGGAACTAGCCACAAAGTGGCAGAGACGCTTTCTCACCCTCCTATCTCTGCATCTATAGTTTTCCAAAATGCTTCTTTGTCTTTTGAAATTTATGCTAAACAATATGTTGATGATGAATATTTTAAAGAGGATTATGCAAAGATGACTCATGGTTCACAGGTGGAAAATTACGATTTGCAGGGAAAATTGTTGTACCATCTTGGAAAACCTTGTATTCATGCCAATGAAAGGATCCAAGTAATCAGAGAGGCACATACCTCTCTTGTGTTGGGTCATTTTGGTGTAGGAAAAAATTTGTGTCACTTATGGAGGTTTTGTTATTGGCCTCACATGAAAAATATTATGACTCGATATGTAAAGGGATGTGTGTTGTGTTCAGTTTTCAAGCCGTCTAATAGAAAATTGGGGCTCTACACACCACTCCCTTTTCTGAGTCGTCCATGGGAAAGTGTGTCAATGGATTTTGTTGGAGGTTTGATTTTGTATAGGAGAGGTCATGATTATTTGTATGCCATTGTGGATCGATTTAGAAAAATGTGTGTCTTAATGACTTGTAAAAAGAAGGTCAATGCAGAGCATACTTCTCATCTCTTCTTCCAATTTGTATGGGTCCACTTTGGGCTACCCACATCCATTGTGTCTGATTGAGACTCTCATTTCCTTGGATAGTTTTGGACGATTTTGTGGAGAATGATGGGCACCAAGCTAAAGAGGAGCACGACCCTTCATCCACAAACCGAAGGACAAACAGAGGTTTTCAACCGCACAATGATGCATTTACTTCAGGGCTATTGTGGCAAGCATCCCAAGTTTTTGGACGAGTAACTTCATTATGTACAACATGCATATAACCAGGTAGTGTATTCAGCGACTCAAATTTCATCGTTCAAGACATGTTATGGATATTTTCCAAAGGATCCCTTATACATGGTATTTGGGAGAGATGAATATTCTAGTAGGAAATATGAGAGGGTCAAGTACATAAGTTTATAGATTGAATTCAGATGGTTCTCCAGTTAGTGCAAGAGTAGTTGGAGAAAAGTCTAGCTTGATACAAAGCTCTACATGAAAAGCACCAGATTGATCACCAATCCTAGGTTGGAAATAAGGCTTGGCTCCACATCAGAAAATATAGGATGAAAGGGGGATGAAATAAGTTGATACCAATACAATATGGCCCATTCACCATATTGGAAAAGATTGGAGACAATGCTTTTTGTCCTGATTTTCCAGCATACAGGATAACTAGGACTTCACGACGGGGAGACGTGGAGTACCTTCGTATTGGTCTCAAGGGAATGCATCCAAGTAAGGCCTGTTGGATTGAATAGGAGAAAGTGAGGGAGAAATTCCCTCACTTGAAATTTATATGATAAATATTTTCGCATTCCAAAATCTCATTAGTGGGGAGGAATGATCTAGGTGGCTCCAGAAATACTCAAAATCTAGAAATAGCTCAAAAATCAAAGTCATGACTAGATTGAAGTGAAACTCGGTTCAGATCAAAGATCTTGTTGCAAGCTTTCCAACGGCATGAATGACACCTCAATCCGAGTTTGTATGTGAAAGTTATGACCAGACAAAGTTTTGGTCAAACTAGGCCTAGTGGAAGTCACTAACGAGGCAACAATTTCAAAAAGGATTGGCGCATGGAATCTGACCACCGGAATGGGTGAATTTGTCGTCTCTTTAATTTTTCCAATGACCCCAATTTTGGCTGACATAATTTTTAACTTGCTAGTTCCAAATATATATAAAATATTAAAAAATAGGGAAATGAGCCATCAACCCTGCCACCCTCCAACTATATATATATATATATATTAAAATTAGGGTGGAAATTCATCAACCCCACCACCCTCCTAACTATACAATACATATGTTTGGAACCATATGGATCAAGTCGCAGGGAATCCGAACCCTTTCCAACAAGTATCAACTAACGAGGGGTCACCGAGGTTTGAACCCACCCGACCCAGTGGGTCAACTCGCTAACTAGGTGGCCCCATTACCAATGATCCAATCGTTTCCAAAAATCAAACGTGGAGGATCCATAATGGGGGGTCTCGCAGGTTGGACCTAGGGATCTCCCCCAACCGTATGCCTTAATATGACTCCGCCAACCAACATGCCAATGACCCATCCATTGAAATCTTCTTCCGAAAACTTGTATAAGAACGCACTTTCACCATTCGTCCGGGAGGAGCGCAACGAAGTTCCAACCAGGGCGGAACAATGACCAGCGAAACCTTGACGTCAGATTCCAGGAGCAGAACCTTGACGCAGGGGTATCTTTTGATGCCTAGAAATATTCCTTGGGGGTCTAGAAGTGTTGGTGTCAAAATGTGGTCAAAGTTATAGTCATTTTTCATGAATTTTCACCAGGAATACAACTGTGCAACCCGTTTCTCCAGCAAAGTTCTACATTTTCAGGCCATCCCCAGAAGTGGAGGTAGAAGATGTCATTTTGTAATTGCTTGTAACTTATTTTTTCTGCCATTTAATGAAATAGGCCTCTCCACATTGAGCAGGGCACGGAGACGTAGCCCACAATGGGTAAAATCCATTATCAAATTGTCTTATGCCTTTTATCTCATGATTTCTTTTAATTTACGCATCTTTCATGTGCTTATATTACTTACATGCTCTTTGGAATGAAATTATGTATGCATTCTTGAAGTAAAATATTCATATCAATTAAGCCTATGGGGATTCAAATTGCCATCTAGCATTCCTCATCATCACTGTCATTATCTCTGCCATTACCTCTGTCATTATCTCTACCATCTGGCATTCCCCATCATGGTGCACCATATGGCACCTCCACTCCTCCATAAGTTCATGTATAGGAATCTTTGGCCTATGCCCGACAGCGGTCACACCTTTACGTGAATTATTAAACTAAGTTGTGCTTGTACATAGTGTACACAAGATTTTGTGAGGTTTTTACCTCTTTTTTGTTTGGTGTGTGATGCAAGCTCTTCTCTAGTACATCATATATGCCAAAAACTCAAAAGAATTATAAAATAAAATAAAAAACATATGGTCCCTTTTTTGCCTAATCCATGTTTTTTTCTTTTATTATGTGATCTAACCATGGGTCTAGTCTTTCTGGATGGTTTTTACAGGATAGGGTGGTGTTTCTATTGTGACATCCATTGGAAATTAGGTGAATTTCTCTTAAATTTACACGTAGGGATAGGTCTCTCACTACCATCTTTGTTGCACTCTTCACCATCATTGCCATCTTTATTGTGTCTTAGTTTTGATCCTGTCAAGTTGTGATATTACCTTATCTCTTTTATGCACATCATAACTTGGTGGTAAAGCCTACTTGATCATGGATGCCCTATATTATAACCTATGTTCCATGTTGGTGTCACGGGGGCTTCACTCAATGAACCTCTGACATATCACGTGCATTTGTGGCATACTAAACAATACTCATTATTTGACCATATATTGGAAAATACCTCTAAAAATTGCATTATTTAACCCCCTTCCAATACGAACCCAATAAACCTTCCCAATTTAAAAATCCCTTACTTTGACTAGATATTGTAGGTATCCATTTGATCTGAAAATGGAATGTACTTGTTTAAGGGTGCAAGGTATCCATTTCCCATAATTTCAAATTGAGCTATACACTCCAAGTGACCTCTGAAAATGTGAAACTTCTTATTTCTTATACAGAGATAGACTGTAGGGGCATTCACCGGACATGTCACCTCTAAAGAGAGGATGAGTTCCAGAGGCTACCTGGCCCTCTACAGGCTCTTCCTAAAGAAATAATGAAGTAACACTTAGAAGTCTTTGACATACACATACTTGAAGTTTGATGTCTTGCGGAATAAGACAAATAACTTTCTGCAGCTGAGTAGGTGATTATGTGTATATGCAAGTTATGTATATTTGTTGTTTAACACTTTATATCAGTTTTGTTTAGCATATCATCTTCAGCAAATAAAGACATCAAAATGATAAAGCAGTTCACCCCCTCCTCTGGGCTACATCTGCTGGACCAAGCCTCTCAAACTAGGCTTGTCCTCTTGTATTAAAAATGCTACAAAGGCTAATACAAGAATATGAGTGTCTCGAAAGATAGATCTAACTGTAAATACAGAATCAGAAGATAGGAATTAGCTAAACATGCTATTTCCCAAACACTAAACAGTGAAATTGTACCTTATACAGTACTTTCCCCAATTGGCCCTGGTGGCCCTTTAGACTTGCATGGAGAATTTCGAGGTGAAGATGACCTCAATTGGTTCTGAAACCTCTGCCATTAGACTCAGAAAGTCGAAAATAGCAGAAATAGGCTTTTGAATCACCAAAAATGGATGAACCTAGCCCCCAAATAGCTCCAACACTGAAATGGCCCTGGTGGCCCTGAAAGCTTCCCTGAAGCTAAACAGTGAGAAGAATGCCTCAAAAGGAAAAAAGAGCTGTAGAAATGGATTCAGAATGCTGAAAAACTTCAGGAATGACCTTCGTTCCACATTCACTGGCTGCACAATTCCCAATGCAGCTCCCAAACTGATTTGGCCCTAGTGACTCCTGGAACTTCCACGGAGCAAAATCACCTACAAAAGACCTCAGATGGCTGTGAAACCTATGCCAATGGCTTCAGAAGGTCGAAGAGACCCAGAATAAAAAAAAAAAATCGTCTTCAAAGACCTCTCCTAGCAGAAGTTATGCCCCATTTACTAAGCGCCGGTTTCATGGCAAGGCTCCACCGGTGTGGAGAAATGAGATAAGCCCACAAAATAAGAAGGGTATGGCGCCAAAATGGGCGGAGGCTGCCAATTCATCCGCGCGGTTAATCGTTTGGCAATAAATATTATGGTTATGTCACATTCATATGCGGCGGGGTTGAAAATGTTTTGCATTGAATACAAACGTTTAATATTTAAAACCCACTATATACACATAACCAAAGTTGTAAATCCGCCCGAACTGCGCGCCGATGGTCTTGGGAGAAGGTTCCGCGCCGGAGGTTTTATGGGAAGGGGGCTGGCCCCCTTTCGGGCCCCACCCAAACAAATGCAAACATTAAATATCCATATGTGCCGCCCATATAACAACGTTCATGGCTCTGTCCCAACGGTAAAACATGCGGATTATATACGACCGGTCCTGCGATCGAATCCGGCCGAGCCCATAACAAATTTTGAAACGCCAATTTTCAATTCCACTTTGGGGCCCACGTGGCGGCCTCCGGGCTAGCCACGTGGCGCCTTCTGATTGGTTGCCTCCGGAATATGCTGTGGAATATTCTGTGGAATATTCTATGGAATATTTTGTGGAATATTCTATGGAATATTCCTTTTTAAATAAATTTTTTTTTCCAAAGTCAAATTTTGGCATTTTTAATGGAAATTGAGAAATCTTCAAACTTGAATAACTTCTGCATACGGCGACCGTTTTTCGAACCGTTCGCGGCGCCGGAATCAGGAAGACGAGCTCTATCCAGTCGTTCAGGTTCAAACTAGTTCTGAGCACCTTCATTTTTGACCATTTTACGACACTTGGTCCTGAGCTCCTGATCACACCTCCCAAATGAGAAGGCTTTTGGTCCCCAAAAGCTTACTGAATCTCTGATCTGAACTGTACAGCACTTGAGGAACAGAAATATCCTCTTCCAGTCAACCAAAAGAGCATACTGATGCCAAAAATGTCCTGCCTTGCTAACTGTCGTCATGGCGACTTTTTGTTGCATACGCCAAGTACTTGTCGAATCCCGACCAAGTTCTTTCGCCAGACAAATCTGAAATTGCAGGAACCAGCAATGAAACTTGCTGATATATGAGCTGAAATATTCCCCTGAACATGTGGGCTTGCCAACTGTCACGATGCCCATCCATGGCACCTCCATTCCAGAAGAAGAGCTGCCTCCCAAATGAGAAGGCTTTTACAAAGATGAAACACTTCATCATTTCTCCTCTTTACAATCTTGGAGATCAAATTAACTTTTTCCAAGTCAATATTACATTACATGCATGGTTAAGAACAAAGTAATCAACCCTTCAAGTTAATCACACATACATGTTTAAAATACAAGGAAATCATCATGATCCCTGTGCTCATGCATCTCATTCTCATGCATGCAGTTTATCCTTCAACTTTCTCTTAAGTACAATCATAAGTACAAGATCCTCAATCACATGTACATGTACTTTCAAAGCTGAAATGAATATAACTTTCGCTACGATAGAGTGAGTCTCATACTCAGCTTTTCCATCCTGCAACTTGCATTCCCTTAAAAAAGAAAATGCATTCAATCAAAAGACATGCAACTTTAATTGGATAAGAATTCTAACCATTTCTTACCAATCCATTTCAAAGGTGCTTCCTTTAACTGCACATCGATATCAGCATGTGTATCATCCTGACACATATCAATGATGGAAACTTCCTTCCCATTCTTGCCATACTCTTTCTCCCATTTCTTCAACTTTTGTGGAAGCATTGTTGGATTAAGAGTCCAACACCTTTCAACAGTATGTCCTTGCTTATGGCAATAAGTGCAACACATGTTCATCTTCTTGACCGCATGATTTGCATTGTTCATTGGAACTTTGGCTTTTTGCCTCCTTTCCTTCAAAAGTTTCCTGTATGTTGCCATTCTTTTCCAACATCTAGAAACATTATGGTTAAACAAACCACAAAAAGAACATGCAATTCTTTTCCAATGCTTGTGTGGAAATTTTCCATGCTTTACATGATCAAAGGAAATATGATTGAAATCAGATTTAGACCTTTCTCTTTCACCTTCATTACCTTCATGAGGAGTTGAATCGAAAGAAGAAGAAGCTCCCTTTGGAACACTATCAATCCCATCAATGGTTTTAGAGCTTTCACCACTCCCTTGTTCAAGTGCATGCTGATGCACACCTTCTTCCTTCATGGCTGCTTTGGAACTTTCTCCATAAGATTGTCCATAGCCAAGACCCAAATTCTTAGGCCTTACCTCAACCATTATTGGCTCAACTATGCCTTGTGCATGCTTGCCCAAACCTTTGCCTTCTTGATAGCCCATTTTCAACATTAATTTGGACCCAAAACCTCTTGTATGTTTTTCAAAAGAACCTACATACTTTTCAATGGAGGAACTTGAAGACAAACTAGAATTGTTTACCTCTTCTTCAAGCTGATACTTGGCTAAGGCTTCTTTGGCAACAAGGAGTTGTGTCTCCAACTCATGCATCCTTTCCAGCTTCATGTTTGCAATACGAAGTTGGCCTTCCATTTCTTGCAATTGGTCAGAAAGCAACTGCTTCTCTTCCCTCATGGAATTCAACTGCTCTTGAAGTCTAGAGCTCTTTCTTTCATCCTCATACATTTCTCTCACCATATTCATCATGATGAAAAATTCTTGCTTCAAGCCTTCATCAAAAAATCTTGTGAAGGAGGACGATTTTGAGAACTCACTTATGAAAGTTGTCATTATAAAAATGAACAAAAGAGCTTCAGCAAACTCAAACAACAAGTAGTTTGCAGAATAATAAAGCAGTCAATCTTCAACATTGCTTAAGACACCTTTCAAGCTACACAATCAAGCTAGTGATGTCAGTCAAGCAAACCCATGCTCTGATACCATCTGATCTGAAAATGGAATGTACTTGTTTGAGGGTGCAAGGTATCCATTTCCCATAATTTCAAATTGAGCTATACACTCCAAGTGACCTCTGAAAATGTGAAAACTTCTTATTTCTTATACAGAGATAGACTTTAGGGGCATTCACTGGACATGTCACCTCTAAAGAGAGGATGAGTTACAGAGGCTACCTGGCCCTCTACAGGCTCTGCCTAAAGAAATAATGAAGTAACACTTAGAAGTCTTTGACATACACATACTTGAAGTTTGATGTCTTGCGGAATAAGACAAATAACTTTCTGCAGCTGAGTAGGTGATTATGTGTATATGCAAGTTATGTATATTTGTTGTTTAGCACTTTATATCAGTTTTGTTTAGCATATCATCTTCAGCAAATAAATACATCAAAATGATAAAGCAGTTCACCCCCTCCTCTGGGCTACATCTGCTGGACCAAGCCTCTCAAACTAGGCTTGTCCTCTTGTATTAAAAATGCTACAAAGGCTAATACAAGAATATGAGTGTCTCGAAAGATAGATCTGACTGTAAATATAGAATCAGAAGATAGGAATTAGCTAAACATGCTCTTTCCCAAACACTAAACAGTGAAATTGTACCTGATACAGTACTTTTCCCCAATTGGCCCTGGTGGCCCTTTAGACTTGCATGGAGAATTTAGAGGTGAAGATGACCTCAATTGATTCTGAAAACTCTGCCATTAGACTCAGAAGGTCGAAAATAGCAGAAATAGGCTTTTGAATCACCAAAAATGGATGAACATAGCCCCCAAACAGCTCCAGCACTGAAATGGCCCTGGTGGCCCTGAAAGCTTCCCTGAAGCTAAACAGTGAGAAGAATTCCTCAAAAGGAAAAACGAGCTGTAGAAATGGATTCAGAATACTGAAAAAATTCAGGAATGACCTTCGTTCCACATTCACTGGCTGCACAATTCCCAATGCAGCTCCCAAACTGATTTGGCCCTAGTGACTCCTGGAACTTCCACGAAGCAAAATCACCTGCAAACGGCCTCAGATGGCTGTGAAACCTGTGCCAATGGCTTCAGAAGGTCGAAGAGACCCAAAATCAAAAAAAAATTCGTCTTCAAAGACCTCCCCTAGCAGAAGTTATGCCACATTTACTAAACTGCCAGTTTCACCTTGGGAAACTCCACCAATTGTGGAAAGACTGCAGATAATGCCACCAAATAAGGCGGTGGTGCCAAAATGGCGAGCCGTAATCTTGTCCGCGCGGTTATCGTGGCAATAAATAATATGGTTATCCCGTTCATGTGCGGCGGGGGAGTTGTTGTTTTGCATTGAATACAAACGTTTAATATTTAAAACCCACTATATACACATAACCAGTTGTAAATCCGCCGACGCGCGCGGGTGGTCTTGGGAAGGTTCCGCGCGGGGAGGTTTTGTGGGAAGAGAGCTGGCCCCCTTTCGGGCCGCCAAACAAATGCAAACATTATATATCCATATGTACGCCCATATAACAACGTTCTGGCTCTGTCCCAACGGTAAAACATACGGATTGTATACGACCGAATGCTAACGATCGAATCCGGGCGGCCATAACAAATTTTGAACGCCAATTTCGATTTCACTTTGGGGCCACGTGGCTGACATAAGACTGTCACGTGGCGCCTTGATTGGTTGCCCTCGGAATATCTTTGTGGAATATTACCTTGGAGAATTCTATGGAATATTACGCCAGGTCTTCTACGGAATATTCTTTTTTTAATAAAATTTTCCACAAAGTCAAATTTGGCATTTTTTTATGGAAATTGAGAAATCTTCAAACTTGAATAACTTCTGCATACGGCGACCGTTTTTCGAACCGTTCGCGGCGCCGGAATCAGGAAGACGAGCTCTATCTGGTCGTTCAGGTTCAAACTAGTTCTGAGCACCTTCATTTTTGACCATTTTACGACACTTGGTCCTGAGCTCCTGATCACCATTATTTCATTAACATTTTTTATACCCCTTTCCATTTTTTCATGAACTTTGAGCTCCATTTTTTATACGTGCTAATATAAAAACCCTGTACACACTATTATATGCTCAATATATTATTTCATTTTTTCCTCAATATATATCCCTCATATGAATGCACGTTATATGGTGCTCCCCTAGTGAAGCCCCCTGTGGTTGGTGTTCATGCATTATTGATTTTGTCCTCTTTTCAGAATCCCTCCTTTTAACCCGCCATGAATTAGAATATGAGTTTCATTTTTCTCTTCTTCATCACTTTATGGCCTTACACCAAGAGGATTCCAAACTTTATCCCTTGTTATTGCTACATTTTATTAACATGTTTTTTCATGATGAGGCTTGGATTTTTGTTTCTAGTGTTGTCACCATCTTCTTGGACTGTCATTTTCTTTCACTTGGTGTTTTACCCTTTCTTGGAGGAACCACTGTGACGAGTGGTCTTATTTTGCATCATCTCTTCGTCCTCATGATTTGAGCAATTTCATCATACCAGAACTAGTTACTACCCTTATACTTCTCATTCCTCTAGGAAGAACTTCCTTAGTGCCTATCTAATGATCGTTAAACCCTAAATGAAACTGAGTTCCTTTTTAAAAAAAAATTCATCCTCGTTTAAAAATGAAAATACCGAGTTGATGTTGATGTTTTTTTCATGACTCGTTAAACTTATGAGAATCTTGAGCTTATTTTCCCCATCTTTTCATGCTCATAAAACCTATATGAAAATGTTGAGTTCTTTCCATGTTCCTTGCTCGTTAAGTAAATTAAAATCCAACGAGCGATCTCTTTTCCATTATCAAAGCTCGTTAAACCATGAAGAATGGTATGAGTGTATTTTTATCTCTTTTTTTGACCTCATTAAAACTTATGAAAAAGGAATCTATTGAGCATACTTGTCTTCTCTTTCATGATCGTTAAACCATGAAGGATACTAAAAATAGGCAATGGGAAGGGAACATTTATTGATGTTAGTCATCAAAATGGCAGTGTATGTCGTGTCGACCTTGAACATGGAACCTATCTACATCATTATCTTACAGTTGGGTTTTAGCTTTCCTAAGAGTTGTTCCATACATATGATTCTATCTCCTCCTTTGACTAGCTACTCTTCCAGTCACTATAGTGCATGCTTCCATGCCTCCTATGTTGTTGCATGATATCACATGGTGATCATTATTCATCCTTCCAAGTCACTTTTGTGTCATTTCGTTAGGTGTTCAAGGGAAGTTTCAACCTCTATCGGCCATCTCCAGTCCTTGTTGACCTTTTTGTCTCATTCATCGTTGTGTTAGTTGTATTTCATTATTTCATAACTTCATTCACATCATCTCCTAGTTCGTTATGTGTCGATGGATGGGGGATACAATAAGGTCCTCCTTCAACAGATATTCTCTTGTCGACTTTAGCTCATTATCCAAGAGTTTTATCTAAGAAAAAATAGTACCTTGGAGCTTGCAGTCCTTAGTGGCATGCTTCCTTGTGATTGAAAATGGGTTTTCCTCATTGACACTTAATTAGTTGAATCTGCGGGTGTTCGACATAAGCTTGTTTATTTACACTTATGTGATGTTAGCATAATTGCATGTGAAAGAGTATGTAAAAAAACATGAGCATACTTTAAATAAGAGGAAACATAAAGACAACCATAAAATCAAAGAACACACACAAGTTGATAACGAAGTTCACTCAATGTGGGTTACGTCTCCGGGCCCAGTGTCAAGAGTGGGTAGGTCACTTCATTAAATCTTGCAAGATGATGATGAGTACATGATGTATTCTTTGTCAATACAAGGAAGAAATCCATTAACTAGAGTGGCATGTCCCTCCATGAAACACTCTTTTATAAGAAATCTCACTCATTAAACCTCTCCTTCAACATGATAAAATATCAAACTCTCACATGAATTGGCATACAAGGATCATCCAACAAAATGGAAAATAAGGATCTCAACATCAAATCATAATCTCAACAAAAATCAAAAGAAGACATGGAAAAATACACCTTATACCTCCAAGTATGGGGATGTCTTGAATATCAGCTACTCAGATGAAGGAGCTTCCAGGGCCATCATGTTCCTTGTGAAAATCCATGAAATATGATTGTAAAATTGACCCCTTTCTGACTCAATCAAATATGGGCTCCCCGTGAATCTCGAAGATTCCTCACAAGATTCTCTTCTTGGGAACAAGCAAATTTTTTTTTGCTTAGATGAAGAAATGGACTATGCCATTAGACTCCTAGCAAAAAGCTGGTTCATTTGAGTATAAACTCGACATAGTTTTTACACCTTCAAAATTCTGCACCCAAGGAATCTTAAAGATTCTTCAAAGATTCCTCATAGATAATATTCTTTGAAATATTCCATAACATATGCTCTAACAATATTCCTACAATCTTCTTGATATTCATGACTTCAATTGATCAGGAGATCATGTGTTATGCTAAAAAATGAAAGTGCACGAAACAATACCAAACTTGAGCGACCGGAAAGGTCTAGTCGTTGTGATTCTGGCACTGTGAACGGCTCGCAAAACTGATGTCGTATGAGGAAGATATCTTGTTATGTCCATTTTTCCAAACAATAAAAAATTGGTGACTGATGCCCAGTCAGCTTGCAAGTAAAATCAACAGGTATATTATGGGGAATATTCCCTTTTCTCACAGCCAATTAGATCACGCCACATGGCTTAGTCTAGGCCATTGAATTTTTGATATGGAATTGTGATTTTGACTGTTGGATGGGTTGCACGTTTTTTGTTTTAGACCATTGGATGAGCGACATGTGGCAAGCCCGGAGGTTTCCACGTGTCCTCAGGAGGTTGTTATAAAATTTTATGGAGTCGGGGAGGGGGGTCAACTCCACGACCTCTAGTCTGCACGCCATTTTCTCCGACCACCTTGCCTACTGCATATGACTTAACCATATAGTCTCTGGCATCATTTTATGTTGTAAATGTTTTGCATTTGGAAGGGGGCCGCCAGCGGTCCTAACCTGCTAGCGGCCCCAAAACTAGCGATCATATGACTTTCAAAAAGCCGCAACATATAACGTTTAAAAACTGGCAGCTATCCAAACTGTTATCCTGGCATATTGCAATAGGTGTGGTCACATGTCATGATATGACATAAAAATTGTAGCGCAACTGTTTTACAAACAGTGACCTCTGGCATTGTTGCCACGTTCACATGCGAGGATTTAAGGTTAAGGAAAATTTTGGATTAACGTTAACTCCAACGCTGGCGGATCCATCCAACACCTGTCAAATGGAAGAAATCATACGATGGTTAATGCAAACATTTTATGGAATGTGGAAGCCTCTGGGTTCTGCTCCAATTCAATGTGGGAGTTTAATCCCATGACCGCGTGGTTTTAGGTGGGGGGTCGGCTTGTGACCACCCCGACCTAACCACCAACTTTAATTCAAAAGGTTAATAAATGGCAGAGTTAATAGCAGCACCCTAATTTTATGGTTTTTATTAAATTTAACTTCGGTTGAGTGCTAGTCTCCACTTTTAGTGGAGCTTTTCTAGCTGACATTGGGAAAAATGGATCAGGAGGTCAAATTTCGACCAATTTGGGTGAAACAAGAGTCTACCTAGACTAATTTGAGAATTCTGGATCCATTGGTGCAGATAAAACAACCATTAGAGGCCTATAAACACATGTAATTTACAATTTTGAGCATAATGACAAAGAGGGACATGCCATTGGGAGTTGGACCAACAGATGTAGCCTAGGAGGGGTGAACTGCTTCATCATGCCTACTGCGTAAAACTTATGTGTGATTGTATTTCTCTATTATACATTGTTTTTCAGTGTTTTTAAGGTTTATTTTCATGCTTAAAGTTCACGAATTCATCTATGTTTCATGATTAAAACACTCATTCCTTAAGCAAACAAATGGAGACAAATTGTACATGTTTATATTACTGAAAGGACACTTAGCACAGAAAAAATAATACACTCCTTTCATATCATCAATGACGTGCTTGCACCCTCATCTCTCATGTATTCTCCATGTTTCCCTTTGAACCATTTGAATTCCATTTTATAATAAAGTGTGAGGGTGAATAAGACAAAGTATGTGGTTGGAATAGTCATATTAAGTTACTTGTTGTTGGAGAGGTTTTGGGTTCAAAACTCATCGACTCCCAATTTTGTTTTTAATATGGTTTTAAAGCCTACTTTTGGTTTTAATATAGTTTTCAAATGATATAATATATGGTATACATATACGTATGACCATATTGTAACGACTCCCCAAACCATGAGAATAAGACAAAAATGTAGGTTGCACCATTCCAAGGCTACTTGGGGATAATTTGAGGTGCCATGTGGCACCATATGATTGGGATATGTGGCAGGCTCTCATAGGTCCACATCATATGCCACTTACTTCCCATGTATTGACTTGTGGTGCTACCACATCTCCTACTTGTGGGTTCGCCTAGTTTGTTGACTGGGCTACCAAATTAGCTCTGTTAGTCATTCTATGCATGCTGACTTCGCTTCCATGTGTCATATATATGGCCTTCCACATGGCACAAGGTTGACTTTGACTTTGACTTCTATTGTTGTTTTGTACAAACTTCAAACTGTAATAACTTTCTCATATGTAGTCAGATTGAGGCATACTTTACGCCATTTGAAAGCTTGCGAGGAGCTCTTCAATCTAGTACTAATTTCATTGAAATCCAAGGATTTTTATTTTTGAGACTTTCCTGAGCCCTCTTTGACTTCTGAGCAATATTGGAGCCAATTTGATCATTCCTCCCCACTGAGGATATTTTGGTCCTCCAAAAGCATTAACACTATTTGTAGTTTACTGTACTCCCTCATTTGCATAACAAATGCCCTAACAAGACACACTTCCTTCTCCTTCAACTTTTTTCTTTGGAGCCATAAGTGATGAATCAACACATGTAATCTTTGCAAACCTGTATTACATCTTGCAAAATACATGTTCAAATTCAAGGACTATCATAACGCAAGAAATCTCCATACTTGAAAAGAGTTTACAACACACGCTTTGGTAGAGTTTTCATCAAAATAACAATAGAAACCAATATCCCAACCATAAATAAAAAAGTCCAAAAGGATCATTATGTTACATTCATAAGTGATGGAAAACACTTCATCACTTTTACAATCATTTCACAACATGTGATTTACAAAACACACCATGAAAAGCTACTATATATAATAAAACCATCTCTCACTTATCAAAGTGAATAGGTCATCATTATGGAGCTGATTTTCTTGTTGAAAACATTCATTGAATGGTTCCTGCAAAGGCACTTTTTCCTTCTTGAGATGTTGCTCTGGACGGAGATTCCAACATGTGGCTCTCTAATTTCCACCTCTATTGAACTAACTACAAAAATTGTTCTTCCTCCATACCTACTTATCCTTCCTTCTTCCCTGATGTGGAGAAGGGTTTATGTGTCTTTTTCTTTTCCTTGTTGGCATTTTCTTCCAACACTTGGCAACAACATGGTTATACAAGCCACAAAAGGTACATGGTTTTCTATGCCATATTTTTTCATCATTAAAAACATTCTTGTAATCAAAATTAACATTAGAATATCAAGGCCTCTTATACATTTCATGGTTGTCTCTGGTGCAAATCTAACGAGAAGAACTTTCCTTAGATATTCCTCTATAATTCTCACAATCGTGTGAAGATTATGATGTATTTTCAACATCCTCATTCCTTGATGTTTTTAGTTATGTTTTGGATTATTTGTATGAAGAACCCTTTTCTTTTGTTTCCTTCGAACACTCTCCTTCAATGTACCCAAAACCTACAAATGGAAGCATTTCTACAACCTCCAATGGTTAAGTCATTCCTTGGCCATTAACACTAAGCCATCCTCCTTTATACCCCATCTTGGTAAGGAGTCTCATGCTAGTTCCTGAAATGGGTACCTCAAGGCTTCCAACATAAATAACATCACGTGAAAATGAAACTGAAGAACTATCAACACTGTTTACCTCAAATGTTGATTCTGAAGCAAGTGATGATGGCTTCTCTAAGCATTTGTTTCTCTTCAACTTTTCCAAGGCTTGTAATTGAAGCTGCAATATCTTCTGATCCTATTTTTATTTTTGTATAAGTCTCTTCAATCCAACATTCTCCACTTGAAGGCTCTTGTTGATCTTTTCATTTGAATAAGAAGAAGATGAATAATATTCACCCGAAAATGGAGAGGGAGTATCATCCTCCTCTCTCTCTTTCTCATGTTCCTCTTTTGCCATTTTCTCCTCATAATATGCATAAATTATATTTACCATACGTGCCATCCCGAGGAGGTCCTTGTAGAGATATTTGTGATCCTACATTTTCCTTCTTGTTGCACATTGTAGGTTTTAACCCTGAACAGAAATATCTACACACGATTCTTATAACAGAAAATAAACAATAGCAAGAGCATAAAACATAAAACAGATTAACACAGAGATTTTCCACTGGATCCCAAATCGGGACGACCAGCTTGATTTTTCATTATATTCCTTTTAGTGTTACAACACATATATATACATGCCGAAGCATACATAAACCCCAATCCATTAACCCTGGATTAGGACATAACCGTAGTTCCCGTGACCGGATCTACAAAGCCCGGGGGGCCGAAAACCGCCCGAACCCCAAAACCATGTGCAAAACCATGCACCAAAACCGTAGGCGGATCGCTATGGGTGGGTCGCCTAGCCATTGGTCGGGCGGCACCGCCGACTGTGATGGGGCTGTCGCCCCTGGCGACTGACTAGCCCGACGCAACATACAGCGCGTGGGGCTAATCGTGGAAAGAATATAACACATACCCAACACACATTCAATCTCTTATTTTCATTCATACTCAAAATTCACATCAGTGAGCAGACCGCTCTGATACCAAACTTGATTTGGATTCTCTCATCTACTAGAATTAGCCAAGATCTTTTACTTCTATGATGTTAGCAGAATTGCACATGAAATAGTATGAAAAACCACATGTGAATACTTTAAAGAATAGGAAACATAAAGATAACCCTCAAATCAAAGAACACACACAATTTAATAATAGAGTTCACCCAGTGTGGGTTACCTCTCTAGGCATGGTGGCAGGAGTGGGGAGGTTGCTTCATTAAATATTGAAAGATTATGATGCGTACATGATGTATTATTTGAACTCCCTTAAGTAAAGTGGCATGTCTCTCCACGAGACACTCTTCTATAAGAATTCTCACTCATAAAATTTCTCCTTCAAAATGATAAAATATCAAACTCTCACATGAAGTGGCATACAAGGATCCTCCAACAAAATGGAAAACAAAGGATATCAACATCAAATCATCATCTCAGAAAAAACAAAAAGAAGACATGGAAAAATACACCTTATACCTCCAAGTCTGGGTACGACCTGAAAACCGACTACTTAGATGAAGGAACTCCCCATGCCATCGCGTTTCTTGCGAAAATTTGTGTAATGTGACTGTAAACTCAACCTCTTTTTGACTCAGTCAAATATGGGTTCCTAGGGATTCTCAAAGATTCCTCATAAGATTCTCTTCTTAGAAACAGGAAAAAAATTTGTTGTTCAGATGAAGAAATGGACTACGACATTAGACTCCTAGCAAAAAACTGGTTCATTTGAATATAAACTCGACATAGTTCTGACACCTTCAAAATTCCGCCCCTATGGAATCTTAAAGATTTCTCAAATATTCCTCAAAGTGAATATTCTTTGAAATTTTCCCTAACATATGCTCCAACAATATTCCTACAATCTTCTTGATATTCATGACTTCATTGGCCTGCTTGCACCCTCATCTCTCATGTATTCTCCATGGTTCCCTTTGAACCATGTGAATGACATTTTATAATAAAGTGTGATGGTGAATAAGACAAAGTGTGTGGTTGGAATAATGTTTTCTATAGTCATATTAAGTTAATTGTTGTTGGAGAGGTTTTGGGTTCAAAACCCATGACTCCCAATTTTGGTTTTAATATGGTTTTAAAGCCCCATTTTGGTTTTAATATAGTTTTCAAACCATATAATATATGATATATGTATGACCATATTGTAATGACTCTCCAAACCATGAGAATAAGACAAAAATGTAGGTTGCAACATGCCAAGGCCACTTGGGGCTAATTTTATGTGTCATGTGGCACCATGTGATTAGGCCATGTGGAAGGCTCTCATTGGTCCACATCACATGCCACCTAATTTCCATGTTTCGACTTGTGGTGTTGCCACATCACCTGCTTGTGGGTCCACCTAGTTTGTTGATTGGGCTACCAAATTAGCTCTGTGGGTCCCACTACGCCTAGCGACTTCGTTGCCATGTGTCTTTTGTATGGCCTTCCATGTGACAGAAGTTTGAATTTGATTTTTTTTTTTTTTGTACAAACTTCAAATTGCAATAACTTTCTCATAAAAACTTAGATTGAGGCACCATTTACACTATTGGAAAGCTTGTGAAGAGCTCTCTATCTGGTCCCAGTTTCATTTCAATAAAAGGAATTTTATTTTTAAGCCTTTCCTAAGCCCTCTTTGACTTATGAGCATTTCTGGAGCCATCTAGATCACTTGGGGTCCATTTTCATCATTGGTGGGTCCCCTCACATCAATTAATGGTACACCTCATTGACCACTAATCAAAAATATGTTTCCATGCTTAACGTCAACACATATATTTGCATGTTGTAGATTTGTACAATTGGGGTTAGGTAGAAGACCCTAAGTTAGGGACATCTCACTCTTATATGGCACCCCTCCCAGAATGTGTTGGAGTTATGTATCATTTATGTAATTTGAGTACTACTCTATGGTACCTCTTGTCTTATGTGTCCATTGTCATACTAATGTATACTATGACATAGATCCACACTATATTAGTTGGTGGTATTGATCTTTTAGATGTCTCATATGGATCCATTGTGTATTGTTCGTGGCCATGTATTAACATTTCATGTCATGCATCTAAGTTGTATGTTTTTCGACCATGTTCAATTTCTCTTTATGACTAAGAATGGGTATGCCCACCTTAACAATGTTATTAGTAGAGTTGAGACTCCAACATTTGGGTTCCTCCAATCCAACTTCACAATTTTGGCTCCTTCCTCCCATTTTGAGCTCTGTGTTTTTTTGAATGCATTTAAACCATCATTTTATCTTCTAACCTCATGCATTAGGGGGCATTTGTTAGAACCTTGTTTTCCACTCTATTATAGTGAGAGAGACCCAAGCTCAACTTATCTCAATTGTTGGTTAGAATGCATATCATTTCACCTTTTGTTTTACTTATGTGCAATTTATTCCATGTTAAAAGGGAGGAATTTGATTAAGTAATTTCTCATAAATATTTTGTCAAAATTTTATAACTATGAGATAATAAATATTTTCATAATTTACATAATTGAGAAAAAGGTCTCTATAGTTTGTCATTCCCAAATAGATCAACTTAACCCACTTGTGTATCTGTTGGATAGGGGTCTATTATTGTAGAAGTTTCCTAACTTCTCAAGCTCCTTTGTCTCTAGATACGTTCTCCCATAGGAAAGAATGAACCTATCTAATCTCACCAAGAGGAAAGGGGAATATATCTAATTTCCATATTATAGTGAGGGAGATTCGTTGCATTTGGAGAAGGAGACCATATTGCAAGTTGGAGGAGAGGATCTAATTTCTTGAGTATAATATCTTCTATATTTTCCATTCATGATTAATAAATTATTGCTCCCTTCCTATACTCTTGACTTGATCATTTTCTTGGTTTATATGTGTTTTTTTTTAGGCTAATAATCCCTCTGCGAAAGGTTATTACGTGCTTGGTTAGTGGTGTATGTGTGCATGGTCTTCGCTTATTGCAGGTGGGAGCAAGATCTTCAACTAGGATCGATTATTTCTCTGCATTAGGCCCAAAAGACATCATCGATTTTTTAGGGAGTCTGGTACCAGCCTTCAAACTCTTCTCTTATAGTATTATGTATAAGTGTGGAAGTTTCTTGCTTATATAGGATTAAATTAGGGCTAGATCTATTGATCTTTGTTCACCATTACACACACCACTTTAGTTATATCCTTAGCTGATCTATTGGGTTAAAAGTAGCCTACTAACTCAGGTGGAATTCTCCGGTAACAATGGTGACATCTGAGTCTTGAAGGCAATGTTGGAATATATGTTACGTTGCTAGGTAAAGTCTTGTCTGAGACAAATATGGAATATGATAAAGCTCGAAGGCTTATTTTTTTGATAGTATCAATGTAATATTGTTGGTAAAAAGAGTACTTAATCATCATATATCATGACATATTACACATTTGGATTGGTTAGTTGGTATGATTTGTGCATTGGCGATCACGAGGCTGATTCCTATCGAATTGGCTAAATTTTTGGTTTTTGTGGAGTAATTGGTGTGTCAGAAGGTGCATTTTGTTGAACATGTAAAAGTGCAATTTGTAGAAGTAGAACAATGCATTCTTTCGAACACACCTTAAAATTCCATTTTGTAAATTATTTAATTTTTATTATGTTTTTGATGTGTTTTTAAAGTCCTAATTAATTTATGGAAAAAGGGAAATGGAAAGAATATTTTTGTGATCCAACAAGGTGACATAAAGAGTGGCGAGGACACATTTTTTATATCAAGAAGTTATATTTATCTTGTTATTATTTTATGGAATCATGAGCATTTTTCGTCTAGATGATTAGAAAAAGAATTAAATAAATGATTATGGTTGTCGATTGGTGAAAGGTAACAATATGAATAGATTTATGGAAGGGCATTCCTTTTTATGCTTATATATCCAGTTTAAAATATTATGAAAAGTGGTCCACTACAGGTTGAAGAAGGAGGTGGGCGCCTCCATCGAGGTTGGTGCCTCAATCAGGTTGGAGCTTATTTCAAATTAGTTCTTGCATATTTTATTGGTTGGTGCCTCAATCAAGTTTTATCCTACAACAATGTGGTGCCTATAAATCTATTTTGGGTTTTTCTACCTCTAGTAGGTTGGTTCCTGCAAATCTATTTTGGTTTTTCGTGTCTGCAAACCAATGTAATAAAATATTGAAGAAAATAAAATTATTTGTGGTTTTCTCCCACAAAGGTTTCCACATACATCTAATGTCTTATTGTGTTGATGTGATGACAATGCTTATTAATGCTTTGTCATTTTTTGGTTATGAAAAAATTGTAAAATTGTTAAATTTCGTATAATTGGATGTTACACCAATTCACTCCCTCTAGTGTGATCATTATTATAACACCCATTTGTTCCTTCAAGAGGCATTAGAAAGGGGATCACATTTCCCCTTACATCTTTCTCCCAATGAATGAAGGCCTTGGTTGGTCATTCTTTGCAACCCTTTAAGATGATATTTTAAAAGGTCTACCCCTAGGATCCTCAAATCAATATTCTACTCATTAAAAATTTGTGGACAATTCTCTACTATTGGGAACCCCCTCTGTCAAGGAATCATCTAAATTTGAGCACATCCTCAATACTTTCTTTGATGTGTCTAGGATTCCATTAACCTTTTAAAAACCCTAATTTTCTTTTTCAATGCCCCATTGGTTATTCAAACCCATATTCCCAGGCTTCTAGGCTTCCAAAAGACCTCCTTTTCTTCCAAATATTTGGGTACCCCTTTAACGACCAACCCTATAAGGAAAAGAATTTGGGAAAATCACCTTCAAAAATTCAAAGCTTGATTTTCCTAATAGACCTTTCACCTTTCAAACTTGGTAGGGAGATTCATCCATTCTAAAATATGTCCTTTAATGTTTACCCATCTATCTCCTCTCTGTTTTTGCTTCTCCTAAGGCCATTCTCAATAAGATACAAAACATTCAGTGCCATTTCATATGGGGAGATGAGAAAAGAGAAATAAAATGGGTTTTTATAGCTTGGAGAAAGTCTTTCAAATAAAATCCAAAGGTGGATTGGCGCTTAGAGATCCTAAGACTCTCAACAAAGCTCCTAGTGAAAAAACTTGGTGGAGATGTATCAAAACTCTAGAAGATCTATGGTGCAAAATGTGGAGAAAAAAATGCACCCCTTATATGCATGACTCTCAACTCATTAATTTGATAGACAACATCAAAGGCTCACTCATATGGAATTCTTCCTGGGTGCAAATAAATCTAGTTAAAGATCATATCTGCTGGCAAGTAGGAAATGGTCAAATCACTCTATTTTGGGAGGACTCATGGCAATAATGGTAAAAACTATCTCAAAAAAATCATCTAGATTCTATTATAGAATCCCTTCTTTCCCAAGGACTATCCTTTGTGGCTAAATGCTCAAGCTCTTCACACTCTCATTCCTCATAGTGGAGCAAATGGAAAGATCGGACCAACTGGATAGAATTGAATTCCACCACAAATAAAACTACTCTTCAACATATTTTGTCTAATCAAATAATTCTCATTCAATAAGGGGTCGATATTCTTCATTGGGGACATTAACCTTAGGGAAAATAAAATCTTCTAGAAGCTTGCAGTCTCCTCTCCCCTTACAACCTAGACGAAGATTACAACAAATGGGAAAAATCACGGAAACTCAAACATTGGCCCAAAGTGACCCTCTTCCTATGGCTACTATCTTAGAATAAAACTCTAACACGGTACAAACTATAGCATCATGGATTCAATGGACCTTCAATCTGTCTTCTATGCTTCTCTAACTCGAAAAAAAAACCATACTTTCAGTGGTTGTTGCTACAACACTTCCCTTTGGGACAATCCATCCATCTTGTTTCGTTAATATGACCGAAATTTCACCAGTTTTCTTCATATGTTGCGTTCCTGGCAAGCCTCTCCCTTCTCCAATCCCATTGTCAATAAAGCATAGAACATTCTCCCAAACCTACTTCTCTAGAACTCCTAGAAGGAGAGAAATAGAATAATTTAAAAAAATAGAAACACCCCCTCCGATGGCCTCTTGCAAACCATCCTCATGAACTTAAGGGAACCAATCCTTTCTCTCTCCTGGAATGATAATTATTGGGAATGCAATTCTATTAAATCTCGCATCCTTTCTTCCTTAGGTAATTCTCAGCATATCTCCTCTCAGGTCCTCATAGCTCCCCCATCCAAGCCCTCCATCCCTTCCCACTAGTTCCCCCTACTGACATTATTAAACTCAATTTTGATGGTGCCTCCAATGGGAATAAAGGACCAACAGGCTATGGAGGAGTCTTCTGTAATGTGCAAGGTCAAATGAATCATACATATGTGGGGAAAATTCGCCATATCACAAACAATGTTGTTGAGATATGGGCATTAAACAAGGAATACTCATTGCCACTAACAAGAATTAATCCAAGCTAATCATAGAGGGAGATTTAAGAACTATCATGAATATATTCTGAAGAATCCAATGTGGCTTTTAGCCCTCCAAAGTACAGCAACTAGAGATTGGATGCTTGAGTAATATATATATAAAATATCTCGGCTTAGATTACTACCTCTCTCTCATATTCGACGCGAGGGTAACAAATTATTCGATCAACTTGCTTACTATGGTCCCAATCTAATAACATCATCATTAGACTTGGATTGGGAATAAAACATACTAGACTCCCTTTAATCTCATTTCCATAAGTAAGTTGAATCAGATCTCATCCCCCTCGAAGAGTGCTCCAACATGGGCCCTCCCAACCTACTCTGACATGATGATTGAACACATCAACAAGAGCTACAACATGAGTTCCATCTACCAGGACGCTAACCTGCACATCACCATAATGACACACACCCATATGATATTTTGGTTCCATCACCACACATTGTACCAAGCAAGTAAAACTTTGAACAAAACCATTTCATGGTGAAGGGTGACTAATCTTACTCATTATGTTGATATGATGGCCATCACTTATTACCAAAACATCCTCTATCAATTCCCTGAGGATGCAATTGCCATGGGATCCCTTAGCAATAAAAACATTGGCATATAACACAACATCCATCACAACTTTGAGCAGTTCGCAACACCCTTAAATCATGCCTAGTGTGACCCGATTAATGGGAATATGATATTCCTCAAGCTCTGTAAAATTGTGGATACCAAGACACTATCATCCTCTTATAAGGACCATGCTGAGTATTTTAAGAACAACATACCTTATGGTTGGAGAATTTAGCTCGATGTATGTTTCTATCTGTGTCGTAGACTGGGTTATTCGACTTCTTGGAACATGCCCCTCCATCTCCAGGGTAAGATTACTGTTGCTCTAGTTCAATTTCCTTTGTATCGAATTGTTCTTGTTTGGGCCTTACTTTTGTTATTTCGATTTATGAATTGACATATCTCTAGACAACAATTTGATTCGACTTAGCCTTTTATCCATTCTTTGCCTTCCTTATCTCTCCCTTCTCGAGCGTATGCTCAACCTCTCAATTTACTTCCCCTTTTCTCACATACCATCTCCTTCAAGCCTCTGCCCAAGCATCAAATCCCAATTGCCTAAACCCCCTCACCTGCTTCCAACTGCTATAGTGCAAAATCATCCCCCCCATTGACCACCCTTTCATTTCTCCTCAACTATTTTTAGTGCAATTGACAAATTGTTATCCCTTTATGCATCTCGACCCCTTTACTTCCCCTAGCTAGTCTCTTTACTAGACATGAATTGCAGTTGACAGGAAGCTCCTTGTCAGGGAAGAGGCTTCCCCTTTGTCACCACCCCAACATCCAACAACTTAACTTCATCCCCTCAACTAAGAGCCTTGATTCAAGCTAGAGACTCCTTAACTCACTATGAATAGGTTATCCCCAAGCTAGTCTTCAAGGATATTGAAAAAATTAAGGCCATTGTTCAATGAGAGCGCCAATACACTCCAGATCATCATGTCCATGTTGAGACTCGGGACTAGGTTCCCAACTTAGGCACTCGCTCTAGATATGCATGCTACATACGAGTTGTTAATGTCTACTAGCATATAAAATTTTTACTTAAGCATATCCTCACAAATTACAACATTGCCCAACATGAAATGCTCAAAGCTGGATGGATTAATGGACCAGAAGCTCAACATCCTCCTTAGGAAATGCAAGAACAACCCCTTCGTTGTAAGTGTAGCTATTTCTCAACAAGCCCACTAGCAGGATAGTTCCGAGCATTAGCCAGTATGCAAGTTCAATTTTTTTTTGTTTATAGTTCATATAATGGATTATCTTTTTTGTTTATACTTCTTATAATAAATTCTCTAAGTGTATGTTTAGCTAGTCTATTTGTAGTTAGTCTTTGTGTAATCAACTCATGTTTTGGCCTTTTTGTTTAGCAGATGCTATTATCGGGAGAGGCTTTTATAAGACTTTACTGCTCAGCGTCTAGTTTAGTTTCCGGCTGAGCAGACCAGAGGCAAATTTGTTTTATATATGAAATAGTAATACAAAATACTTAAATTATATAATAAACATCTGTACATGAAATACGTAAATATTTAAATGGATTTTGTTGAGTATCCCTTCGAGATTTAAAAAAAATATGTTTACAATTTTCTGAGTAGAATATAATAAACTGATTAAGTTTGATTCCGTTAATATAATTAAATTTATTTAATTATATTATAAAAATGTTTTAATATTTTTATAAAAAACAAAAAAAGAATATTTAGAATTATTTGTTTTAATTAACTTTATTTAATTATATTATAAAAAAAAATTAATATTTAAAAAAAAAAATTGAATATTTAGAATTATTTGTATAAAGCAAAATTTATGTTCAAATCCAAGACACTCTTACCGATACACATTATAACATATTCGCTTTTAATTAACGTAGAAAGTTTGTCCACACTCGTGAAATCACAAAGTCCTCTGACATCAATCTTGAAAACTAAACCCAGCAAATTGAATTACGACATGACAAACGATTACACCCACCACATTCGCGCGTAGAGATTACACAGTTACCTACACTAATCTATACTAATGAGACGCACAGATTTCATGTTTACATACACTAATGTATACAATGAGACCACTACTCGTCTCTGCTCTCCGTTTTAACAACTTAGCCTTTGATCACCACTTCGCGGGCGGCTACAGTTACGTCCTTTATTTGCATATCGCTGAAAATAGTGGCTACGCCATTCCCTGGGACTTTATCGGCACCTGCAGCATTACACTCTTGGTACGCGGAGGCATGGACACCTAGAGCGGCCCTGCCAGAGGGATCCAGATTGTGAGCCCACGCAGCATCCCACTCCACTGCCTTTGCGGTGCTACAAGCCACGCTTGGCCCCCCTGGAACCGTCAACCGTGCCGCGTTCTGCAACATATATATAATATTCAACATCAGTTAATGGTACACCTCATTGACCACTAATCAAAAATATGTTTCCATGCTCAACATCAACACATATATTTGCATGTTGTAGATTTGTACAATTGGGGTTAGGTAGAAGACCCTAAGTTAGGGACATCTCACTCTTATATGGCACCCTTCCCAGAGTGTGTTGGAGTTATGTATCATTTATGTACTTTGAGTACTACTCTATGGCACCTCTTGTCTTATGTGTCCATTGTCCTACTAATGTATACTATGACATAGATCCACACTATATTAGTTGGTGCTATTGATCTTTTATATGTCTCATATGGATCCATTATGTATTGTCCGTGGCCATGTATTAACATTTCATGTCATGCATCCAAATGGTATGTTTTTCGACCATGTTCAGTTTCTCTTTATGACTAAGAATGGGTATGCCCACCTTAACAATGTTATTAGTAGAGTTGAAACTTCAACATTTGGGTTCCTCCAATCCAACTTCACAATTTTGGATCCTTCCTCCCATTTTGAGCTCTGAGTTTTTTTTAATGCATTTAAACCATCATTTTATCTTCTAACCTCATGCATTAGGGGGCATTTGTTAGAACCATGTTTTCCACTCTATTATAGTGAGAGAGACCCAAGCTCAACTTATCTCAGTTGTTGGCTAGAATTCATATCATTTCACCTTTTGTTTTACTTATGTGCAATGTATTCCATGTTAAAAGGGAGGAATTTGATTAAGTAACTTCTCATAAATATTTTGTCAAAATTTTATAACTATGAGATAATAAATATTTTCATAATTTACATAATTGAGAAAAAGGTCTCTATAGTTTGTCATTCCCAAATAGATCAACTTAACCCACTTGTGTATAAGTTGGATAGGGGTCTATTATTGTAGAAGTTTCCTAACTTCTCAAGCTCCTTTGTCTCTAGATACGTTCTCCCATAGGATAGAATGAGCCTATCTAATCTCACCAAGAGGAAAGGGGAATAGATCTAATTTCCATATTATAGTGAGGGAGATTCGCTGCTTTTGGAGAAGGAGACCATATTGCAAGTTGGAGGAGAGGAGCTAATTTCTTGAGTATAATATCTTCTATATTTTCCATTCATGATTAATAAATTATTGTTCCCTTCCTATACTCTTGACTTGATCATTTTCTTTGCTTATATGTGTTTTTTTTAGGCTGATAAGCCCTCTGCGAAAGGTTATTACGTGCTTGGTTAGTGGTGTATGTGTGCATGGTCTTCGCTTATTGCAGGTGGGAGCGAGATCTTCAATTAGGATCGATTATTTCTCTGCATTAGGCCCAAAAGACATCATCGATTTTTTAGGGAGTTTGGTACCAACCTTCAAACTCTTCTCTTATAGTATCATGTATAAGTGTGGAAGTTTCCTGCTTATATAGGATTAAATTAGGGCTAGATCTATTGATCTCTGTTCACCATTACACACACCACTTTACTTATATCCTTAGCTGATCTATTGGGTTAAAAGTATCCTACTAACTCAGGTGGAATTCTTCGGTAACAATGGTGACATCTGAGTCTTGAAGGCAATGTTGGAATATATGTTACGTTGCTAGGTAAAGTCTTGTCTAAGACAAATATGGAATATGATAAAGCTCGAAGGCTTATTTTTTTGATAGTATCAATGTAACATTGTTGGTAAAAAGAGTACTTAATCATCATATATCATGGCATATTACACATTTGGATTGGTTAGTTGGTATGATTTGTGCATTGGCAATCACGAGGCTGATTCCTATCGAATTGGCTAAATTTTTGGTTTTTGTGGAGTAATTGGTGTGTCAAAAGGTGCATTTTGTTGAACATGTAAAAGTGCAATTTGTAGAAGTAGAACAATGCATTCTTTCGAACACACCTGAAAATTCCATTTTGTAAATTATTTAATTTTTATAATGTTTTTGATGTGTTTTTAAAGTCCTAATTAATTTATGGAAAAAGGGAAATGGAAAGAATATTTTTGTGATCCAACAAGGTGACATAAAGAGTGGCGAGGACACATTTTTGATATCAAGAAGTTATATTTCTCTTATTATTGTGTTATGGAATCATGAGCATTTTTCGTCTAGATGATTAGAAAAAGAATTAAATAAATGATTATGGTTGTCAATTGGTGAAAGGTAACAATATGAATAGATTTATGGAAGGGCATTACTTTTTATGCTTATATATTCAGTTTAAAATATTATGAAAAGTGGTCCACTACAGGTTGAAGAAGGAGGTGGGCGCCTCCATCGAGGTTGGTGCCTCAATCAGGTTGGAGCTTATTTCAAATCAGTTCTTGCATATTTTCTTGGTTGGTGCCTCAATCAAGTTTTATCCTACAACAATGTGGTGTCTATAAATCTATTTTGGGTTTTTCTACCTCTAGTAGGTTGGTTCCTGCAAATCTATTTTGGTTTTTCGTGCCTTCAAACCAATGTAATAAAATATTGAAGAAAATAAAAATATTTGTGGTTTTCTCCCACAAAGGTTTCCACATACATCTAATGTCTTATTGTGTTGATGTGATGACGATGCTTATTAATGCTTTGTCATTTTTTGGTTATGAAAAAATTGTAAAATTGTTTAATTTCGTATAATTGGATGTTACACCGATTCACTCCCTCCAGTGTGATCATTATTATAACACCCATTTGTTCCTTCAAGAGGCATTAGAAAGGGGATCACATTTCCCCTTACATCTTTCTACCAATGAATGAAGGCCTTGGTTGGTCATTCTTTGCAACCCTTTAAGATGATATTTTAAAAGGTCTACCCCTAGGATCCTCAAATCAATATTCTACTCATTAAAAATTTGTGGACAATTCTCTACTATTGGGAACCCCCTCTGTCAAGGAATCATCTAACTTTGAGCACATCCTCAATACTTTCTTTGATATGTCTAGGATTCCATTAACCTTTTAAAAACCCCAATTTTCTTTTTCAATGCCCCATTGGTTATTCAAACCCATATTCCCAGGCTTCTAGGTTTCCAAAAGAGCTCCTTTTCTTCCAAATATTTGGGTACCCCTTTAACGACCAACCCTATAAGGAAAAGAATTTGGGCAAATCACCTTCAAAAATTCAAAGCTTGATTTTCCTAATAGACCTTTCACCTTTGAAACTTGGTAGGGAGATTCATCCATTCTCAAATATGTCCATTAATGTTTACCCATCTATCTCCTCTTTGTTTTTGCTTCTCCTAAGGCCATTCTCAATAAGATACAAAACATTCAGTGCCATTTCCTATGGAGAGATGAGAAAAGAGAAATAAAATGGGTTTTTCTAGCTTGGAGAAAGTCTTTCAAATAAAATCCAAAGGTGGATTGGCACTTAGAGATCCTAAGACTCTCAACAAACCTCCTAGTGAAAAAACTTGGTGGAGATGTATCAAAACTCTAGAAGATCTATGGTGCAAAATGTGGAGAAAAAAATGCACCCCTTATATGCATGACTCTCAACTCATTAAGTTGATATACAACATCAAAGGCTCACTCATATGGAATTATTCCTGGGTGCAAATAAATCTAGTTAAAGATCATATCTGCTGGGAAGTAGGAAATGGTCAAATCGCTCTATTTTGGGAGGACTCATGGCAATAATGGCAAAAACTGTCTCAAAAAAATCATCTAGATTCTATTATAGAATCCCTTCTTTCCCAAGGACTATCCTTTGTGGCTAAATGCTCGGGCTTTTCACACTCTCATTCCTCATAGTGGAGCAAATGGAAAGATCAGACCAACTGGATAGAATTGAATTCCACCACAAATAAAACTACTCTTCAACATATTTTGTCTGATCAAATAATTCTCATTCAATAAGGGGCCGATATTCTTCATTGGGGACATTAACCTCAGGGAAAATAAAATCTTCTAGAAGCTTGCAGTCTCCTCTCCCCTTACAACCTAGATGAAGATTACAACAAATGGGAAAAATCACGGAAACTCAAACATTGGCCCAAAGTGACCCTCTTCCTATGGCTACTATCTTAGAATAAAATTCTGACTTGGTACAAACTATAGCATCATGGATTCAATGGACCTTCAATGTGTCTTCTATGTGTCTCTAACTCGAAAAAAAAACCATACTTTCAATGGTTGTTGCTACAACACTTCCCTTTGGGACAATCCATCCATCTTGTTTCGTTAATATGATCGAAATTTCACCAATATTCTTCATATGTTGCATTCCTGGCAAGCCTCTCCCTTCTCCAATCCCATTGTCAATAAAGCCTAGAACATGGTCCCAAACCTACTTCTCTAGAACTCCTAGAAGGAGAGAAATAGAATAATTTTAAAAAATAGCAACACCCCCTCCGATGGCCTCTCGCAAACCATCCTCATCAACTTAAGGAAACCAATCCTTTCTCTCTCCTGGAATGATAAGTATTGGGAATGCAATTCTATTAAATCTCACATCCTTTCTTCCTTAGGTAATTCTCAACATCTCTCCTCTCAGGTCCTCATAGCTCCCCCATCCAAGCCCTCAATCCCTTCCCACTAGTTCCCCCTACTGACATTATTAAACTCAATTTTGATGGTGCCTCCAATGAGAATAAAGGACCAACAGGCTATGGAGGAGTCTTCTGTAATGTGCAAGGTCAAATGACTCATACATATGTGGGGAAAATTCGCCATATCACAAACAATGTTGTTGAGATATGGGCATTAAACAAGGAATACTCATTGCCACTAATAAGAATTAATCCAAGCTAATCATAGAGGGAGATTTAAGAACTATCATGAATATATTCTGAAGAATCCAATGTGGCTTTTACCCCTCCAAAGTAAAACAATTGGAGATTGGATGCTTGAGTAATATATATATAAAATATCTCGGCTTAGATTACTACCTCTCTTCTCTCTCATATTCGACGCGAGGGTAACAAATTATTTGATCAACTTGCTTACTATGGTCTCAATCTAATAACATCATCATTAGACTTGGATTGGGAATAAAACATACTAGACTCCTTTTAATCTCATTTCCATAAGTAAGTTGAATCAGATCTCATCCCCCTCGAAGAGTGCTCCAACATGGGCCCTCCCAACCTACTCTGACATGATGATTGAACACATCAACAAGAGCTACAACATGAGTTCCATTTGCCAGGACGCTAACCTGCACATCACCATAATGACACACACCCATATGATATTTTGGTTCCATCACCACGCATTGTACCAAGCAAGTAAAACTTTGAACAAAACCATTTCTTGCTGAAGGGTGAATAATCTTACTCATTATGCTGATATGATGGCCATCACTTATTACCAAAACATCCTCTATCAATTCCCCGAGGATGCAGTTGCCATTGGATCCCTTAGCAATAAAAACATTGGCATATAACACAATATCCATCACAACTTTGAGCAGTGTGCAACACCCTTAAATCATGCCTAGTGTGACCCGATTAATGGGAATATGATATTCCTCAAGCTCTGTAAAATTGTGGATACCAAGACACTGTCATCCTCTTATAAGGACCATGTTGAGTTATTTAAGAACAACATACCTTATGGTTGGAGAATTTAGCTCGATGTATGTTTCTGTCTGTGTCGTAGACTGGGTTATACGACTTCTTGGAACATGCCCCTCCATCTCCAGGGTAAGATTACTGTTGCTCTAGTTCAATTTCCTTTGTGTCGAATTGTTCTTGTTTGGGCCTTACTTTTGTTATTTCGATTTATGAATTGACATATCTCTAGACAACAATTTGATTCGACTTAGCCTTTTATCCATTCTTTGCCTTCCTTATCTCTCCCTTCTCGAGCGTCTGCTCAACCTCTCAATTTCCTTCCCCTTTTCTCACATACCATCTCCTTCAAGCCTCTGCCCAAGCACCAAATCCCAATTGCCTAAACCCTCTCACCTGCTTGACCACCCTTTCATTTCTCCTCAACTATTTTCAGTGCAATTGACAAATCGTTATCCCTTTATGCATCTCGACCCCTTTACTTCCCCTAGCCAGTCTCTTTACTAGACCATGAATTGCAGTTGACAAGAAGCTCCTTGTCGGGGAAGAGGCTTCCCCTTTGTCACCACCCCAACATCCAACAACTTAACTTCATCCCCTCAACTAAGAGCCTTGATTCAAGCTAGAGACTCCTTAACTCACTATGAATAGGTTACCCCCAAGCTAGTCTTCAAGGATATTGAAAAAATTTAGGCCATTGTTCAATAAGAGCGCCAATACACTCCATGTCCATGTTGAGACTCGGGACTAGGTTCCCAACTTAGGCACTCGCTCTAGATATGCATGCTACATGCGAGTTGTTAATGTCTACTAGCATATAAAAATTTTACTTAAGCATATCCTTACAAATTACAACATTGCCCAACATGAAATGCTCAAAGCTGGATGGATTAATGGACCAAAAGCTCAACATCCATGGACCAAAAGCTCAACATCCTCCTTAGGAAATGCAAGAACAACCCCTTCGTTGTAAGTGTAGCTATTTCTCAACAAGCCCACTAGCAGGATAGTTCCGAGCATTAGCCAGTATGCAAGTTCAATTTTTTTTGTTTATAGTTCATATAATGGATTATCTTTTTTGTTTATACTTCTTATAATAAATTCTCTAAGTGTATGTTTAGCTAGTCTATTTGTAGTTAGTCTTTGTGTAATCAACTCATGTTTTGGCCTTTTTGTTTGGCAGATGCTATTATCGGGAGAGGCTTTTATAAGACTTTAATGCTCAGCGTCTAGTTTAGTTTCCGGCTGAGCAGACCAGAGGCAAATTTGTTTTATATATAAAATAGTAATACAAAATACTTAAATTATATAATAAACATCTGTACATGAAATACGTAAATATTTAAATCGATTTTGTTGAGTATCCCTTCAGAGATTTAAAAAAAATATGTTTACAATTTTCTGAGTAGAATATAATAAACTGATTAAGTTTGATTCCGTTAATATAATTAAATTTATTTAATTATATTATAAAAATGTTTTAATATTTTTATAAAAAACAAAAAAAGAATATTTAGAATTATTTGTTTTAATTAACTTTATTTAATTATATTATAAAAAAAATTTAATATTTAAAAAAAAATAAAATTGAATATTTAGAATTATTTGTATAAAGCAAAATTTATGTTCAAATCCAAGACACTCTTACCGATACACATTATAACATATTCGCTTTTAATTAACGTAGAAAGTTTGTCCACACTCGTGAAATCACAAAGTCCTCTGACATCAATCTTGAAAACTAAACCCAGCAAATTGAATTACGACATGACAAACGATTACACCCACCACATTCGCGCGTAGAGATTACACAGTTAACTACACTAATCTATACTAATGAGACGCACAGATTTCATGTTTACATACACTAATGTATACAATGAGACCACTACTCGTCTCTGCTCTCCGTTTTAACAACTTAGCCTTTGATCACCACTTCGCGGGCGGCTACAGTTACGTCCTTTATTTGCATATGGCTGAATATAGTGGCTACGCCATTCCCTGGGACTTTATCGGCACCTGCAGCATTACCCTCTTGGTACGCGGAGGCATGGACACCTAGAGCGGCCCTGCCAGAGGGATCCAGATTGTGAGCCCACGCAGCATCCCACTCCACTGCCTTTGCGGTGCTACAAGCCACGCTTGGCCCGCCTGGAACCGTCAACCGTGCCGCGTTCTGCAAATTATAACAAATGTTCAACCCATCATCCAACCTGCATAAGAATTTTAAGCTTAAAAAGACAGCTAAGCTAGACATTCATTCCTGAATCTTACTAATTACCTGTGGATAAAATCTTTCAAATATCATCCTGTAGTAGTATGCCTCCTTGGTGGTGGGAGTATTGTGGGGGAATAGATATTTGGCATTGCCCAGCATCGTATCTGTCACCTGCACAGCACATCACCAGAACAAATAATTAGTTGAGCTTCCTAATTTAATAAGGATGCAGACATTAGGGAAAAACCAAAGAAAGCCAAGCCAATTGACTAACATGCTCTGCCGCATGTGATTTCAAGCCATCAATCCAACTGTACCCAACCCCATCGCTAAATTGCTCCTTCTGTCTGTACAGAATGTGCTGCAATACCACGACAAATTAACCCACTGGCGTTAGAATTCAAATTCGTTACGCAGCCTGGAATTTAGAAGGAACAAAGCTCAGATCATCGGGAACGAGAGTTTTATCTATTACAAGGAAATAAAATTATATGATGAGAGTAGAACCTTGGGAAGATAAGGATTCTGCTCGTCGTCGAATGCCCTCCGCATGACCCACTTCTCAATGCGCCCAATGTCAGGCTTCACCTGTCAAATGTCACACAACCATACCGACTGCTGTAAACACTAGTGCAACGTCAACAAATCCAAGATTAACTAGAGTTAGTTGATGAAGATGCTTACCATCTTCCACTGAGGATCAATGTCCATGGCCACATTGACGAATTCCTTATCTAGAAATGGCACACGGGCCTCCACACCCCATGCAGATGTGGACTTATTAGCCCTCAAGCAATCATACATGTGAAGAGCCTTTATCTGCATCAAATCACACATTAAATTTTATTAATCGCTAGATAATCTCTGAATCCGAATATATGATCTACAAGGCTTCTAGCTACTCACCTTACGACAGGTTTCCTGGTGGAGTTCCTCTTTGTTAGGAGCCTTGTGGAAATACAAATAGCCCCCAAATATCTCATCTGATCCCTCTCCAGAGAGAACCATCTTCACTCCCAGGGACTTGATTTTGCGGGACATCAAGAACATGGGCGTGCTCGCTCTGATAGTTGTCACATCATATGTTTCGACATGGTATATAACGTCCTCGATTGCATCTATACCATCCTGTTACAGTCACCTCAAACACATGCAACCGTTCAATACATTAAAAGAAAAAACTTCCCTCTACTTTAAAATTTGCAAACAGAGATGGGTGTGCAGGTGAATACCTGCACAGTGAAATGGAATTCATGGTGTACAGTACCAAGGTACTCTGCTACCTCTTTTCCAGCCTTTAAATCTGGAGAACCCTACTCAAACATGAAGAAAAAGATCTTAAAAGCGGTCACTTTCAACTATTTCAATAGTGATTATATTAACATGGGATGATTCCTTTTTCATGGATTTTCCTTTTGTTTGATATACATGTGTAAAAATATACACTAATGATCTTTCAATATATTAATAGGGGACTAAGCCCATTTGCTTCACAACACAGATCCGTTTGTTTGATATACTTGTTTGATATACATGTGTAATAATATACACTAATGATCTTTCAATATATTAATAGGGGACTAAGCCCATTTGCTTCACAACACAGATCCGTTTTCCAACCAAGGGTTAACCCATGGTTAGTTAATGAAGATACCTGTAATCCAACACAAAAAGAGTGTAGTTTGTCTCCCCACTGTTTTGCAGCGTTGGTGGCAGCCAAATGGCGTGTCGCAACAGCCGCAACTAAGGATGAGTCAAGCCCTCCTGATAACAGTACTCCAAATGGAACATCGGTCATCAACCTTTTTATGACTGCCTGCATCATTCAAACAGATCATATTACTAATTTCACACGCAAAAAAAACACACTATACTTATTTTTTATACAACCACGCAATGGGTAGAGTTGACATGAGGAAGCAGCACAAATATGGTAACGGACTATACTTTCTCAAATGCTTGTCTTAAAACCAAAGGGTCATATGGAGTGGACGGTATAAGGCTTTCTGAATACCAAGGTGGGCTGTACCATCTCCGAAGGGCACCTGCAACAATCAATTGACAAAAGAGTTTGAAATCAGACATTATTATACGCTTTGCAGAAGTTTGAATGACTGAAGTCCTATAATTAAATTTGTGACAAGAAGTAACCTTTATTTACCTTGTTTGCTGGAGTATATATGTCCAGGGGGAAACAACTCAAAACGTTCACAATCATCATGCAAAGCTTTCATCTCCGAGGCAAACCAAACAGATCCTGCAGTCATAATAGCAGAAGCACAGATTAATGTAGATTTCAGGAAAACTGGTATATGAAAACTAAATAAGTATATTGCAACGGTACATGAAAACTGGTGTATTTATGAACAGACCATCATGTCCCCAGCCGATGTAGAGAGGAGTGATTCCAAAAGCATCTCGAGCAGCTATGAAACTCTGGTCACGTGTGTCAAGCAAAACGAAAGAGAACATTCCATCCAACATGTTCACAAATTCCTCGCCATAGTCCTCATACTTGCAGAGCACAGACAGATCAACAACTCAGAATCGTAATTTTAAAATGTCAAAGGACATTAAACCCAAAAATCGTCATGGCAATTTAGGAGCACGAAATTAAAAAACATGAAAGAGGGGCCAACAATCAGTAAAAATGGAAATAATGCAGAGTACAGAGCTGGGTACTCACGAGATGAGCTACAATTTCACAATCACTACCAGTGTGAAACTTGTGAGAGTTGAGCTGTTCCCTCAGTTTCTCGTGGTTATATATTTCTCCGTTAACCTGCAATACCAGAACATCAACTGAAAAATTGAGCAAATATTTGCAATTTAAGAATGAAACCGAATTACATAATTAATATATGAGGCTGTAACCTGGCAGGACGCATTAATGGACTTACAGTAACAACTATTTGTCTATCTTCATTGTAGAGGGGTTGATCCCCAGAGGCAGGATCTACAATGGCCAACCTCTGGTGAGCAAGAAAGGAATGCCCACTGTGATACAGCCCACTCCAATCGGGGCCTCTATGTCGTAACCTGACCATAAAAGCAAGACAAAATCAGGCAAACTCCATTAAAACTTAAAGTGAATCTCTAGCAAAACAAATACAAATATTCGATTCGATGGCTACAACCAAAAAGGATTGTCTTTTATACTATAACTAGAAATTGCTATGCTTTTGGAAGTTATATACAATTTGCAACACATCATATAAAAAAGCATATTGGAGCGAGATTTATGACACCTGCGCGAGAGCTCGAGAACCCGAACGCGCTTGGCCTGCGATGTGTCCAAGCAACCGAACACCGCTAGGATTCCGCACATGGTGACTCACTGAAAACTGCAAAGGCAAAATTGAATAGAGGGGGGCCGGGGCGTTAAGAAACTAATGATTATCAATGGAGTGCACAAGGTTTGTGATGTTGGCAGAGAATGAGGAATATTTATAGGCGGAAATGGATGAAGTAGATGGGAATGGATAATGGCGGAAGAGTCATCCATTGTGTGCGTGCACATGTTCATACTAATGACGCGGCGTAACACAGCCGGAAGTGTGGGGCCACCACCTAAACTAATGACGCGGCGTAACACAGCCGGAAGTGTCGGGCCACCACATGATGGAATCCCGTAGGTTATATCATCTTCTTATCCAAATCTCCGGATCGCTTAGGAGTTTGACTTGGATATAATTATGAATCTCCTCATGCTTTTTGCGTGGCGTGAGAAAAGAGTTAGCGTCCTTATCGCGAGGAATTATGTGGGGAAATTACATTTCTGGTCCCAGACGGGTGGAAGCGAGAATCGATGTCTAATGGAGTCCCGACAAATTTATGGGTTATAACACGGAGATAATACATTAATCAGAAGGTAAATATTTTCGTTTCATGATTTTGACATATTTAATAATTTCCGTATTCGACGTAAAAGGATTTTTTTTTTTTAATGGATTTAAAAAATAAATTAATAATAATTTTTGTCACGCAAATTTCCATGATATATATTTTTAATTAATTTTAAAGTAATTCGGTAAATTAAATTATGATGATGTGATTTTTATTTTTATTTTTGTTTTTTTTTTGCTTTTTCATGATATAGATTAGAGAGCCTAAATTCAATAATGCAAATTTTAAATTTAGCTCGTTTTAATTAAATTGATTTCTAAAAAAATTGGTACACTAATTTAATATTTAATTTTATCATAATTTAAAATTTTAATTATTATTAAATTAATAAGTTTTACTAATATTTATAAGATTTGAATAAATGATCTAATATAGGTGTATTTAATTGTTTTTTTTTAAAAAGTTTGGCAAGATTACATTTTCTTCATGTTTAATATATCATCCTCATCATGTTAATGAATTGAACCGGTGACTTCACATCTTAACAGAGCAAATAGAGCAAGTGATAGAGCACTATCTAAAACCTCATGAATTATGTGTAGCTAATTATTTCAACAAAGTTTATTTAATGATTTATACGTTTCCAACCTAGACTGCATTCTATAGTCACATGAAAACAATGCACATATACATATATGAGTGTTGTGGTTTATCGGGTAGTCTAAAAACTTCACAAAGTTATGATCAAATCTGACATAAATTTTTGAAAATCTAGGTTACAATTATCAAACTTCAGGATTTTTGGTATCGTAGGGATTTTCCACCATAAAAAAAATGATTCAAACACTCTAACATTCTGAATTTTTGAATTGTGGGTTACAACTATCAAATTTCAGGATTTTGGGTGCCTTAGGGGTTCATGATGGCGCTAAGTCCATTTCCACCATAAAAAAATGATTCAAACACTCCAACATTATGAAGTTTTAAATTTTTTTTTGCCTCATTCTCACAAGAATGTGCCTCTGGGCAAATTTGTGGCTTTGGTAGACAATGACTTGGTTTATTATCTCAAAAATTGAAAATGCTGAAAAAAAATAAGTATATCAAACACTTGTTATATACATTTATTTATTAATCTTTTTAAGGTGGCCCCAAACAATTTGGATATATATATATATATATATATATATATATATATATATATATATATATATATATATATATATATATATATATATATATATATATATATATATATATAATTCCAAATTAATAATAAATAATAAAATAATGGTGATGATGAACCATGGTTTTAAAAGTTGACTCCAAAAAATTTGAAATGTGATTTTTCTCAAAAATTAGCCTTAATTTATGTAGCCTACTTTTTTGCTTTGAAAATTATGGAAAATTTAGCAAGATTTTAATAAAATCCGGTATGGATTTTTGTCAATCCAAGTTATAGCTATCAAATTTCAAGATTTTAGGTGTTCTAGAAGTTTTCCATGGTGGTGAATCCATTTCCACCATCAACAACATGATTATTTCTTAATTTTATTTTGCCAACCACTTTTCTGAGTACTAACAATTCCTCCACCTCCATGAGCAACTCCAAAAAATTATCTTAAAAAAACACTATAAATCATAAAAAATTACATTCTCAAATAAAAAAATTATTATTTACAAATTAAAATTAAAATTAAAATTAATTATTAATTTATCATTATTATTTTAAAAAATAATGTTATTGAATACACCGCCATCGTGAATATCGATGTGTAGGTGCTACGTCTAGAGCAGAAAAGTAATTCAATTATATAATGTGGTAGGTAGAGTTGTCCTCATAATTTGATTCAATTATTGAAGGTTTCAACGATATGACAAAATCTCATTGGATTGTATAATGTGAATGGTGGTATCCGCGTGCGGATGTCACTCTATTATTTACGAAATTTCTTACATGATGGAAGTTATAGACGATGCTCGTACATTCTCTTGGAGAAAACGTGTGGAATATGTGGATATAATGACTCACCAAGACGGTAAGTTCCGTAAAGGGATATTTTAAATAACCTTCTGCATGATGGCGACTATATTAATATAAATATATCTGTATATTAAAATATGAATTCCAAAATATTATTGTTTATAAAAAATAATGAAATTTAAAAAAGATTATACAGTTTAGTATAAGAGGATGTCTAGATGCGATGTGAGTAATGTGGTAAAAAATTTAAAAGTTAAAAGTAATATAGATCCTAATATAAAAGGGATGTTGTAGTGTGCGTAAAATTTAATTTGTTATATCTTAATTTTGTTTTTATTAATAAAATTACAAACAATTTTTATAATAAGAAAATCATAATATACATCACATTAAAATATATAACATATAAATAGAAGATATAAATTAAGATCCATTTTATCATATAAATTAAAACAAGTGTTGCAATTCTATAGTCTTGTTTTGGAAGGAACTAAAAAATTGAAATGTGAAGTGGATAAATTAATTAATTAATTTATATTTTATTTCTATCAAGTTTTAAGATAAGGACTTGCTTAAATGATCATGGGAAGTAACATATGGTAAATATGTTATTTACATGAGTACGATTTTTGTTCAAAAAATCACTAAATAAATATCTAAGAATCATGCATGAATATAGCATAGTCTAGACATGTGGCTTGAAAAATAATGGGTTTTCACACTATTTTTAGGAAATATGGGGAATTTTTTTGGATATCTAGATTACAATTGTAAGTTTTGGAATTCTAGGTGCTCCAAGTGTTCTTGAAGGTGTTGAATCCATTTCCACCATTAAAAAAAATTAGCCACATTTCGACTAGCGAAATTGTGGTCTGCTTAGACAAGTCCCATGAATATTGGAATCATATCCATAAATTATGGCATAAATTATGCGATGCAGTTATCCACATAACATTATATTATGCAAAGGCTACAATAAGACCTTCAAGTTATGGTCTAATCACATGTTTGAAAACTAGTTTTTTTTAATATATTGAAAAATAAATATTTATTTTTCAAAGTTAAACATTTTAAGTTGCACTGGTCAATGCTAAACTAATAATGACCAATCGGAAAATTGATTTTTAGACTCCTGCATGGACTAATATTTATTTTGTAACTATGTTTAAATTTAATTAATAAGCATATTTAAACTTAATGATTGTAATAAACTTACAATATAGCAAGATTCTTAACCATATATATTCACCCCCACTTTCTAATGGGATTTATTAACATGTAAATAGGCTTTGTTACAATACCATGGCTTATCAATAACACATGATTTTATAACTATGTTTAAATTTTGTAACTATGTTTAAACTTAATACTTACAATAAACTTATAATATAACAAGATTCTTAACCAGGTATATTTACCCCCACTTTCCAATGGACTTTATTAACATGTAAACAGGCTTTGTCACATTACCATGGCTTATCAATACCACATGCCCAAAAACTATAACTCATTTGACAATTAAAATATGCTATAAATATTTTATTTTAACTTAATTTTATAATATTTTTAATTAAATCTAAAAGAAAAATGGTTATACTTTTGAGATGTATCGAAACCCTATACCCTCACTACTACTACGAATCTTTCGTGGATATTTCATAGAGATTGAATCAAGGTTTTGATAAAATTTAAAATAAGAATATATATATATATGTGTGTGTGTGTGTGAAATTTATATAATATCAGCCTAGATCCATCTTAACTCTAGATCTACCAAACACTGAGAGGGATCAAAGTTCTTTTCGATCCAAAAATGGTTTGCACCTCAAGATATTTGATCCCTCTTGGTGCTTGGTAGATCCAGAGTTACGATGATCCTAGATATTATAACAACCACATTTACTGATGTGGTTGTATATGTCGACCGAAGTCATTTTCATATGTTGATTGGTGTATAAAAGGTGGAAAATGTGACCAATCATCGTATATCAACCAAATTATTAAATGTCGTTATGCTAGTTGACAATCGATGTTTGTGGCGTGGACTCGTTAACCATTGTTAACCATGGTTGAAGAGGTCTATTGATGAACTTGATCATGGTTGACGAGGTTGATTGACATTGAAGAGGGTTGACCAAGATTGATTGAAAGTTTACCAAGGTTGACCATAGCACACCATCAATGTAACAATATATTATTGTTACATCAATCTAAAAATGTTACATTAATGTTGAGCATTGTGACATTGTTACATTAATGTTACATTAAGATTAACCCTAGTTGGCAATAATTGATGTTATATTAATGCTACAAAAATGGTTGCATTAATGGTTGAAGTGGGTTGACGGGGTTGAAGAGGGTTGACCATTGTTGGTTAAGGCAGACCATGGTTAACCTTAGTTGACCATGATTGATAATGATTACCATGGTTGACAGAGATTAAGATGAAATATTATGGTTGACCTTGAATTTCTCTAATTTATTATGGTTGACCATTGTTACATGGTTATAGTAATGTTACACTAATGTTGACCATGGTTGATCTTCAATTAATGTTACAAAGATGTTTACATTATTACTTGAAGTGGGTTGATGGGGTTGACCATGTTTGAAGATGGTTGATTGTTGTTGGTTACGTAGACCATGGTTGACCTTAGTTAAACATGATTGACCTTGATTACCATGATTGAACTCAATTGAACATGACTGAAATGATTACCATGGTTGACCTTAGTAAACCATGATTGACAATTATTACCATGGCCAACCTATATTGACCATGATTGATAATGATTACCATGGTTGACTGTGGATGACGAGTGTTGACTTTGGATTAACATGGTTGATTGAATTTTATTATGGTCTACCATAAATATAAAAATTTATTTATGTTAAATTAGTCTAACAATTTATTATTAATGTTTTTAATTATAATATTGTTACATTAATGTTGACCATGGTTGATGTTACATTATTGTTACAAAAATGGTTTCATTAATGATTGAAGAGGGTTGAAAAGGTTCATCATTATTGAAGAGGGTTTACCATAATTGAACGGGGTATCCATGGTTGATGGAGGTACAATGGTCGACCTCATTAACCCATGGTTGATCAAGGTTGACCTTGTTCGATTATGGTTGGTTATGATTTTCATGCTTGATCAAGGATATAGAGGAAGGATTATAGTTAACCTTGGTTGATTATAGTTGGTATGGTTGATGCTGGTTTACTATGGTTGACCTTTGTTGACCATTGACAACTATGGTTGACCATTATTACTTGGTCAACCATGGTAACATGGTTTGACAATTTTGACCATGGTTTACCATTTAGTATGATAGATTATGATTGAAAATGGTTGACCATGGTTATACATTTTTTATCATGGTTAATGATAGTTGACCATGGCTAACTATGGTTTTAGATATTTAACGATGGTTGACCATACTTTTCTATGATAGACTATGGTTACCTATGTTGACAATGGTTGACCATATTCAACCATAAAGACCTTTGTTGATCATGTTCGACAATTCTAGCCATGATTGACCATCAGGAGTGGGTTAGAGCATGGGTTGTTCTAGGTTGACTATGGTTGACCAAAAATGATTACGGTTAATAATGGTTGACATAGGTTGTCAATTTTAATGTTGTTACATTAACTATGGTTGTTTATGTTCAACATATGGATGAGTAAGTTTGATTGACATTTACTATTGTTGACTATTGATGACCATGTTTGATGATGGATGAAGAGGGTTAGTCATGGTTGATAATGGTTGATGATGGTTGACCATTATTAACAAGGTTTGATGATTATTGACCATGGTTAACCAATGGATGATGATAATTAACCATAGGTAACCACGGTAGGCCATTGATGACGAGCATTGATAATGATAAATTATGGTTAACTATAGTTGACCACTAATGATCATGTTAATCATGGTTACTCATTGCTGAGAGGGTTGACTATGGTTGAACTTCTTGTCCATGTTTAACCATGGTTAGCTTGTTTGAGCATACATGATCTTGTAAAAACGTGGTTGACTATGGGTGAACATGCCTAACCATGGTTGGAAATTTAACAATAAATGAATATGGTTGACCATCTTAACCGTACTTGATAAAGTCATTCACCATGGATGATCATGGTGGCCATGGTTGATTATGGTGACCATGGTTGACTATTGTTGAGTTGTTTCAAGCATGGTTGACTAAGTTTGAGTAGGTTGACTATGTTTGGTTATGTTTTATCAACTTTTATATGTTGAATATTTTGATTATGGTTGTCAGTGTTGAATGTGATGACTATGGTTGAATATGTCGACTATGGTCAACCATGTCACAATGGTTGACCATGATTGACCATTATGACATTGAAAATTTATGTCCATTTTTTACCATGTTGAATACCATTGACCATGTTTGAACATGTTTGAAAATGAGGAGTATGTTAATGTATATCAACTATGATAAACCCATAGTAGAATGTGTATGCCATATGTTGTTTGGCACATTGTAATGATATTTATGTTGTTTATATTGTGACGATGTTTATTAATAATCATATTGCGATAATACTAATTATTCATATCATTATAACATTATTTGTCACATTGCAACATTGTTTGTAATTCATAACATGGAAATAACATTTATTGTTTGTCACATTGTGATGATGGATATTATTTGTCACATTACAATGGTGTTTGTTGTTCGTCATAGTGCAATGAAATTTAATATTTTTCACATTATGATGATGTTTATTATTCATCACGTGTGATCTGAATGTGTATGTGCTTGAGGATTGTATAAATTGCAAGTAAAATGAATGAGTTTTTAAGGTACTTAAATTATTTAACACATTTAAACATGAATTTAACTCATAAATTGCAGAAAATAACAGAGAAATCAAGCCATAAAAATAACCAAAAACCAACAAGTGATAAAGGATTTCACCCCTCTTGGGCTACATCTCTTAGTCCAGCTTCCAATGCTTGACCCTCTTTCATTATGCTCATTAAAATGGTGATTACAACGAGTTACAGTGTTCAAATGGCTTCAAAACCTGTTCCAACATCTTAAAAGCTATAAAAAATTCATATAGACCAAAAACTGAAAAAGTTATGCCCCTTTTTCTCTTTTCCCCAATTCTACTGCCAAAATCCCCACAATTTGGCCCAAACCTGGCATGGGCGCCCTGAACGTGGAAACTGCCCTCCAAACCCAACACGATTCCCACTCAGTGAGCAAATTTGTAGGACCATTAAAATGTCCTCCATGCCCCCGAATTTTCGTGTGCACTTCGTCATGTGGAGTCCCATAGGACCTAGGGCTAGCCCCATCCCCTGGCAGTCTCGACTTAACTATCAGATTGGTCACATATGGCATGGTCTAGGCGGATGGTTTGGGCATGGGTGGTTTGCTAACCATGCGGTTTCGGTGGAGTGTTCACATGTGGAAGGTCACAATTGGCAGTTGGAAGGTTGCGTTGGTGGTTAACGTCGACGGTAAATGGTATTCACATGGCGCAGTTTGTTGACATTTTATTTTATGCCATGGTTAGCCCCTAACCATGGTCCTAGGATCGGGGTTGGGGTTAACCACGGTCCCCACCCCCATATCCTCCACATTAAACATTAAATATGGTTTTATTCCACAGTTTGAATAAGTCCCACGGTGGTGTGTTGGTTAGGCATGCAGTTTCTGTTGTGTAGGTCTCGTGTTTGATCCTTGGTGGTGTCAACCCGACCCTAAAACCAATTTTGTGGTCCACTGAGGTGCCATGTGGCAACCTTTGGACCACGTGGCAACCTCCAATTGGTCCACATCACCAACACTTCTAACCAATAAAAATTCACCTAGTCAGACCAATGAGCAATTTCCACTTATCATACTATGTTTGGATCCTAAAGGCCAATCAACCTTGCACAGTCAGTAGGACCAGTCAGTTTTACGGACTGCTGACTGGGCAACCTGCACATTTTTTTACCAAAATTTTCTTGTTTGGGAAATCTAATAGAAGTCGTTTATGAGAGCATACAGTATCGGTTTTTCGTGAAATGAATTGTGACACATTAAGAATGACGATATATACGCAAGCACATAGGTTTCGTTCCATTATGAGAAATTTGATTTTTGAGCATATTTTTGAGCACCATATCACTCCTCTGCACTGGAAGCTTTTGGAACCCAAAATATCACTTTCAGCTGTCAAGTAGATAAGGGTATAGTTCCCTCACCTTTCCAATCTCGATCCATTTGGCTTTGCTTGGATTTGTTCCCTTGAGCCCCACACGAAGGTACTCCACATTCCCTCGTTTTGAAGTCCTTGTTCTTTTGTCAAGAATGGTGTCTTGTTGTAGTTATTCAAGGTATTCAGGAGAGAAATCCTTAATAGAAATAATTTGAACATTCTCTCCTTGATCTTTAATCAAAGGAGGTTCATACAACCTTAAATTCTCAACATTAACAATAACATGAATTTTGATATATGAAGGAAAATCCAACATGAAGGCATTATCACCAATCTTTTCTAAAATTATAAATGGACCACATCGAATTGGTTTCAATATTTTACATTCTCCTTGAAGCCTTTCTTTGCTAATGTGAAGCCAAAATTCATCATCGACTTGAAAATTGTGATCTACACGATGCTTGGCATGCCTCGTCTTGTATTTGACTTGGCTCTTTTCTAGTTTTTCTTGAACTACTTGATGTACCAATTGGATTTTTTTAATGAAATTTTTATATTTTTCTATGTCACTATGACCATCAATAGAAAAATCCTTCCCAAAAATGAAATCCAAAGGAGATTTAGGCAAGTATCCCAAACGTGCCTCAAATGGAGATGTCTGAGTTGAAGAGTGCTTGGCCCAGTTGTAAGCATGTTGAATATAGTGTAAATGTTCATCCCACAACTTGCTTGCTACAATAGCCACGAAGAAGATGTATCACCACCCTGTTCACCACCTCTGTTTGGACATCTTTTTTTGGATGAAATGATGTACTCTTTTTAAATTTGGCGTCCATGAATCCCCACAAGCTTGACCAAAAATTCCCAACAAAGTGAGAATCTTGATCACTAACAATGGATGCGGGTAATCCAAAATGAACCCATACATTCTAAAAGAATAACTGAGCAGTTTGTTCAGCTATAATTTTCTTTTTACATGGAATCAAAATACATATTTTTCTAAACCTATCCACAACTACATAAAGATAATAATGATTCATGTTTGACATAGGAAGTCCTCCAAAAAAGTCCATAGAAACACTCTCCCATGGGCGAGAAGGTACTAGAAGTGGTGTTTACAATCCTAACTTTCTATTGCTAGGCTTATTAACAAAACATAATGAACATCCTTTAATAAAATGTGACACACTTTCAAGCATACAAGGCGAATAACAATACCTTTGTAGTTGTGCCACCGTCTTACCTACACTGAAATGACCAGCAAAAAGAGAAGTATGTGCCTCTCTTATGATGTTGACTCTTTATCCCTGTGGGATACAAAGCTTACCAAGATGGTACAACAAGTTACCATGCAAATGATAATCCAATTCCTCTACTTGGTTCTCTTGACTCAAAGTTGCATATACATATTGAAAATCACTATCTAAATCATATCGTTCAACATAGCTTTCATGCAAAACAAAATTATGCTTAAGAATAGTAGTAACACTAATAATAGCCCTAAAAATCATATCAACAACTTTGTTTTAGATACCTTTTTTATACCTTATCACCAAGTGGAATTGTTGAAGAAAACCCATCCATCGAAAGTGCCTTGATTGTTGCAACTTTGTTTGTGATTTCAAGTACTGCAATGGTTGATGATCCATGTGAACGATTGTTTCTTTACCCATCTAGTGTTCCCACTTTTCACACTTTGCACCAATGCATAAAATTCATTGTCATATGTAGGATAGTTAATCACTTCACCATTATAATACTGGCACCTTACGTGAACTAGCACTTGCTCACCTTACATGAACACCACACTGCCTGACCTTCCACACACACTGTTTTAATGGACAGACGAAGACACACTGCTTTCACGGGCATACCACACTGCTTGTTACTTCTTTGTTGATCTTACCTTGAGTTAATCACTGCACCATTAAAATTTTCTGAATGAAAATAGATGGGCTTACCATGTTTCATTAGGACTGCACCCATTGCATAGTCGCTTGCATAAGTCTGTATCTCAAATGACTGTCTCAAGTCTGGAATTGCAAGTACAGGAGTTGAACTAAAAATTTCCTTCAATGCATCAAATTCCTTTTGTTGCTTACCTCCCCATTGGAAGACTCATTTCACACTTGTAAATGCATGCAATGGAACTGCAATAGAAGAGAAGTTAGTAGTAAACTTCCTCCAATATTGGGATACTCCCAAAAAAATTCTTACCTCCATAATTGTTTTGGGATTTTTCCAATCCAAAATTAAATCAAACTTGGAGGAATCTATTTTCAATTCACCTCCTCCAAAAATATGACCCAAGTATACTAAATAAGTTTTTCCAAACTCACACTTTGACATCTTTAAAAACAATTGTTCTTTCTTCAAGACATCAAGTACTTTTTTGACATGCATGACATGTTCTTCACGAGATTTACTGAACATTAAGATGTCATATACGTATACCATCACAAAATCATCTAGAAACGACCTCAATACATCATTCATCATACACATGAAGGTAGTAGGAGCATTGCAAAGACCAAAAGAAATAACTAGCCATTAAAGAAAACCTTGTTTTCTTTTGAATGTTGTCTTCCATATGTCTTCTTTAGCAATTATAATTTGATTATAAACACTCCTTAAGTCCAAATTAGTAAAATACTTACAATCTTTCAATTGATCAAGTAAATCATCAATTCTAGGAAGTAGGTAACGGTTCTTTATCGTAATCTTGTTCATGCATGAAAGTCCACACACATGCACCATGGTCCATCCTTTTTTGGAACCAAAACAATAGGTGAACTGCATCGCAAAGTATTTTGTTTGATGATCCCTTTTTCTAACAAATCTTGAATTTTATTTTTAATTTCTGCACTTTCCATCACTAAAATCCTATACATGCCAATGTTAGGAAGAGGACAATCTTGCTGCAATTGTATTTCATGTTGGATTCCTATTTGGGAGGAAATCCCTTGGGCTATTGTAACATCTCATCATATTGGTTAACAAACTCAACCAAATCAGGTTTAAATATTGAGTCACAACCTTGAAAATATTCATTATCAACATCATTCTTTTGTTTGACCATTAAAAGAAAAAAATTCTTGCTAGAGTTAGTAAGTATCTTCATTTGTTCGACATTCACAAGTGAAAGATTTAGTTTATGTCGGTGTGCTCTAAAAATGTACTCAATACCATCTCTAAACAAGTAATGCTTGTTTTCATGGTGATGAAAAATATATTTCCTATCATAAAGATATGGGATTCCCAAAACAATAACGGAAATATCAAGTGGAACTACATCTAGTTCAACTTCATCAAGAAAGTTTGTTGTAATTGCAAATCTAAGTATGCATTTCATCGTCGCTTGTAAGTTTTCATTCTTGCATATCCAACCTAAAGGATAAGTTATTGGATGAGGAATGCTCTCTAAATTTAACTTCTTGACTAAGTCTTCAGAAACCAAATTTTCTTGTGAACCACAATCAAAGAGTGTATCAGTTTTGGTATGCTTTGAAATAACTTGAATATGTAAAAGTTCAATTCTTGTTTTCTCATCTTGAGTATCATTAGTACAATTTGAAGAACTATTTATTGCTACGTCCTTAACTTTCATTCCCATTTCTCTGATCTTTGTTTCATCTCCTGATTCAGATCCTAAGTCATGTTGTGTAGTTGCAGCTGTCTTTTGCTTCCCTTTATTGTTAAACATTTTTGGTTTCATCTCATGATGAAGCTTCCAACAATGAGCTTCATCATGACCCTCCTTGGAACAATGTTTTCATGTTAATGTTTCTCCTTCCTTCTTGACGGATGCATTCTTCTTTCCTCTCCCTTTGAATTTACTCTTTCCTTTGTCTCCACTTTGAAATGGATTTTTTCTACCCTATTTCATCAAGATGTGTTGCCTCAACACAAACCTCATCTAAAATTGTAGGATTAAACATAAGGATAGTATGTCTTAAATAATTGTGTAAACCCCCAATATATTTCAACAAAGTGTCTAGTGATGAAAAATCTTCACCTAAAATTAGAGATCTTCTACTAAAATCTTGGGTGTAACTTTTCACACTTTGACCTTTCATTTGTATAAAATTTTGCCAATCCATAATAGCCTTCTGCATATAAGCTAATGGATAAAATTGTGTTATAAGTGTGCCAATAAAATTTATCCAAGGGGTTGAGACCTTACCATGCTTTTTCATATCCACTTGTGTTTTGGCTTCCCACCAAATCAAAGCAACACTTTCCAACCTTAATTAAGCCAGTTGAATCTTTGTTTCATCATCTTCGATGTTTTGAATCCTGCAATATACCTCAAGTTGGTGAACCCAATTATCAATTTTTTCAGCATTAACTTCACAGTTATACATAGGCAATTCAAATTCAATATCAAGTTTCAATAAGGGAGTTTTACCATGACACTTGGGGTATGTGGAGGTGTTTGAGTAAAGGTTGTTGTGGAAGAGGATGAAGATGAAGATTAGGATGGATTTGAAGATGATGGTGGTTTATCACCATTTCCTTTTTAAGGCTTTTCATCATCTCCTCATTTTCCTCCAGAAGAACCCTCTCCTTTTGAAGGCTTGTAACTCTTTATTGAGGCCTCAGGAAATCTGTGACAACAACAAGGGGGATAACCACCTGGTCCGGAACTTAAGATAGTTCCTCTTCCATTTGGGATAGTGGCTCCGACTGGATATAATGGGACCAGTTCCCAGATTTGGGGTTTTTTTTTTATTGTTGGGTTTCTCTCAAAGGATTTACATGAAGAATTACTAGAAACTAAAGCAAATTTATTCTAAAATGCAAAACTTTGAATTTAAGCCTAATTTAATCTAACCCGGGATAATACTAATTTGATGTGATCTAAAATGATATCTATTCAATCTGTGATGATGAAGATCATCACAGATCTAATAGAATTATTACTTTGTAAGATGATTCTCTTGAAAAAATAGTTAATCAAAAGAAAATGAGAAATATATTGCATATATCTGATGATTATATATAAAACAAACTAATTTCTATCTTTATATCGTATAATAGTGCAACTGATATTTCAGATAAAAACAATCGATTTCATATATAATTCATGAAAGATGGATTCATCACTAATATTCAAAAACAAAATTAGCATACATGATAATAGTACCAGATGTGTACTACTCTGTTCATCTGATCATCGATAATAGTCCACATTCAACTCCTCTACCAATAAGTCTTTAAAAGAATACAAAAGTGGATAAAAAATGATAAAAAAAATGATATATAACTGAAAAGGCCATGTTTCATTACTTTATCAAGGCATTCACAAACTTACTTACAATTAAGCATTCTTTGCAAATGTTCTCAGTAAAATTCTGGACCCTTCTCTAAATGCATGAGAAGGGTTTAAATACTAAACTAACTACAAAATAAAATTAAATTATACAAAAAAGTAGAGGAGGTTTCAAACAACCTTTCTCTAATAACTTAACTTAAACAATAATTTTTGAACTAACAATCCTGATTTTGCGAATCCTGCCCTTCTTTCTGAGTGTGATCATGAAGTTGAAAAATATCTAGCATTGCTTTAAGCTAAGATGGTTGTGATATCTGTGACCGAATCTATCCCTTGAAAATAGCATTTGAGATTATTGACTGAGATCTTTTTGCTGAATCTGTAAGAGTATGAAGAGTTTGATGTTGATGGTAAGGTTTGATTAGAAAATTCCAGTAATTTTCCTGATCAAACTTAATAACTTTTTTGATCATTTCCTCTTGTGTATCTTCTCTCTGTCTCCATTTTATTTCTACTTCCCTTTTCCTGAAAACACATCAGACGTGTTTTCTTTAAGAAGTTATGTTTTAAACAATTGATCACATATAGATTGAATAATCTCATTTGATTTCTTGGACGTCTTAGTTGCTGCTTTCTCTGCTTGATTAATTTGTGCTCTCCATTTTGCGAATAACAATTCTTTGTGAAGCTTATCTATTTGTGGTAGATTAGCTTGTTTTCCTGTATCTGAAATTTTCTACTGAATGTGTTCTTCGGTTTTCTTTTCAAGTCTTTCACATTCCAGTTTCTGAATTGCTATTTTCTGAATCATTATCTTATTGGAATCACAATAAGAATCAATCATGGAAGCTTGGTGACAAAACATTTCTTGTTCTTTCTTTAACATATTGTTTACATCAAGTGCTTCTTTAATGAATTGTTCTAACTGTGGTTGACTCTATAATTCATCCATTTCTCTTTCTAGATGTGGTTGCTTTTCATAAAGCTCTATTTGAGATTTCAATTTGAGGCTTTCAATATCTTCATGAAATTGAGCTGTGCTTATTTTGATCTTCTCAATGGACTTGGCTTTCTGTTCATTTAGAAACTGTTCTAATTCTTGTACTCTGGCTTCCTTTTGTTTCAACAATATTCTAACCTCAGTAGCTTTATATACAATAGCGGTGGCATATGCCCCTGCATATTGTGATAACTTGGTTAGATGTTTAGTGGGATCATCTGAGGAATCGTTCCAAAGTACATCAACTGATTCATCTGTTGGTTTTGGAGTTGTTTCATCAATCCTTCTTCTTTTATTTATTTTAACCACAACTTTGTAGCTAGGATCATAGAAAATGTCTAATGATGGAATATCTTCAATCTGCAAAACTATCTGATCTATAGGGTAGGCCAGTATGATTTCTTTTTCATGCACTTCTGGAACTGTTTGTAGTGGATTGACAGTGTCAACTATTTTCTGTGAAGGTTCTGGTGTTTGAAAACTTGGTGTTTGATCAATTTTGGGATTTTCTTTGGGAGTCTTTATTGCACTAGAAAATTCTTCCCATTCATTCATCAGATCTTTTACTTGAGACAACTTGGACTGATCTAACATGCTATGACAATGTTGAACTGTTTCCAAATTTGATTTTGTCCCATTGTTCTTTGTTTTCTCCAGCACTTCTATCTCTTGAAGAATTTGGTCAATTTCTGAATTTTCTTTCTTAGATTCAGATTCCTCAGATTGATCTGAATTATCAGACTGCTGTTGTGATTGACCTAATTCATTTTCAGATATATCTTTCATTTCATCATCTATACTAACACTTGGAGTGTGTTTTTCATCTTCAATAATCAACAAATTTAAAGGAACCTTTTCTAGTCTCGTATCTATATGCTTGAAAGTCTTCAGCATCTTCTTGACTTAATTGACTAGAAACGTATTTGGTAATATCAGAAAAATTTTCCATGCCTTGGAAGAAATCATCAAATTTATCTTCTTCCTTTACAAAAGGCTTCATTTTTAGCTCTGTGATGTAATCTTTAATCACATCATTGGGATCATATAATATTCCTGCATAAATTCTAATCTCAACAACTGAATCTTGGGAACCTCTTTGTATGTATGGCCAATATTAGCCAGAGAAAAGGTGTTACACTGTAGAGGGAAAGGAAGCCAAATAGCCTTTTAACCATCTTTAACTGCTTTGTGACACCGTTGACAAGCTGATATGCTATTTCTTTTGCAAGTAATTTATCTAGAACATAGTAAGGTAAAACATGGGGAGAAGCATGACTCCCAAATACTCTAATATATGTGAACTTTTCTTCAGCAAACCATCTTGCCACGGGAATAATATCTACATTGGCTTCTTCAGAAACCCTAGGAGCCTTTTTGTTGAAAATCATTTGATGGATGGGCAATATGACTCCGTAACAGATTTTATAGAAGTGCAAGTGGAACTCGGAATCTGAAAGTTCTCTATGGTAAATATGAATCAGGGTAGGGTTTTTGGTGGTCCATTTCCAACCCATGGTAGGAAAATTAGAAGTAAAACAAATGGCATCCATGACATAGGCAGACATATAAAATGGAGGTATTTCTCTAAGCGAAACACTTCTTTTATTCCTATTTTCAGTGATATGTTTGGCTAAGTAATTGGATAGAATGTCTGCCCAATTTAGAATAGATGAATTAACGATTGGGTCAATTAGGGGAACCCAGTCTCTTGAAAATCTAGTACTATTAGGCTTCGCAAATATTCTACATAACATACCAACGACATAGCAATAAGGATTGGGAATTTGTGCAATTGTGTATGTACCAGACTTATCTTGCTTCAATTTCCCTTCATTTTCCTTCTATTCATGGATGACTTTGATATGATTTGGATGTTTTTATTTGAAAGTATGCACATACTTATTGTTGTATTTCTATTGCGGGGTTGGTAGATGATACATTGCTGCGAAATCCTCTGCTTTGAAAGAACCCATAATCTCTCCTCTCAACTTCTTGAAAATTCTATCTTCAATGTTTAAGTGGTCAATTTCCCACTTAACCATGTCTGTATAAGGAAGAATCTTTGGTGTCGCTGCTATTCCGTGAATGTGCAAGCATGCAACATCAAAAAGGGTTGCATCAGAGGTAGAATCAATGCCTATAGCAGAAACTTTGTCTATGACCCTTGGTCCTTCATCTTCGAAGAGTTTGTACATTGTCTCCCATGAAAAACTACCATAGTATTTGTTGTAGACGGTGTCTGAATATATTGAAGACATATCTGCGCCTTCTGTGGATGATTTTTGAGAGATTTCCTTGGCTCTTTTGCTCATTTTGAACTTCTTCAACCAAGTAATTGATTTCCTGAGAGCGAAGCGAATTTAAAATATAAGGAGTCTTATAAGAGTAAATCAATCATTTACTTCTAATGCACGCGAGAAGACGTCAATCTATCAATCATCTTTCATAATTCCTAATTTAATATATCACATGGCCTCGCACGTAAGATCTATCAATCGTTTTAAAGCTGTTAAGATCTTAAATTCTATTTGATATGACACAAACTGTTTTCACACGCTAAATTCATTTAATACGCAAATCGCAACCATTCCTTATAATATCTCATGATGCTTAGTATTTAAAGGCTACGAAATGCGATTTGCACAAATCACAGATCACAACTTTTATAAGATAACGTTTGAGTGTATATTATAAGTTGCACGCAATGCGATTTGTGAAAAACTTAAAGTGGACGCGATCGTGAAATATTTTATATTTCCTAGTTTATTTCCTTGTCGGTCCATGGGTATTTCAACTTATATCATTTGTTTCTTAAAGCTTTATTGATTAAATAAAGTGCAATGTGAAAAAAGGAAAAATAAAACGATGATTTTGATGTTTTTTCAAGTTTTTTTTTAAATTATTTGCTCGGAAAAGACTTCAAGCGCATATCGCAATTCGCATATCTTATGTTTTATAATTATTTTTGAAATAAGATATGTAATATGCGATGCACTTTTAAGGGAAGAATAGAAAATTTTATTTTCTAAGTTTTTATTTTAGGAAATTATAAAAAGAATTTCCTATTTATTTCTAAAGGGTCCCTATTTATAAAAAATAAATTGGGGGTTGTTGTATAGCACAAGAATTGGTGATTCACTTGGATGAACCAGATGTCTCTGATAAAAAATTTGAAAATTCTGAACCTTTTTGAAAATAAAATAGTTAAAGGAAGGAAATTTCAAATAAATAATATCTCTGCCAAACAATGAAAATTTCTTTTATTCACTATTCATGAGAATTCCTCTATAAAGATATAAGTATGAAAATCTATATCAGTCCTTAGTTAAAAAAGGATAAAGTAAATAACCTTTGCAGATCAACTTTATATAAATTTACTCTTTTTATCACAAATAGAGCCTTTTTTCCAATGGGCAATTTTAAGCTTTTGGCAGGGTTACCTTTTACCCAGCTATGATCCATCTTTCCATCTAGTATTTCTCATAATTTTCATAAGTAAATTCTAATTTATGAAAAATTTCTCTTATATATTTTTATCTGCTTAAAAGCCATTGTCTTGGCTTGGTAAACAAATAATGACAATGCCATTCACAAATAGTAATTAAACTGATCAAGTTGGCTCTTGATGAGACCCCTTGTCTTTATGATATAATCTCAAGTCATTACACTGTTTTGGTAGACAGTATTAGTAATGTCAGTTTAATTATTTCTTTATGAACATGGTAAACAAGCTCGTGATGAGACTTATTATATTTTAAGTTTTTCTTCAAATCATCTCTTTTTATTTTCTTTTGAATTCCTTTTGAAAATTTATAAAATTTTCTTGATGGGATGAATCATAGGTCCTTTTAATATACTTGATGATAATGTCGAGTTTTAAATTTATTTTCTGCAAGAAATTTTCTTACTATATTAAAGTTTCTTTTCTAGACTGATAAAAGAATATTCACGCTATATAAAAATGAGATTTCATCAAAACAAATAACTGTTTTATTGAAATTTCATTTCTTAGAAAGATAGAATCAATCTGTCCCTCTAAATATTTCGATTTTCCTTTCTTAACATTTTCATTTTTTTGTAAGTGAAAATAAAAATAAAAAAGAAATTTGTCTGAGATTTGTTTTGAAAGACAAACTATCAGTACTAATCAAGCTTTTATTTTTGCAACAAAGATTTTAATATACAAGGATAGAAGGGATTACCTCCTATGAGAAATATTTTTTCAAAATTTGCCCATTAACAGGCAAAGAATCCTTTTTTTCTGATAAATCCTGTAAAATAAATGTTGATGGGCCTATTTGTTCAATTATTTGAAATGGACCTAGCCAGAGTTTTTGAAACTTTGTGTGTTTACCCTTTTCCTCATGCATTTTGTCCCACTTTAATACCAAATCACCAATTTGAAAATTCTTTGGACTGGCAGAAGTTGAATCAAATGAAGCTTTTATTATTTGTTGTTGATGGATATGAGTTTTTTTGGCTTTTTCTCTTTCTTCTTCCAACTTAAGAATTTGATCTTGTCTAAGTTGAAGAGAAGAGGAAGGATTTTCCTCAATAAACTGTACTAAAGAAAATGACGGTATCGTTACGTTTGTGGGTAGAATTGCTTCTTTTCCATAAACTAACACAAATGGAGAAGTACCTATTGAAGCTTTGTGGGTGATTCTATCTGCCCAAAGAGCAAATAATAGTGCTTTGTGCCAATTTTTATGATTTTGTTCTATAGTTTGTTTGATGATTCTAATAAGGTTTTTATTTGTAGATTCAGCTAATCCATTACCTTGAGGGTAATAGTTTGCTGAGTATTTTAATTTAAAACCTCTTTTCAAAGAAAATCTGATCATGGCATTTCCAGAAAAGTAAGATGCATTATCAAATATCAAAGTTGATGGGAGACCAAACCTGGTGATTATGAACTGATCAATAAAATCTGTAATACTTTGTGTATTAACCACCTTTAATGGGATAGGTTCTACCCATTTTGTGAAGTAATCAGTTACAGTTAGAATATACCTGTGCTGTTTTGAAGAGTTAGGAGTTATTTCACCTATAATATCTAACCCCCATTGTTCAAATGATTGTTGGATATTTACTGGCTATAACGGAAATGCTGCTTTCCTTTCTCTTCCTGCTATATTTTGACATAATTTACATTTTCTCGCATATCCATGTGCATCTTTAAACAGAGTTGGAAAATAAAAACCAGCATGCAGTATTTTATGAGCTGTGGTGTTTCCTCCGAAATGACCTCCAGCTGGTCCATCATGTAATTCCCGCATTACTTTTTCAACTTCAGTTTTTCTAAACATCTCAATAATATAGAATCATAATTTATCCTAAATAACACATCATCTATGAGTTAATAGTGATTTGCTTTAAGTCTCAGAGCACACTTTGCTGTATAATTGAGATATAATGGAGCATATCCATTTTTCAAGAAAAAATTTAGATCAGCATATTGTGATTGAGAATCGTTTAGGCTTACCTCGAACAATTGTATTTCATTTAATTGATCTTCTTCTGTTGGTAATGAGAGGCTCCGGTTAGCATCTTGCAAAGACCTTGTCCTTTAACAATTTTAGCTGGATGTATCTCTACATGATATTCTTGAAGTGCAGTAACCCAATTCGCTCTCTTCTCTCCTACTTCCCATTGAACTAATAATTTCCTTACTGATGAGTAAGGTACTATTATTTTGGTATGTGTTTTTATGAGAGAAGGTCTAAAATGTTTCAAAGCTTTAAACACAACGTAAGCTTGTTTTTCCACAACTGAATAATTTAACTCAGCACCTTGAAGGTTATAACTAAAAAACACAATCGGTGCTTCAATTTTTTGATCATTTAACTGTGTCAAAACTGTTGCGTATGATGTATTATAAGAAAATGTATATAATACAAATGTTTTAAGAAAATTAGGAGTTGTTAAGGAGGGAGCTTCAATGATGGATTTTTTGATCAACTCGAAGGAATTTATTTGTTCTTTTCCTCATTTAAAAATTGAATTTTCCTTGATCATTGATTGTAGGGGTAAGATAATTTGGGAAAAATCTAGAACAAACCTTTTTACAAAATTAATTTGTACTAAAAATGATTGCATCGTTTTTTTATTGTGTGGTAGAGGAATATTTTCAATTTCTTGAATCCTATCAGGATCAGTATGGATTCCTTGTTTAGAAACAATGAACCCCAATAATTTACCTTCTAATAAGGCGAAATAACATTTTTAGGATTCAAGGAAATATTGTATTTTCTACATCTTTCAAATTTTTTTTTTAGGTGATTAATGTGACTAGTTCTATGCTTAGAGTAAACAGTAATGTCATCCAAGTATATAACAAATGAGCTATTGATTAGTCCTTTGAAAGCTATATCCATAGCACGTTGAAACGTAGCACCAACATTAATCAATCCAAAAGGTATTTTTTGATATGCGTATGTTCCCCACTTTGTTCTAAATGTTGTTTTTAATCTATCATCAGGATGTACCATGATCTGATTGTACCCTGAAAATCCGTTGAGAAAAGACATCAATTCAAATCCTGCAAATGATTGTAATATCTGTTCCATGGTGGGTAAGGGAAAATCATCTTTCTGATAGGCTTTATTTAAATTTCTAAAGTCTATGCAAATCCTAATGTCTCCATTCTTTTTCCTAACTGGAACCATGTTTCACTAGTACATTTGGTCAAAATTCTGACACTTTAGTTTCGACACTTTTGACATATTGTCGGAAATTTCCCCAATTTTTATCAATTTTTCAAATCCCACCCACAACCGTCGCTATACCGATGTTTGGAGACATGTGTCGGTATTGCGACGTTTAGAGCAAAGTGTCGGAATTGTGACTTTTGGAGTTAGGTGTCAGTATTGCGACGGTTTGGAGAAAAGTGTCGGTATTGCGACGTTTAAGAGCAAAGTGTCGGAATTGTGACGTTTGGAGCAAAGTGTCGGTATTGCGACGGTTTGGAACAAAGTGTCGGTATTGAAATGTTTAAGAGAAAAGTGTCGGTATTGCGATGTTTAAGAGCAAAGTGTCGGAATTGCGACATTTGGAGATAAGTGTCGGTATTGCAGCGGTTTGGAGCAAAGTGTCGGTATTGCGACGTTTAAGAGATAAGTGTCGGTGTTAGTGTTAGTGTTTAGGAACAATATTAGGGTTTATGGTTTAGGAACAATGTTTAGGAGTTATATTTTAAGATTTAGGAACAACGTGACGAGTCATGTGATTAGGTTTATGGTTTAGGAACAATGTTTTGGGTCGTGTGATCGGGTCGTATGAGGGCACCCATGGAAACACGTTCAGGCGGGTCGAGTTGGGTCTGGTCGGGTCGTGTCGTGTGAGGCCGCCCAAGGAAACACATTCGTTTGGGTCAGGTCGAGTCGTGTGATGGCACCCAAGGAAACACGTTCAGGTTAGATTAGGTTGCTTCATGCCGTATTGTAAGGGCGCCCAAGGAAACACATTCGGGCGGGTCAGGTTGGGTCGGGTTGGGTCAGGTCTTGCCGTGTGAGGCCGCCCAAGGAAACACATTTAGGCGGTTCGGGTCGTATGAGGGTGGTCGTATAAAAAATTCTAAGTTGTGACCACCCATGTTGCTTGTGCACGTTTGTGCGATCCCTTTTCCATTTCCTCCCTCGTGCGCCCTTTTTTCGAGCAGGTCGGGTCAGGTTGGGTTAGGTCATATGAGGATGTACGTATAAAAAATGTTGAGTTGTGACCACCCATGTTGCTTGTGCACGTTTGTTCTATCCCTTTTTTGTTTTCTCCCTTGTGTGCCCTTTGTTCGGGCGGGTGATGTCGCCCAAGGAAATGCATTCGGGTTGGGTCAGGTCGGGTCAGGTCGGGTCATGTTGTACCGTGAGGGCACCCAAGGAAACATGTTCGAGTGAGTCGAGTTAGGTTGGGTCATGTGAAGGCACCCAAGGAACATGTCTGACTGGGTCGAGCGTGTCGGGCTGTGTCATGAGGGCGCCCATGGAAACGTGTTCAGGTGGGTCGGGTCGAGTTGTGTGATGCCACCCAAGGAAACGCGTTCGGGTCGGGTTAGGTCGGGTTGTGCCATATTGTGAGGGTGGTCGTATAAAAAATGCTAAGTTGTGACCACCTATGTTTCTTGTGCACGTTTGTACGATCCCTTTTCCATTTTATCCCTCGTGTGCCCTTCGTTCGGGCGGGTCGGGTCTTGCCATGTGAGGGCGCCACAGGAAACGTGTTCGAGTTGGATCATCTAAGGGAGGTTGTATAAAAAATGCTAAGTTGTGACTGCATGTGTGCCTTGTGCATGTTCGTGCGACCCATTTGTCATTTTCTCCCTCGTGCCTTCGACGTTCGGGCAGGTCGGGTCAGGTCGGGTCGTGTGATGGAGCCCAAGGAAACGCGTTCGGTTCGGGTCGGGTCGAGTCATGCCGTACTGTGAGGGCACCCAAGGAAACACATTTGGGTGGATCAGGTCAAGTTGAGTCATGGCAAGTTACCCAAGGAATGTGTTCGATCAGGTCAGGTCATGCCAGGTTGTGTGAGGGCGCCCAAGGAAATGCGTTCAGGTGGGTCGGGTCGGGTTGTGTGAGGGTGCCCAGGGAAACACGTTCGGGCAGGTCAGGTCGGGTCAGGACGTGTGATGGCAGCCGTATAAAAAATGCTAAGTTGTGATTGCTCGTGTTGTTTGTGCATGTTTGTGTGATCCCTTTTTTGTTTCCTCCCTTGTGCACCCTTTCTTCAGGGGGATCAGGTCAGGTTGGGTCAGGTCATATGAGGGTGGTCGTATAAAAAATGTTGATTTGTGACCACCCATGTTGCTTGTGCACGGTTGTGTGATCCATTTTCCGTTTGCTCCCTCGTGTGCCCTTTGTTTGGGCAGGTCGGTCATGCCATGTGAGGGCACCACAGGAAACTCGTTCGGGTCAAATTGTGTGAGGGAGGTCGTATAAAAAATGCTAAGTTGTGACCGCCCGTGTACCTTGTGCATGTTCATGCGACCCATTTTTTGTTTTCTCCCTTGTGCCTTCACGTTAAGGCAGGTCGGGTCGGGTTGGCTCGTGTGATGTCACCCAAGGAAATGCGTTCAGGTCGTGTTGTATCGTGAGGGCACCCAAGGAAACATGTTCGAGTGGGTCGGGTCAGGTCAGGTCAGGTCATGTGAGGGCACCCAAGGAACATGTCCGACTGGGTCGGGTCGTGTCGGGCCGTGTCATGAGGGCGCCCATGGAAACACATTCGGGTGGGTCGGATTGACTCATGTGATTATGCCCAAGGAAATGCGTTCGGGTCGAGTCAGGTCGGGTTGTGCCATATTGTGAGGGCGCCCAAGGAAACATGTTCGGGTGGGTCGGGTTGGGTCGGGTCTGGTCAGGTTGTGTCAAGTGAGGCCGCCCAAGGAAACATGTTCGAGTGGGTCGGGTCGGGTTGGGTTGGGTCGTGTGAGGGTGGTCATATCAAAAGTGCTAAGTTGTGACCACCTATGTTTCTTGTGCATGTTTGTGCGATCCTTTTTACGTTTTCTCCCTCGTGTGCCCTTCATTCGGGTGGGTCAGGTCGTGTCGTGTGAGGGAACCACAAGAAACACATTCAGGTGGGTCGGGTCATGGTAGTCTACCCAAGGAATGTGTTTGGTCAGGTCGGGTCGTGTCAGGTTGTGTGAGGGCGCCCAAGGAAACATGTTCAGGTGGGTCGAGTCGGGTCAGGTCGGGTCGTGTGAGGGCGCCCAGGGAAACACGTTCGGGCAGGTTAGGTCGAGTCGGGTCGTGTGATGGTGGCTGTATAAAAAATGCTAAGTTGTGACCGCTCATGTTGCTTTTGTACATTTTTGCGATCTGTTTTCTGTTTTCTCCCTCGTGCGCCCTTCATTCGGGCGAGTCGGGTCGTGTCATGTGAGGGTGCCACAACAAACGCGTTCGGGTCGGATCATGTGAGGGAGGTCATATAAAAATGCCAAGTTGTGACCACTCGTGTGTCTTGTGCACGTTCATGAGACCCGTTTGTCGTTTTCTCCCTCGTTCCTTTGACGTTCGGGCGGGTCGGGATGGGTCGTGTGATCGCACCCAAGGAAACACGTTCGGGTCAGGTCAGGTTGTGTTGTACTGTGAGGGTGCCCAAGGAAACATGTTCATGTGGGTCGGGTCAAGTCGGGTCATGGCAGGCTACACAAGGAATGTGTCTAGTCAGATCGTGTGAGGGTACCCAGGGAAATGCGTTCAGGTGGGTCAGGACGGGTCGGGTCGTGTGAGGATGCCCAGAGAAATGCATTTGGGTGTGTCGAGTCGGGTTGGGTCGGGTCGTGTGAAGTTGTCCATATAAAAAATGCTAAGTTGTACTAACCACCTGTGTGCCTTGTACTACATGTTCATGCGACCTATTTTTTGTTTGCTCCCTCGTGCCTTCGACATTTAGGCCAGTCGGGTCAGGTCGTGTAAGGGTGGTCATATCAAAAATGCTAAGTTGTGACCACCTTTGTTGTGTTGGGTCGGGTCGGGTCATGTCGTGTCAGGTGAGGCTGTCTAAGTAAACGTGTTCATGCGGGTCGGGTCAGGTCGTGTCATGTGAGGGCACCCAAGGAAACGTGTTCGGGTGGGTCGGGTGGGGTCGAGTCGGGTCGTGTGAGGGAACCTAAGGAAACGTGTTTGGGCCGGTCAAGTCGGGTCGTGCCGTGTGAGGGCGCCCAAGGAAACACGTTCGGGAAGGTCGAGGTGGGTCAGGTCGGGTGGTGTGAGGGCGCCTAGGGAAATGTGTTTAGGTGGGTCAGGTCGGGTCAATTCTGGTCATGTGAGGGTGCCCAGGGAAACACGTTCGAGTGGGTCAGGGCGGTTTGGGTTGGGTCATGTGAGGGTGGTCGTATAAAAAATGTTGAGATGTGACCGCTTGTGTGCCTTGTACTACACGTTCATGCAACCCATTTTCCATTTTCTCCCTCATGCCTTCGACGTTTGGGTGGGTCAGGTCGGGTCTAGTCGTGTGATGGTGCCCAAGGAAACGTGTTTGGGTCGGCTCGGCTCGGGTTGTGTCATACTATGAGGGCGCCCAAGGAAATGCATTCAGGCTAATCGGGTCAGGTTCGGGCGAATGGTTTTGTTTGAGGGCGGCTATATCATGTTTTCTAAGATGTGACCGCACGGGTGCCTTGTGCACGTTCGTGCAGCCTGTTTGCCATTTGCTTCCTTGTGCCTTCGTTCGGTCAGGCGCACCATGTCATTTCGTTTGAGGGCACCTGCCCAAACCCGTTCGGGTTGGGTCGTTTCGGTTGAGGGCGCTCACCCAAACACGTTCGGGTCGGGTCGTTTCGGTTGAGAGCGCCCACCCAAATGCGTTCGGGTTAGGTCGTTTTGTTTGAGGGCAGTTGTATCAAATTTTCTAGGTTGTGATCGCACCGGTGCCCTGTGCATGTTCATGTGGCCTGTTTACTAGTTTCTCCCTTGTGCCTTCATTCGGTTGTGCGCGTCGTGTGAGGGCTCCTGCCCAAACACGTTCGGGTCAGGTCTTTTCATTTGAGGGCGACTATATCAAATTTGCTAAGTTGTGACCACATGGGTGCCTTGTGAACGTTCGTGCGGCCCATTTGTCATTTTCTCCCTTGTGCCTTCGTTCGATCGGGCTCACCATGTGAGGGCACTCGCCCAAACGCATTCGGGTCGGGTCGGATCGTTTCGTTTGAGGGCAACCGTATCAAATTTTCTAAGTTGTGATTGCATGGGTGCCTTTTGCACGTTTGTGTAGCCCATTTTCCGTTTTATCCCTTGTGCCTTCGTTCAGTCGTGCGTGCCATGTCAAGGCGCCCACCCTAATGCGTTCGAGTCGGGTCGTTTTGTTTGAGGGCGGCTGTATCAAATTTTCTAAGTTGTGACTGCATGCGGGGTGCCTTGTGCACATTCTTGCGGCCCGTTTTCTGTTTTTTCCCTTGTGCCTTCGTTCGGTCGGGCACGCCATGTCGTTTCATTTGAGGGCACCTGCCCAAAACTGTTCGGGTCGGGTAATCATTTCGGTTGAAGGCGCAAGGTGGATTTTTTTCCTTGTCAACAACCCTATAGTCCTTAATCCATCTAACATATACTTATAAAATGCTCTTTTTTTGTAAATGTGGCCCTTGAATATGCCATGAAAACCCTCCAAAAAATTCTTAAATGATGGGAATTCCTATTCATGCATGAAGCTAGTCATGGAATGTGACAAGTCATCCAAGATACATCCAAATATTTGATTTGTGCCTTGGGGAATGTGAAATAATTGGTCAAGGGGAAACAAGGGTTGCATGGATGGGTATAATTTAGAGGTCCAAGCATGGTTTAATATGATCTATAATCCTAGCATTAGAGAATTACTAGAAGAGGGCTTAGGACCTAATTTCATATAAGGGGTTAGGGGGACCTAGAGGGAAGGTAGCGAGAGCAATTGATAGGGGAACCCATAATAGTGGTGATAAGTCAGGGATTAGGAGTCCAATGATCACAAACCATAAGCCCTTAACCCATAGCCATTGAATTCCATATCCCCTTAACCCCTACACTCATAACTCATAACCCATAAACCCCTTGACTCATTAAATATTAAGAAAATAACCCCTAACCAACTATAATACATGAACCTTGTAAGCCATGACTCCTTATCCTCTTAACCCGTGACCCTTAACCCGTAATCCTTCACGCTTAAACACCTTAATTAACTTCTAATCCCTTAAACACCTAAATCCCCTAAATCTTAAGTCCTTAACCATTAAATCCTCTGACCCTAAATCCCTTGGAACTTAACCCTTTACCCTTGAAGCTCTTAACCACTAAGTATCTGAGGTTGAAAATAACACCCCAAACCAACATATTGACCTCCTAGGAGAATCCTTCAACTCTAATTGAGCATATTGGAAACATTTGATTTTTAGATAACTAGGTATTTGTTATGAGGGTTTCACGTGTTTATGGGTAATGCCATTATTACCATGTATACCAAACATAGAAAAATTAGATGATATAGTAGATGATATTTTAGTCACTTGAGAACAACTTCATTCTTTAATTTACAATACAATCAGTGGACATGATCTTATTAGATACAATGTTGGAACAACGATGACCAGATAAGTCGCATTAACTCCACCCCTATGAAAATTCACCTAGAGAAAACGTATTTTTCAACGTTGGAAAATGACAAGATATATATTCATTGTTCGATGTTGAAGATAGTACATATTAGAGATGTAGCTAGCATACTGAAAACATATGTCAATCTGAGTATGGAAATGGACCATAAAAAACACTAGTGTCCCCATCCTAAATTTACCCCCCTATCCTTTTTTTATTACTTGGTTAAATGATCTGAATATTCTAAAATTGGTTAAAGTAACTCCTGAAATTATAGTTACACACTAGTTACGCTGGGAGTCTTCTCATATTTGTTTGTAAGAACATATAATATAAGAAGTAATTGTTTTCTACAAATATGGTTTGTAAGTTATTTAAATAAAGGTATCTTCTCTAGAGTTCTTTTTTAGATCCACAGTTTCATTTACTAATTTTTGAACAAGGCGTATGACACTCTTCATGTCTATGGGATTTTTATCTTGAAGCTCATTATATATACGGGGAATTTTGGGTAGAAAAAAGAGTTTCGTAGGAGAAAAAATGGCCTATTAATTTCCTAGGTCCCCCACCAAACTCATCATCCATTTTCCGCATTTTTGATACTCCAAAATTATCTGCCAATGTATTCTCTCCATCTCTTATAGTAAACTTAAGGGTTTGAAGAATGAGCATATGAAGCAATAGGAGATGATGGGATAACATTTAGGGGTTGAAGAGCTTCACCAAGTGTGAACTCAATTAGGCCCTCTATCATTTATACAATAATCATTGTATTATTCTGATTGATATCTTTGGCAGTTATCTTCCATCTATGTAATGGAGTATCCCTTGGGGTGTAAAATAGAGAATGACAAGGTGCTCTATTAAGACAATCACTGGTGAGAAAATCATTGGTTCGAAACTATATGGGAAAAATTCTAGTCAAGCTAAGGGATGGTGTGGCCTAGGTTGGATGCGATCCCTAGGTGATTTTGACGGCTTAAAAGCTCTTGGTTCATGGCTACTCAAATCACATGTTAGGCATGCAACTCATCTCAAAACTCACATTACCTAAAAAAATAAAAGTAATGGATTAATGCACAACTTATTTATTTCCTAGGAATATGTCTAGGTACGTTGACATAATTTATTTACTTATTCATTAGGAATAACATATAATGGTTCAATATATGGAACATTAGAATTTTAAATATCAATATTTTTATTTTCAAAAGTTTGCATAGGATTAGAATATGCACTAAAAAATTTGTGTGACATATCATTATGTATATTATTATTATCATTCATACAATACAACCCTCCTAGAGCCAAAATCGTTGACATGGTTGAATGACCATAGGAAATGAGTGGATGTTCTCCCCAATGAAAGTTCCCATTTTATGTATGGAAACATACAAATAACCTACATACTTTAGAAAATAAATTTCTACTTCCTTAAATTTTCATTTTTGTGTACAATTTAGAATTGATTAGATATAATCTTATAAATAAAATACAATGGAGAAAATTAAAACACCTTAGCATTCTTCTTCACAAGGGTGTTTGATTTGAACATTGTTCCTAATTGAGAAACTAGGATATGATTTTTTTTTCTTAAGGGTTTAATTTTGAAAGTAGATTGATTTTAGAATTAGGACTATGTGAAACCAAATTTTAGATTTTATACCTATTCAAATTTTTTTTCCTGCTCCGCATGTTCGACCTATTCAAATTTTTTCTGCTTTTGCTTGTTCAACTTGATAATTCTCCCGGAAAGAGGAGGAATATTTTTTGATTTTCCGACCAAACCTGAGTAAAAATGACAGCTTCGATAGCTACTCCCGTATTTCCGATCTCTGAACAGAATGATGGCTTTGATTTTGATCCACAAATGTATTATGCCAAGGTACTCTTTTTAACGTTTTTTCTGTACTTTTTTGTTGTTTTTTTACATGATTCCATTCTTCCCTATGATGCTTGATTTTTTCCAGATTCTTGTAGAAGTTGAGAATCATGGACACTCTAAAACCCTAAAGTGGCCATCATCCATTAACGACTCAAAAGCCATAGTAGCTGGTGGAGATATTTCGAGTTCTAAGGTTGTCGATGTTCAGAAATTTGTGGTTAATATGAAGAGAAGTCGATCATGTAAGAATGCTCTCTTCTTCTGGAAGAATCAGATTGGTATTTAAATCCCTTGTTTTACCCCATTCAAATTTGATATATTACAAGTATCTATAAATATTTCAATTTTTTCTTCTACACTATCTTGGTTATGAGATATAGATGGTGCTTGAAATTCCATACCCAACACAATAGCACCCTAGATGGTGCTTGAATTGCAGTCTTAAAGAAATACTTCTTGATTCATCTTGTATTTTTTAGGTTGGAGCTCCAGCTCGTGTTGGTCTGGTTGCACCAGTTGATGTGGTGTTACCCCCTGGAAACACTTCTCTAGATCCATCTCAGACATCTTTCTTCCAGGTTTAGACATTTCATGAATTTCATTTTTGGTTATCTCTTGATATATTATGATGTATTACTTGTTTGCATTTTAAGAAATACATGAGACAAAAGTAGAAACAATAACTTGCGCTATTTAACTACCAAAATATATATTCGAAATGATGAGATACCTGTCAATTTTTCTTGGATATTCGTCAAAGTTCGCGTTTAAGTATGTTCTATTGTTTTTTATATAATATATAGGTGCTAAATATTCCCACAAAGATTAAAAAGGGTACTGTTGAAATTATAACACCTGTGGAGCTTATTAAGAAGGGAGATAAGGTTGGTTCTTTTGAGGTATCTTTGCTTGTGAAGCTTGGCATTAGGCCATTTTCATATGGATTGGTTGTGTAGACTGTATATGACAATGGATCGGTATTTGATCCTGAAGTTCTTGATATCACAGAGGATGATTTAATAGAGAAATTTTCTACTGGTATTTCTACCATGATAGCTCTTTCTCTGGCCATTAGTTATCCTACAATTGCAGCTATTCCACATGCTATCATTAACGGTTACAAGAATGTTCTAGAAATTGATATTGAACTTGATTATTCTTTCCCACTGGTTGAGAAAGTCAAGGAGTATTTGAAGGTGAATTTGGAAAGACTATGTTTATAATTTTTTTTATCAACTCTTATCAGTGACTATGAAAATTGTTGTCAAAATGTCTTTTTGTATGTTAGCTGAGTATTTTCATTTTTCTTTGTCATGTAGGATCCAAGCAAGTTTGCAGTTGCTGCTACCCAAGTTGCTAGTGCTACAGAAGCTGCACCTGCTGTGGCTGCTCCAAAGGAAGAGGAAAAGAAACTTGAGCCAGAGGAAGAGTCCGAAGAAGATATGGGTTTCAGTCTTTTTGACTAGATTGGATGATTGCACCAACACAAATCATTAGAATTGATAATTTTAAGACAATTGTTGTTTCTAGTCTGACGAAATCTAGTTGAAGATACTGTTATATTGGGTTTTCTTTAACGAGTTATTTGTGATGTATCCAAAGTGTTAGTTGTTTTGTCATTGCAATTTTTTATTGAAACAATTAAGCTATATATGCAGAGCTCCATCTCTCCGAAGGCATTTTAATTTTGTCTCTATTTTCTGTCATGGTTTCACATTTTCATATTGTATTTTTTAGGTTGGAGCTCCAGCTCATGTTGGTCTGGTTGCACCAATTGATGTGGTGGTACCCCCTAGAAACACTAGTCTTGATCCATCTCAGAAATATTTCTTCCAGGTTTGGACATTTCATGAATTTATTTTTTGGTTATCTGCTGATATATTATGATGTATTACTTGTTTTCATTTTAAGAAATACATGAGACAGAAGTGGCAACAATTACTTGCGTTATTTAACTACCAAAATATATATTCGAAATGATGAGATACCTGTCAAATTTGCTTGGATATTCGTCAAAGTTTGTTTTTAAGTATGGTCTATTGTTTTTTTTTATAGTATACAGGGGTTAAATATTCCCAAAAAGATTAACAAGGGTATTGTTGAAATTATAACACTTGTGGAGCTTATTAAAAAGGGAGACAAGGTCGGTTCTTCCGAGGTAGCTTTTCTTGCAAAGCTTGGCATTAGGCCATTTTCGTATGGATTGGTTGTGCAGACTATATATGAAAATGGATCGGTATTTGATCCTGAAGTTCTTGATCTCACAGAGGATGATTTAATAGAGAAATTTGCTGCTGGTATTTCTAACGTGACAACTCTTTCTTTGGCCATTAGTTCTCCTACAATTGCAGCTGTTCCACATGCTATCATTAACAGTTACAAGAATGTTCTAGTAGTTGCTATTGAACTTGATTATTCTTTTCCACTGGCCGAGAAAGTCAAGGAGTATTTGAAGGTGAATTTTTAAATGTTCTGCTTATAAATTTTTTTTGTAACTCTTATCAGTGACTATGAAAATTGTTATCAAAATATCGTTTTGTATGTTAGCTGAGTATTTTGATTTTGCTTTGTCATGTAGGATCCAATAAAGTTTGCAGTTGCTGCTGCCCTAGTTGCTGGTGCTACAGAAGCTGCACCTGCTGCGGCTACTCCAAAGGAAGAGGAAAAGAAACCTGAGCCAAAGGAAGAGTTCGAAGAGGATATGGGTTTCAGTCTTTTTGACTAGATTGGATGATTGCACATCACAAATCATTAGAATTGATAATTTTAAGACAATTTTTGTTTCTAGTTTGACGACATCTAGTTGAAGATACTGTTATATTGGATTTGCTTTAACGAGTTATTTGTGAGGTATCCAAAGTGTTAGTTGTTTTGTCATTGCAATTTTTTATTGAAATAATTAAGTTATATATGCAGAGCTCCATATCTCCTAAGGCATTTTAATGTTGTCTCTATTTTCTGTCATGGTTTCACATATGGCTTTTCTTTTCTTTTGTTGGGTGAAAATGTAGTTTAAAGGGGTCAATTTTATACAAAATAAGGCCATAATAGTGGCACTGTGATGAAAAGCGCTGATTAGTTTTTAGAATTTGCCCACCTTTTACTGCAAGGGGAGAGACAACGCCCACCTTTTATTGGATCTTTTTCACCTGAGGATGGCATTCAGTCTGGTATAAATTATCTTCTGGCAGGACCCTGCAAGCACTCCCCATGTAATGCAACAGACCCCCCTCAGCACTTCATGATGGTTGATGTTCTGGAGTTGTCCACCATGCCTTTAATATTGCATCAATTCATTTATGCATATTTTTTTTATCTATACCTCTAATTTTCCATCGAACTGATGAAACTGGGCCAGGCATCAGTATTTGTAAAAACCCTAAATCATTGAAGGAAGCACATTTGTATTCCTTTCTGCACTTCATTAAGGGTGCTATTGGGTTGGGTATGGCCTCAACCCTATTCATGCTGAGCGTTCCCATGGCTCTCAACGCAGTAGTAGAACTAAACGTGGCAAACATAATTTGGCAGAATAGTGCCAACACCCCGCTTTTTGCTTCACAGATTTTATCACAGCTGCAAAATCAATCTCTAGATTCTTGTTCTTCTAGAGGGGATGCATGTGCCTTATCCAAAGACATCTAGAACATGTTGTAAAAATTCAAATCGAACCAAAATTCTCTCGAACCTATACAAGATATGAATTTTCCGTAAAAATTCTGCAACGTTTTTTTTTCTTTTAACACCGTTGTTATAGCGACGTTTACATTTTTTAAATATTTTGGTTTCGTCGGTCTTCCGATGGTTTATAACCTTCGCTATAGCGACAGTCACTTTTTTTTACATTTTTGGTTTCGTCGGTCTTCCGACGCTTATAACCGTTGGTCTAGCGACGTATATTCTTTTTAAATTTTTTGGTTTCATCGGTCTTGCGACGCTCTTGCTAACGTCGGAATAGAGATGCTTTTGTCAGCGTTGGAAGACCGACGATCTGGATAATGTCAAAATAGTGATGCTTATGGATAACATCGGTTGAGCGACGCTTTGTCTACCGTCAGTAGAGTGACGCTTTTGGATAACGTTGGTAGAGCGACGCTTTTGGATAACATCGGTAGAGCGACGCTTTGTCTGTCGTCGGTAGAGCGACGCTTTTGGATAATTTTAGAAGAGAAACAACCCTCTGGAAACGTTAGAAAATGTGTCGCTCTTCCGACACTTTATTGAAGTGTCAAAATTGCGACGTAATGGCTAGCCACGTTTTTCCCCGCCTCAAAGTGTTGCTCCTTGGATGCCAATGTGTCAGAATAGTGACGATTTGGCCATCGAAAATTGGGCCAAATGTTCTAGTGTTTGACACCCATTTCAAATGTCTAATAAGAAAAATGAATTTGGCTTTGAGCATTTTGTTTAATTCAGATTTAATTTGACTTTCTAAATTCGGATGAATTTTCCTAAGTTTTTGTTGAATAGGCTTATCATCTGAGATCTTATGTATGGTATGCTGAATTATGGAAGTTTCATATGTATTAAGATCTGAATAATCCCATGCAAATATATCTTTGTATGTTTTCAACAATTTAATGAATGACATCCTTTCTTCAGGTTTTAAACCAAGACCTAAGTTGATGTTTTGAGGTTTTTCTGGTGTACCAAGATTAATCAATTCAAACTTTAAAGTAGAACGTTGAGTTTTTGAATTAGTTACCTTCTTAAACCTATCTTTTAGATTATAGAGATCTTCCATTTTGACTACAGATTTGGGAATTGAATTAGTATTTGGTTTATCTTTGTACGTAGGTAAATCCTCTCTATAGATAGAGATGATCCCTCTAGCCCTAGGGTGGGTCTAGAAACAAAAGGACACGCTAAAGTGTTTCTTCCTAGTTAATGAATGAATGAAAGACATGGTAGATCGACCTACCTGGAATCCAATGCTGTCATCGTTGAAAAAAGAGTAGTAGCCTCTCGCTCCTGTCTTGGAAAATCATAATTCGTTCGCTGTTACACCTGGAGACCTGCACATGTAACAAGAACAAGAAAAACATACAACATCATAGTTTCACTCACAAATATTAACCAGTGAAAGAGGGCTAAAGCTATCGTATTACACAAACATCATAACACATAATGGAACCAAATAGTAGTAATGTATATATAAGTAGAAGGAAGAGGTACAATTGATGCTTTGACGTCGCAGTCTCCTCCAGCGGGGTTTAGTTAAAGCGCGTCTTAGTACCTGTCAAGGGATTCAGACGGAATGAGGACATGGTTTCAAGCTCTCCTGAATGTGATTCCTTCTCTCTATCTTCTCTAGTCATTCAACTATCAGCTCTCCAAGTTCATCTATTCAACCATTCAGCTAGTTTGTACTAAGAGAGATAGCTTCTTTTATAGAGGAAAAGGAGGAGGTTGGGATCCCTACAAAGGTGGGAGGGAGTCCTATCCTTTAGGAGAGTTCCAAGGGAGGTGGACGCTACTAACTAAAGGAGGGAGTCTGTGGTTGTTTCAGTTCAACCACTCCCAATGACTCATCCTTGAGGTGGTTGGAATAGAACCTCTGCCTCTATTTTTAAAAAACATTCCATAAACAGCTTGGCGTGGGTGCTTAACTGGGACAGAGAGCCAACTGGCATGGGCTCAGTGTTAATTTTCCAGCTCGGTGCGGGAGTGTAACCGGCTACTCGCACCAAGGCAAAAACAAGGGTTTTTACAGTTCTTCTCAGGGAATTGTCAACAAGAGGAATGTTAATCTCATGCAAAGGAACACAATGATGGTTTTTTGTAGGCATGACACTGCTTATTGGTCACAAAAATGACCCTCCAATGGGTGAGATGGGGATGGTAGGGACAGTGAAAAAATGTTGTGTAACAGATGCCCCCTAAAGCATGAGGTCCAAGGGAGAGGGAGGGGTGAAATGCTTTATGAGAACGCATTTGAACCAAACACCTCTGTCGGAAAACTTGTAATAAAAAATACAACTGATATCTCTGATACATGAACATGTGGCATGGCTGCAGCCATCCATAGAGAGTATATATAAAAACTGAGATCCAAGGTATGGATGCAGTCATCCAGCAGTAAGGATCAACAAATAGACTCAGGTATGGCCACAACCATCCAATGAAAAGAGTCATGCAATAAGTTATAATAATTCACCAAATTCCACAGCCTGGACTTTATCAGACAAAATCCAGGGTCTTGTTCTCCATCTCGACCCGAACCAGTACAATTTCAGGCATGCGAATATATGAGCTAAAATCGAACATGCCAGAAAATCATTTGATTATCAACTAATGATGAAAGCTGTTAACAGGCACAAGAGAAACCAACATTAATGAGAATGGTTCTCAAGGTACAATCTACGGGATGTGAAATGTGATCTGGCGTCGAACATCCGCAGAATCACTTGATCAAAGGCCAATGATTTGGACCTTGCGTCAAATGCGAAAAACTTGCCATTAAGGCATGCAGGCTCCAAGGTACCAAAATAGGGTCTCTTGATCAAATTCCTGGATAATGAGTTGAAGACGACAGGAAGTGATCTGATCAAAGGTGGGCCATAATGTTTCCCACATCATCGATGTGAGACAGAGGAACATGATAATAGCGAATCATGACCAATAGAGAATCAGAGGGCAGTTGAAAACTACAGAGGTGAACTTCTCTTGAACATATCAACAGCACGACAATGGATTTGGTAGTGTTTGACATTAAAGGATCTGAAGTCATGATGACATGGAAAATAGCGGATGAGAGGTCAAAAGAGATTACCCAAACCCATGGAGGCAAAAATGACGAAATGTGATGTCCCCAACTCAATACAAATGCAGACAAGTGCCATGTTCAAGAGTGACATACTGCCAACATAACTAAAACTTGGTTCCGTTTTCCCCCCACCATTTCTGGCGAGTACCCCAATTATTTTTAAAACAAGCTTGAAGGGGATAGCATATGCTTGTGCTGTAAGTTTGTCCTTCGGACAAATCCATCCTAGTACATTTTACGAGCCTAGGAAGGAGGAACTCGAGTAACATCATGGCGACGAAATCCGATATCATCTGTGTTTAATGAGTCTGACAAAGGGAGAACTCGACATATTTTCATGTTTAGAAAGTTTTAAAAGAAGGCAGAAAAGAAAACTCCAGCATGGCCCTTTTTGTAAATAGTCTTTAAGATCCGAAAAGGTAGAAAAAAATATCTGAAAGAACCTCTTAGTCGCGAGAGGCTAAGGTATTCATTTTTCGTAAATAATCCATCCCAGCCCGAAAAAGGGGTAAACGTATACTGGGTAGATATCGTTTCGCAGCCATTTAACGAGTTCAAAATGACAAGAATCTCAGCAATATTTTCAATTTTAGAGATTCAGAAAAGAGCTGAAAGATGACTCCAGGAGTGACTTTTTCATGTTTTTACGGAGTCTGAAAAATTATAAAATATAACTCGTTACTTCATCAATGTCACATCAAAACCTGTTGCTGCACAAGAGACACGTGTAAAATCCATTTCTCGAAAATAATATAATAAAATAATTGAAAAATATGTCTTAAAACCTAATTAGGGTTGTGAAAAAGTTATAAAATGCCAAAAATGGTAAAAATAATTACTTTTCATTTTTTACCTCTTGTGGAGCAATAGTTACCCATTTAGCACTGTGATTTTGCAGCAACGATAGCAGACGATCTGACAGGCCAATCTTGATTCCGTCAGTTCCAGGTAAGAGCCGACACCTTTCCCTTCATTTTGAGTCATTTATTTCTACCTGCAATTTCCAGTCTTGAATTATGGGGGAGAAAATGCGAAAATTAGGGCATGGCAGTTAGTGCGGGTTTCGGGCACGGAGTCACACCAAGCGCCCTATTTTATATGCTAGGGCACGCCCATTGGCGCTTAGTGCAGGTTTCGGGCACGGAGTCGCGCCGAGCACCCTATTTTATATGCTAGGGCACGCCCATTGGCGCGACTGTTTGAGAAACAGTAGCGCCAATGGTGTAAGCCATTTTTATGTCAAAAATCCGAAGTGATAGACCAAATTTTCACAAATTCTAATGTTCTTACTAGGCTAACAATGTCCATGTAACAATATTTGTAGGTATAAAGCAGCAAAATGGTCATAGAATGGAAAGAACGGGAACATAGCGAAGAAGATGAGCTCGCCATGGAAAATGAGAGAGTCATGGAAGCTCTCAGAAACTGTGGAATGAAAAAATTATTCCTAACGCCATGTCTCCGAGCCCAACCAGAGTTATTGCAATATCTGATCAACATATGGGACAAAAACCAAGAGAAGTTCATCCTTCGGGATCAAGAACTTGAGATTGAAGTCTCTAACGTCTATTTCATAACAGGATTATCGCGGAGGGTAGTAGCACCAATCCTAACTGGCACTTGAACCTGCATGGAAAACATGACCATGGTAATAGACAGGGTATATCAAGGAGCACGGAAAGGATCGGGCTGTGGGAAAGTTGATATCTAGACTATCCGAGACTTGACACTCAGAGTAGTGCTAAATACCATCACACGAGCTGCGGGATCACAAGCACCACATGAAGTAACAAAGACATAATTTCTTCTTGCTATAGACTGCTTGGCACCTACCATCTACCACTAGGCAGAGGTCGTGACAATAAACATGAAATGCCAGCTAAAAAAATGAAAGAAGATGAAATTGAAGCAATTTGGTTATTTACCCATTTTGGTATTGTTATTCTTGGAACAAATACCAATATTTCAGTGGCAGGAGGTCATAGTCCCAACACCATAAGTGAGAGAACCACAGATTGCTTGATGGGCAGCTCTGATGCCAAGGGCAGGGGGTAGTCAACATATGTCCTGGAGACCAAAATTCTTCGATTGGCTCCTCTGACAACTGATTGTCTTGGAAGACTGACCCTACTCTAGTATAGATTTCACTGATGATCCAGACCTCCCACTCCCGGAGGGAGAGGATTGGGATGAAGATTTGGGTGAGAATCATTTTTTAATTTTCATGAATATTATGATTTATTTTATATTTATGCGTGTTTTGACATTAAATCCATGTGTGTGCAGATGTTGGCCCAGAGAGACCTATAGGTATGTCACCGATAACGAGGCGAATCCCTTTTGATTTCGACCCTCAAGGCGAGGGCGATGAGGAAGATGAGATAGTGAGTAATCTGGAGGGAATCACTCGAGGAGTTCCAGATTATGCACGTTTTGACGATGTTCCACGCGTCTACCAGAGACATACTGTAGGGGTGCCCAGCCGAATTCACCGCTTGCTGAGGTGGATCGTATGGGAAGTGACATGTTATCACGAGCACCATGCTGATTAGATACCTAGGTTTTATTTTCATCTGCATATTTTGAAGACGTGATGTCTGAGGATGTAACAGAAACACAGATATATTTTTTGAAGTTATGATGCACACAGATGCAAACATGTGATATATATATATACATCTATTTTCCTACATGGATCTTTTACATGTGACGATGATTTTACAAATTACGCAAATGTCTATCTAATACAATGTTAGCCACTGTATCAGTTAATGTATTCATTCATCTAGGAATATGCTGATATGTAATAAAATAAAAATTCCTTTCTAGCAAATGAATACGTAAATACAATCTTAGAATGTGCTGATTTCTAACAGAATAATGAATATTGAGTTGCAGAACGACAAGTTGCGAGTCTAGATTTACAAGAAATGCGCGTATGCCAAGTTTGATTGCTTCGGTTAATAGCTCAATAACAACGCTATATTCAGCGACATTTTTTGTAGCTCGTCCTAGACAAATACCTTGCATATCTATCAATTCACCAACATGATCATAAATTACCCAGGCTGCCGAAGACAACTTCATGGTACTACGGGAAGCACCATCCGCGAAACCGACATAAGGGGTAATAGACATCTACACTATAAGAAAGACCCAATAAGTAGGAAAATTCTCACAAAGCACATCAAACCAAAATATGCACAAAAAATGAAAATGAAACCTATGTAAACCTATTACACATGGATGACTCATGCATAATATTTTTTGAGATACAACCCATTTCTAGGCTGTTCAAGAGGATGATCTTCATAATCGATAATATCATAGGCCCCATTCTTCAATACATGTTTAATGATGTAGCGTCCATGCCACATAGGTTGAAATTTACCTTCCCCCAGCTTATCATGAGCTTGGTCATACAGGAGGACGAGATCTCCTTCAATGAAAGAATGAGGGGAAATTGATTGGTCAAAAAGAGCTTTGACCCACTTTTTCTGTGCTTCGATAACCAAAGCAGCAAAGCAGTAAGTTTCATCCAACCTTTCTAAATAAAGGAAACACTCTTCTTCTGGCATAGTATTAGATAGTAATTCAACAACCAACTTGAGTGAAGGTATTTCACATTCAATCGGGAGGGTAGCTTCCAGGCCATAAAGTAATTGGAAAGGAGTGAACTCGGTTGTATTTTTAATTGAGACTCGGTACGCCCAAAGAGCCGAAAACAACATGAGATGCTAATTGTATTTGTGGATCCCAATCGTACGTTGAAGCATAGTGACAAGAACTTTTTTCACAGCTTCAACCTAGCCATTGGCTTGAGGGTAGTACAACGTTGAGCTGTCATGACGCAAACCCAACTTAGAAGTCAACTCCGCCACCATATAATGCCGAAAATGGGAACCACGATTAGTAATAATGTCTTGAAGGACACCAAACCTAGCAATAATGTGATTGAATATGAATTGAGTAGCTGTCTTACCGTCGGCGACAATTGTAGGCATTTTTTTGGCCCATTTGGTGAAGTAGTCCACGACTATGATAATATAAGCATGCCCCTCGGTCGAGTGAGGGTTACACGTTATAAAATTGATACCCCACTTTGCAAAAGGACCGACGGTAATGACAGGATGAAGAGGAACAGGTGGCACACACATCTTGCGCTGGTAAATCTGGAAATCATGGCATTTATGAATTGTGACAATGAAGTCTTTGAAAATAGAGGGCCAAAAATAACCAGCACGAAGGATTTTTTGAGCAGTGGCATAACCAGACATGTGACCACCACAGGTGCCACTGTGACAGTCATTGAGAACTTTGTCAGCTTCCTCAAGGGTTAAACATCAACGGAGAATGGAATCTACCCTGACACGATAGAGGGTATCCCTGACTATATGATAAGGTTGCGATTGATGGCAGATGCGTTGGCGAGCATCCTTCATCAACTCAGATCTAAAAGACGATGTCTGGAGATAAAAAATGATATCATCGTACCACAGATCGAGGGTGCTGATCAAGAAAAGTGAATCGTCTGGAATGGATTCCTCGGGACGAAAAGGAGCAGAGTCGAAAGGGAGAGAACAAATAAAATCAACGAAGACTAATGACTTCTTAGACTTGGCAGCAGTAAATTCCAAATCAAACTCTTGGAGGATAACAATCCACTTTGCGTATTTCGCCCCCAGTAATTGTTGAGACAATATGTAGGTCATGGGGTTGCAATCAGAAATCATCGTCACTATGTGTAAAAGGATATAATGACGAAAACATTGAATGGCTTGAACAAAAACTAATGCTAATTTCTTAACATGAGCATAACGTGTTTCTGGGTCGAGAAGGTTACGAGACAAGTAATAGATAACATGCTCATGACCATCATCATCGTCTTGTACCAAAACCATTGCAATTGTGCTGAAAGTGGCAGCCAAATAAAGGGAAAAATCATGATGATAATTTGGAGGGTGGAGAAGAGGAGCATTGACAAGCAATGTCTTCAATGTATCAAAATATTTATGAGCGATTTCATCCCAACGAAAAGGAATGCCATGCTTCAAAAATCATGTATATCCTTTAGCTACTTCAGCATAGTTAGGTATAAAACGACGTAAAAAATTAGCTTTCCCTTGTAAACTCTACAACTGGTGCAATGAGGAAGGAGGGGGGAGATAAATAATAGCCTCAACTTTGAGAGGATCAAGGCGAATTCCATCTTGAGATACGATAAATCCTAAGAGTCTACCGGAATCAATGCAAAAGACACACTTATGTAGATTAAGCCGAATGTTATAGTGTCCATAATGAAGAAAAATCTGACGAAGATGATCAGGGTGATCCCTACACTTAGCCGAATGATCCAGAAGGTCATCTAGATAAGGCTACATGATGTGACAAATATCATGAAAGGCGTAGGACATGGCACGTTGAAATGTGGCCCCAACATTATTTAAATCAAAAGGAAGCTTAATATATGCGAAGGTACCCCAAGGATAGATGAAGGCAGTCTTGTGTTGATCAGTCGGGAGAATGTTGATCTGATTATAACAAGAAAAACTATCCATAAGGGAAAAAATCTCACTCCCGGCACAATCGTCAATGATCTGATCTATTGGGGTCACGTGTTTTGATAGTTTGGAAAATCAATAGACAAGGCAACATCAGAACCAATCTTTAGAGTTACAGGATCTAGTCCTCCTGTTCTCAGAGAGGGATCTCTCAAATGTTTAGCAAAGATATGTCTTGTTTGCTTTGAGTATTGGTTTTAGACTAGTTATTAAGTGCAGGTGTTTGTTTATGTGGTTGGAATTGATACAGCAGAACCTAAAAGGTCTAGGAAATATAGATAGAAAGGGGAAATGTCAGCTTCATTGGGAAATGGAGTCAAAAAGAGGTCATAACAAACTAATCAATGGATATGGGATATCAAAGGGCAAATATAACTTGGCCGCAGGATCATTTGGTTTTGGAATGAGATGGACATCAATGATTTGGAAGGAGAAGTTTAATTCTCAACAAAGGTAATTTGAAAGCACAACTTGAACAATAAAGAGCTATTTGATAGACAGGGCTAACCATGAATTCTTCAAATCACACCTTTAAGCAAATAATGACTTCGATTTTTTTTTTTAAATGAAATCTAAAATTTGGGGAACACCCTATTTCCTCTAAGATTTTATTTCAAATGACTTAGAAAACATAAAAGATTCACTGATAATTGCAGTCATAGAAGAGGGAACACCTAAATACATCTATGATCACAACTATAAAGACCTTTAAGCCAACTGTTCAAGCAAGGACAAGAGGCAAGATCAGAACATACCTCCTTGGCTCATTGTAAACAAAGGAAATTCAAAGGGAGACTTCAATAATAGCCCTTAAGTGGCAGCAGACAAGCAGGGAGAACCATAAATCATGCTGAAACCAACTGTTTGAACTATTAAGGAAATAAACACCAACAACCAAGCTCATGGATCCAATGATAGAGCCTTCTCAAGAACAAGCATGCAACAACATCATCAGGGCTTCCAAGACTTCAATTTCTTCTTCAACTTCAACAGACTATATATTATTTCAGAGAGTTTCAGTATTACAACTAGTAATCGAACACCAACCAACCAACCCCTCACTCATCTTCTTCAGTAGTATTTATAGAAGAATGAGGAGGTGAGATCTGATAAAAGATCTCCAAATATAATTAATATAGACTTAAAGGCTTCTCAGCCTTTGGGGGGCTCGATGAAGAAGCTTACATAGGTGTCCTCTGTATTAAATAATTTACATTAATATTTAAGCTCAGTGGGAGCTCTTTTTGAATTTTGAGGCTCTGTGTTATGTTAAAATAACTCTGTTGATATTTTGTCATTAAGTTTATTTGCAGAATTAACTCTCTAGCTGCGTTGAGGCAAATATCTGATTTTGATCAATAACTTCGGCCTCTGTTTGAATGCTTTGAGGCATAGGTGGCACTGTGTAGCTAGGAGGAATCAATTTGCCTCAGATGTGGCGGTGGGGGCTTGATGTCCGATCAACACTTATGATTTCCTTTTAATTGTGTTTGAATTTGGAGGATTAGGCTTTTGATAATCAATCTTAGTTGTAATCCCCAAATTGTTTTCAATCTTCTGTTCTGCTGTGTTTTGTCTTCGACACTGATACTCTTTCAATTAATTTAACTGTGTCTTTTTGATGTGCAGGCCGCGCAGGGCTCGTATGGCATCAATGCCTCATGAAAGACTGACGAAACGTAGAGTTTGAACCCTGTGAATGATTCCTTTTGATGAATCGAACGCGGGAGAATCGTCATTCTCAGCCTTCGGTTTCTCTTTTGATATAATGGAAAACCATTGAAAACCCCGCACAATACAAAAAATAATACAAAATCCTACGTTATATAGGTTTTACTGCTTCATAGGGTGTAGGGAGAGAGCATGGCCATTGGATGGCATCATCCAATGGTTGAGATCTGTTTTGGGAGGTTAAAAAAGGAAAGAGGGTGAAAAATAAGTCAGAACTGTTGATCGCGGAATGATTGATGGTCAGGATTGATCGGGAGGAAGTAAAGCGAAGGAGTCACTTTACGAAGAAATGGAAAAAATTTGATGGGATAAGGTTAAAAAACTTTTTTATGAGACAAAATGGTTAAAAATGTTGTTTGGGGTTTCAGGATGATCGTGGGTCGTCGGATGAGATCGACCCACAAGATCAACGGCTAGGGAGGCGCGTGAGAAACGCATATGGAAAGAGGGAAAGTGGTTTCGGGGATGGAAACCATCGTTTTCGCGTGAGGAAAAGGCAGGTAGGCGGTATTTCCCTTTGGAACGCGATACGCATCCCCTCCCGACACGTGTCATTAGAAAACCACCCATTTCGCGTGGCCTTGGAAGAAATAATCTTTGCGCTGAAAGTCACACGAATTGGAACAAGAGCCATCAGATCTGGGGCCTCAGATTTGACGGTGGAGAATGAGTGCGATTCTGGAAAGATGCGCGGGCAGAAGCAAAGGGAGGGGGAGTTTATCCCTCGATCATCTTTTGGGCGCGATCACCGTCCGATGAGCCGGCCTCAGATCAGACAACGTACGTCAATATCGCGTCGGGCCCATAGTCGAATTTTAATGCGTGATGAGGGCGGTATCTCCAAAATGCTCAAGGCCACGTGTCGGCCGGTGGCGCTGATCGCTGTCGATTGGGGAAAACCGCTTTCCTCTCAAAAGCGGTGCGATGAAAACTGCTTCTGGCCCTTCTTTCAATATAATGAAAAAAATCATTAAAACTAAAAATTTAATATAAACAAAGTTTTTAATGCTTCGGGGACAGGATATATATTTGAAATATGGCTTGGCGCCCGTATGCGGGGCCATGGTCTATAAGAAAAGCGATATGACCGGGGGATATAATACACAGGGTTAATCGACATCGGAGATTTCAATAAAGGGAAAAGACTTGCGCGCTGTGTTTCCTTCAATGAGATAAGTGCCCAAATGGCTTAGCGCCTGATTCTAGCACCAGGGCATGTGTAGCGGAAATGGTTAAGGACTTAGCCCAAGGGGCTTAAACCTTTACACAAAAAAATGTATTTTTATGAAGTTTTCAATGTTTTTCAATGGTTTTGAGGGTTTCGATAAGGCAAAGAAGGAGTCTTAAACCTTATTGAAGGGATTTTGATGGAGGGGAAAAAAGGAAAAATATGAACATGAAGAATTTTTGTGGGGAATAAAGGGGGTAAAAAATGAGGTTAGTTTTGGAAGTGGAAGGAAGGGGAAAATGGTATTTGCAGCAGTATTTTCTCTCAGAAATTAACAGAATTTCTGAGCTTGAAATGGGAACAACAGTGAAGATTTGGATAGAGGCATGAGGCCTTCAAGAGTCTTCAAGAGGTAAAATTTTTTAGCAATAAAACTTGTTTCTTTGAAGGCTCTAAAACATGATTTAGCTAGCATTTGATATAACAAATTTTATAGCTAGCTAACAGTGGCTCCACTTGAGGATGGTGCCTTCTTGAAGGCATCAAGAATTTCGGACTTGCATTCTCTGGGAGGCTGATCAATGCCTCATCCATTGGGTTGTCTTTCCTTTGCTGGGATAATCTTCTTTAGCTCTGAAAACATATTAGCAGCCAAAAAACAATGGAACTTTCATCTACAAGCTTTCTACCTACCCAATCCTACTGATCTAACATGTTTTCTTCTATAGAGTGCACTTGGATTGGAAAACTCTTTTACAACACTTTATTATTTTTGAAAACAGGAAATCTAATCTATTTCTACTCCTTATTCCTCCATGGGCTCAGATTAAACAATTGAGCCCATATAATTCTCTACCTAATCTACTATCTGTTGGGATTAAACTATCCAACAGATTTTATTCGGTAAATTCTACAACAGAAATTTAAAAGCTTACAAGTCAGGATTGAATAGTCTAACTTGTTGTTGATCTATGGCATAAAACAAGCTGCACATAGATATCATTTTGCAGAAAATTTAAAACAAAATGAAAGGCTTAAGATTTGAAATTTCAAAGCACTTCCTTCTCTTTTTCTTCAGCTCTGTTTTTTTCTTTTTGTTTGAGCTGCTCTTCTTCTATCCACTAGTTCAGATTTTGAGCTGATTAGAACCAGTTTTACATCTTTTTTGACTCAGGAAATAAACTGTTTTGAGTCATCCTCTTTGAAAACTTAGGTTCAGATTTTGAGCATGTTTGAACCTTTAATTTCTATCCTAAACTATCTACTGATAAGCCAAGATTAAACAGTTTGGCAATCAAATTCACTAATCCTATCAGCAGTAAATTGAAAACTAATTAGTCAAGATTAGGCTGTTTGAATAATTAGAAGTGTGTTTTCAGGAGTGGAATTTGAGTTTGCACACTTTCAAAATTTATTTCTCTTTTTATTGGTATGGGGCTGTACCTTTATTGTTTTTACAATCTGCCCTCTTTTCTTTCTTTTACTGTTTTTGTATTTTTATTTTTATAACTTTGAATGCAACGTTCAGACTATGATATTTACAATGAAAATAAAATGCTTTGAAACTCATGATTCTTGGCAGAAGTAATGCTTTAGCATCCTACCATTGACATGACCTCCATACAAATCTTCTCCATTCAATTCTTTCAAGAAAAATGCATTGTGACCCCTCTCAACATGAATAATATAGGGCCCCTTCCACAAGTTCTCAAACTTGCCATGTTTTCCCTTCTCTTCTCTTCTTGAATCCTATGTAAGAACAACATTTCCAACTTGGAAATTGTTTACCTTAGTCCTCTTATCAAATAGCTTCTTCATATTTTCTTGGACTAATTGTGTTCTTTCATAAAATTCTTCTCTGGTCTGTTGTAAATGGATTGTTTGGTTGATTCTCCTCTGCATATCATTCTCTTCAACCTGAACTTCTTGAAGGAGTTTCATGACCGGAACTCCTAATGAGGTGGGAAATATTGTATCCATGCCATAGACTAGCTGATATGGGGGACATATTTATTGACTTCTTTGTAGTTAACCTATCAGCCCATAAGGCATGAAGCAACTTACTGTGCCATGATTTCTGATTCTTTTCCAACAGCTTTTTGATGATATTGATGAGGCTCTTGTTGGAAGATTCAACTAATCCATTTCCTTGGGGATAGTAAGCAGTGGAATGGCCCAAGGTTATGTGGTATTTGTAACAGAAATCAACCATCTTCTTGGATTTAAAAGCAACAACATTATCTGTTATGATTTTTCTGGGACAACCAAATCTGGATGATATTTGTTTCAAGGAACTTGATAATGATAGAGTCATTAAAATTCATTAAGGGTATAGCTTCTATCCACTTGGTAAAGAAGTCAATGGCTGTGAGGATCCACTTATGTTGTGCTGAGGAGGATGGGTGAATTTCCCCAATGAAGTCTAAACTCCATTGTTGAAAAGGTGCCTCAATTCTGATAGGATGTAAGGGTAAGGGAAGAAGTTTTCTTTTGCCATAAAAAATTTGACACTTATGGCAAGACATGACCAACCTCTAAGTGTCTGGGAAAAGGGTAGGCCAATAATAACCAGATCTAAGGATTTTGTTTGCTGTGGCCTTCCAGTAGAGGTGTCCTCCACATTCTCCATTATGCAATTCATGCATGATTTTCCCTGCATCATCTTCAAGTAAAAATTTAAGCAAAATTCCAACAACATTTTTCCAATATAATACCCCATCTAAGATGAAATAACTCAAAGCTTTTTGTTTAAAAAATCTAGCTTTAGTTTTAGACAACGAAGGAGGGGCATTTAAATATAAAAGAACATAAATAATGTCAGCATACCAAGGAGAATTCAGAAATGTTTCTTCAATGAAAGGAGCAGTAGATTCTTCTATTTCTTCCAACACATCTACCATATTCATGTCTAGTGCTTGGAAGTTAGACTCAACCATAAGTTTTTCTAATCCTTGTCTTTTAACTAGTTTGGTGGGCCTGATTTCTAAGTCATACTCAAGAATAGTTGCAATCCATTTTCCCCTTACCATCAGGGTCTTGACTTAGAATGTCCTTGACAACAGTATGTGGAACAAAAGAAATTATGTGAGAGTGTAAAATATAGACCCTAAAGTCCTTTAAAGCTTTCACTAATGCTAAGGCTTGCTTCTCCATGATCTTATATTTGAGAGGAGCATCTCTTAAGGCCCTACTAAAGAAGGATATTGGTTGTTCTTGCTCCAAATCATTCTTTTGAAGTAGCACTGCAGCTATTGTATGCTCAGATGAAAAAGAAAAGATATAAAAGTCTTTGGTAAAATCTGGACTAATCAGGACTAGTGTTTGAGTTAGAGCTTGTTTAACCAGTTCAAATGATTGTATAGCCGGTAAAGTCCATTTTACACCCACATCTTTCTTAAGCATGTTTGTAATGTTTTTTAATAGATCAGCAAGGTTGGGGATGAACCTCCTTAGAAAATTAATCTTCCTGGAGACCAAAGAGTGTCTTCTTGGGATTCAATCACAAGCCAAATTTCCTACACTTCTCAAAAACGTTTCTCAAGTGAATCAAATGTTCTTCATTAGTTTTTGAGAAAACAGTTATGTCATCAAGGTAAATGATTATGAAATAGCCAATATCTTCAGAAAAGGCTATGTCCATGGCCCTCTGGAAGGTGGCCCCTGCATTCATTAGTCTGAAAGGCATTTTGACATACATAAAGGTGCCCCAAGGTGTGGTAAAAGCGGTTTTGATTTGATCACTTGGGAGCACTAACACCTGGTTGTAACCTGAGAACCCATCTAAGAGGGATATCCTTTTTGACCCAACCACCCTTTGAAGTATATGATCCATCTTGGGTAAGGGGTAGTTGTCTTTTAAAGAGGCTCTATTTAAATTTCTGAAGTCAATACAGAGCCTGATTTCCCCTGTTTTCTTTCTAACATAAACTAATTTTGATACCCATTATGAATATCTAATGGGTACTATGATCCCAGCATCATGCATCTTTTTGATTTCTGCTTTGACTAAAGGTAGTAAAATAGGGTTTATTCTCCTTAGCTTTTGTTTAAAAGGCTTTTGATTTTCCTTCAGGGGAATCTTATGCCAGATGATGCTGGTATCATAAGACTTCATATCTATGTATGCCCAAGCGAAAACATCTTTAAACTATTTAAACAACTCTATGTATTGAGATTTTATGTGAGCTAGGAGAGTGCTGGACAGTTTAATCATCTTGGGTTCTGCTAGGCTGCCTATGTTATGTTCTTCTACATTTGTTTCCACAGGCTCTATTTTTGGTTCTTTGGCTACATCGTTAAAGTCAAAAAGGTGTTCCAAAGGTGTGAGACCTCTTGGAATTGAATCGTTTTTACATTGTAAAACTTCCAAGTCTTCTTGGTCTGCATTGTCAATTATCTCTTCTTCAAAATGATTTATATCAGCGAAATATGTCCTTTCAACTTCTGGGATTTGTTCAATATATAAACAGTTTTCTTTATGGATGGTTTCTGATGTTGGCATGTCAAAATCATTTTCTGATTTTAAGAAATCATCTGTGTTTGTCAGAATCAAACACTTGCCAGTGATCTTCGTTATCAGGAACAACGGGTCTGTGTTTTACCTTTACGCTAAGCTGTTCATTTATCTTAGGTATTTGGCAGTTGCTGGCATTAAAAGCAAGTTCATTTGCTAGGGGATTTAGTGTTCTAGGAATGAAAATAAGTTCATATTTTTCAAAGGTTTTAAATAAATCAAGGGCAGCGTTTCGATATTCCCTAAGCCTTGGATTTCTAGCTGAATATTCTCCTTTGATTTGTCTTATGATAAGTTCAGAATATCCTAAGATCGATATCCTTTTGGCTTCTAACTGTTTAAGAAATTGTAAGCCTAGGAGAAGTGCTTCATACTCAACGATATTGTTAGTGCATGGGAAATCTAATTTATATGAAAAACTCTGATTCGTATTTTGAATCCAAACACCTGCTCCTGCACTTGTTTTATTACAGGATCCATCAAATTTTATTGTCCAAAGTATGTTCGCCTCATTTTCATTTTCTTGTTGCTGTTGGTTTTCAATGTTTCGAATTTGATTCGAGGGAAGATTTGATTGTTCTGGTGAACTAATTGGGTCTATGTTTTCCTTATCTTGTTGAGTGATTTCATCTTCGTTGCACAAGATAAAGGAATCCAAACTTGATTGAATAGAATAGATTGGAGAGTTGTTTGGTTTGTCTATGTTGCTCACCATGTACTTCATGTGAGATTCCCTGTGTAGTCTTCTATTTTGGTTAAAAACAGGGATGGTGGCATAAGACATGTCCATTTGAAGGCTTCCCTGAAGTTTGGCTCCCCATGATCTTGATAAGAGCATGCCATACTTAGGGGTAATATCAGCTACAACTATGTCCATTACTAGACTCTTAGCAGGGATCTGAGCTAAGTTAACACATAAATCTTTAATTAAACCCAAACATTTGACTCTGCTTGAGTCAAATGAATACAAATCTTTGTATGGTTTAGTAATTTCTAAGCCTAAGATTTCGATTACTACCTTGGGCATTAGATTGTGTGAAGCTCCAGAATCTAACATGGCATTATGTAAAATTTTCTCATGTATGTTCAAACTAACATAGAAGGGAGGGATAGCCCCTTCTTGGTATTTTCCTTCAACCTCTGGACCAAACAACAACTCAGGTTTGTCATCTGTCAAGTTTAAGGTGTCAGTATCACTTCCTAGGTTCAAAGCTTTTAAAACTTGGTTTTTGTACACTTCTTGGGTTACAAGTTCAGCTAGGGGGATGGTAAGATTTATCTTGGAAATCTCTCCTTCAAGGCTGAAAGGAATAATTGATTTGTTGATATTTACATCTATCTTTTCAATTGAATTATTTTCGGCAGGTTTAATTTGCTGAACTTTGTTTGGACTGGTAATTGGGATTGTTTTTTTAGGACCACTAGCTGAAGTGCTAGGTGTACTCTGTTCAACATTTGGTTGGCTACTTTTGTCTTTGTTTAAGTCTGGTTTCTTGGCCAAAATGTTGGTTTTCTCTGCTGCCTTTTTGGGTTGAGTTTCTGTGTTTTTCTTGACAACAGTATTAGTGTTCTTATCTTTTGAATTATCTATGTTCCCTTTTCTCCTAAGATCATATTGTTTGTGCATCTCCATGATTGCATTTTCAAACCCCAATCTATAGTCATCAGAATCTTCATAGGTGTTTGTTCTATGATCAGAGCAGAAACCTTGTTCTTCCTCAGTGAGGAAAACATCATCCCCACTGTCTGATCCAATCAAGTTTACATGACCTTATCCCAACCTTTCCATCTCCCTATCTTCCTCAGATTGATCTACATAGTTTTGTTGGAAGGGAGGTCTAACTTGTTGGTCGCTTTCTTTTTTCTTATCTTGATTGTTTTCTCTTCTATAATTCTGATTTCTATTTCTATTTTGGTTATTTTGAGGTTCTCTTGGTGGCACTCTGTCATTCAAATTGATCTTTTCAAGCATCCTCTCCATCACCTTCACTAGGTTATCAATTTTGGTGTCAGAAGTTGAGGGTTCTATGTCATCTTTATAAGTTACCCTCTTCTCTGCTCTTAACCTATTTCTCTTCTCAATTATGTTTGCCTCAACACTAACAGCTCCTTTCTGCATGTCTTCTAAGGTTAAGTAATCTCTCTCCCTTAACTGATAAGTCATTTCAACGTCAAGGCCTTTAGGATACCTTACCAAGGCCATGACTTGAGGAGGTTTCATGTGAGGTGGAATAGCATTGTAAACGATATTGAACCTAGTGGAGTAGTCATGAACACTCTCCCCTTGATTTCTCTTGAGGCTGCTATACTCTGCTAGTATTTGGAGAGGGTTCTTTTTGAGTTCCCATTTGTTGATGAATGTTTGATGTAAAGCAGGGAGATCATTTATGCTGTTAAGAGGTAGGTTCTTAAACCATTTCTTTACATCTCCTCCTAAAATTTGGGCAAAGATCCTCATCTTAATGGTTTCCTCCTCTATCTCCATGTAATCGAAAGCATCTTCCATCCTATCTACATGATGCTGAGCTGTTGTAGACTCTTTTCCAATGAAGTGAGGGATTTTGGATTGGTAGTCATTTGGTAAGGGAAGTAGAGGTTGTGGTAAAACTAATGGGGCATACCATGTTGCCATGGCTGGAAATAAGGGTGGATTTACAAGAGGTGGATTTACAATAGTGAAAGTGGGTTGAACATGAGTGTTTTGAACAGTGGTAGTATGTATTGGAGTGGAAGAAAAACTTGGGCCAGCAAACTGATTTTGAGTAGATTTGTTATGAAAAAGGTTAAAGTGATGAAGAAGCTGGGAATAAGGAGGAGTGGAAGGTGAGGCTTCTATACTAAAGCTCTATTGAAAATCTGCAATGTCAAGTTTAGATTGGTCTAAATCACCTTGAGATCTAGTTCTAAAGATGTTCTTTGTATGATGTAAATCAAAGTGTAAATCCTCAAAGGTAACAAGGTTTTTAGGGACAGATTTTGTTCTTAAGAGGCTCCTATAAGCAACTGATTCTCCAGATGTAGAAGTTTGCCACAAAATTCTCTTTAGATTGTCAACAATTAAAGGAGGATTTGGGTCTGGGTGGGATCTAGTGTTGACCCTATGTGAAGCCAGACTGCTTTTTCCAAATGAGAGAGGTTAAGGTTTTCGGGACTGTTTTTTAGAATTTTTACCTCTCATGATATCTTATACAGTAAGCACTAAGCTCCTAAACTTCCTCAAGGCTGGTTAACATAGTCCTAAAGAGATCTGGGAACCTAGATGAGTGATAGGCCCACTGGGGTTAGTGGAGTCACCAGGTGGAAACTTTTTAGCTTCTACGAAGGTAAAATATTGGATGGTTCCGCCACCAAGTTTATTATGAAGCCAAACTGAAATGTTTTTGGGTTTTTCTGAGTTATTTTGGTCTTATAGGTTAAGAGAGTGTCCTAAGTCTGTTTTAACACTTATCTAAGGTGTTTAATCATACATAGTTTCACTCTTATGGCTTGGTAACTGATTGCTTCAAGGTTTGATAAGGTCTTGCAGAAATCCTAAGGGTTAATTAGTTTGTCACTGATTCAATTAAGTCCTATCGTGATTACCATTTTGTTAGGTAGTGCTTGAAAAACGCTACTTATGTTATATTGGATAGAGAGCGTTTAGTTTTAAAGATTTTACTCAGGGTCCCACTGTGATCGCCATTATGTTGGGGTCCCGTGTTTTGATAGTTTGGAAAATTAGAAGAAAAGGCAACATTAGAACCAATCTTTAGAGTTACAGGATCTAGTCCTCCTGTTCTCAGAGAGGGATCTCTCAAATCTTTAGCAAATATATGTCTTGTTTGCTTTGAGTATTGGTTTTAGACTAGTTATTAAGTGCAGGTGTTTGTTTGGTTGGTTGGAATTGATATATCAGAACCTAAAAGGTCTAGGAAAGATAGATAGAAAGGGGAAATGTCAGCTTCATTGGGAAATGGAGTCAAAAAGAGGTCATAACAAACTAATCAATGGATATGGGATATCAAAGGGAAAATCTAACTTGGCCGCAGGATCCTTTGGTTTTGGAATGAGATGGACATCAATGATTTGGAAGGAGAAGTTTAATTCTCAACAAAGATAATTTGAAAGCACAACTTGAACAATAAAAAGCTATTTGATAGACAGGGCTAACCATGAATTCTTCAAATCACACCTTTAAGCAAATAATGACTTCAAAACAACTTTTAAAATGAAATCTAAGATTCGGGGAACACCCTATTTCCTTAAAGATTTTATTTCAAATGACTTAGAAAAAATAAAAGATTCACTGATAATTGCAGTCATAGAAGAGGGAACACCTAAATACATCTATGATCAAAACTATAAAGACCTTTAAGCCAAATGTTCAAGCAAGGACAAGGGGAAAGATCAGAACAAACCTCCTTGGCTCACTGTAAACAAAGGAACTTCAAAGGGAGACTTCAATAACAACCCTTAAGTGGCAGCAGACAAGCAGTGAGAACCATAAATCATGCTGAAACCAACTGTTCGAACTATTAAGGAAATAAACAAGCATGAAGACTAAAGAGAGAGATTAAAGACTCTAAAATACTTCAACAGAAGAAAACATAAAACAGTGAAGGATGAACAGGCCTAAGGTGCTTCCAGGAGTCATTTCTTAGCCTAAAACTTTCATCCTACTGTAGTAAGAAATTATGGAACAAAATGAAAACAGGAGAAAACATTAAACAGTTCAGAATACTTCACCAACAACCAAGCTCATGGATCCAATGATAGAGCCTTTTCAAGAACAAGCATGCAACAACATCATCAGGGCTTCCAAGACTTCAGTTTCTTCTTCAACTTCAATAGACTATATATTATTTCAGAGAGTTTTAGTATTACAACTAGTAATCGAACACCAACCAACCAACCCCTCACTCATCTTCTTTAGTAGTATTTATAGAAGAATGAGGAGGTGAGATCTGATAAAATATCTCCAAATATAATTAATACAGAATTAAAGGCTTCTCGGCCAAGTTTGGGGGGCTCGATGAAGAAGCTTACATAGGTCTCCTCTGTATTAAATAATTTACATTAATATTTAAGCTCGGTGGGAGCTCTTTTTGAATTTTGAGGCTCTGTGTTATGTTAAAATAACTCTGTTGATATTTTTTCATTAAGTTTATTTGAAAAATTAACTCTCTGGCTGCGCTGAGGAAAATATCTGATTTTGATCAATAACTTCAGCCTCTGTTTGAATGCTTTGAGGCACAGGTGGCACTGTGTAGCTGGGAGGAATCAATTTGGCTCAGATGTGGCAGTGGGGGCTTGCTGTCCGATCAACACTTATGATTTCCTTTTAATTGTGTTTGAATTTGGAGGATTAGGCTTTTGATAATCAATCTTAGCCGTAATCCCCAAATTATTTTCAATCTTCTGTTCTGCTGTGTTCTGTCTTCGACACTGATACTCTTTCAATTCATTTAACTGTGTCTTGTTGATGTGCAGGCCGCGCAGGGCTCGTATGGCATCAATGCCTCATGAAAGATTGATGAAACGTAGAGTTTGAACCCTGTGAATGATTCCTTTTGATGAATCGAAGGCGGGAGAATCGTCATTCTCAGCCTTCGGTTTCTCTTTTGATATAATGGAAAACCATTGAAAACCCTGCACAATACGAAAAATATTACAAAATCCTACGTTATATAGGTTTTACTGCTTTAGAGGGCGTAGGGAGAAAGCATGGCCGTTGGATGGTGTCATCCAACGGTCGAGATCTATTTTGGGAGGTTAAAAAAGGAAAGCGGGTGAAAAATAAGTCAGAACCGTCGATCGCGGAATGATCGACGGTCAGGATTGATCGAGAGGAAGTAAAGCGAAGGAGTCACTTTACGAAAAAATGGCGAAAATTTGATGGGATAAGGTTAAAAACCTTTGTTATGAGACAAAATGGTTAAAAATGGTGTTTGGGGTTTCGGGATGATCGTGGGCCGTCGGATGAGGTCGACCCACAAGATCAACGGCTGGGGAGGCGCATGAGAAATTCATATGGAAAGAGGGAAAGTGGTTTCGGGGATGGAAACCACCGTTTTCGCGTGAGGAAAAGGTGGGTAGGCAGTATTTCCCTTTGGAACGCGATACACGTCCCCTCCCGACACGTGTCATTAGAAAACCACCCATTTCGTGTGGCCTTGGAATAAATAAACTTTGCGCTGAAAGTCACGCGACTTGGAACGAGGGCCGTCAGATCTGGGGCCTCAGATCTGATGGTGGAGAACGAGCACAATTCTGGAAAGATGCACGGGTGGAAGCAGAGGGAGGGGGAGTTTATCCCTCGATCATCTTTTGGGCGCAATCACCGTCCGATGAGCTAGCATTAGATCAGACGGCATACATCAATATTGCGCTGGGCCCATAGTCGACTTTTAATGCGTAATGAGGGCGGTATCTCCAAACCACTCAAGGCCACGTGTCGGGCAGTGGCGCTGATCGCTGCTGATCAGGGAAAACCGCTTTCCTCTCAAAAGCGGTGCGATGAAAACCGCTTCCGGCCCTTCTTTCAATATAATGAAAAAAATCATTAAAACTAAAAATTTAATATAAAAAAAGTTTTTAATGCTTCGGGGACGGGATATATATTTGAAATATGGCTTGGCGCCCGTCATCGGGGCCATGGTCTATATGAAAAGCGATATGACCGGGGGATATAATACACAAGGTTAATCGGCATCGGAGATTTCAATAAAGGGAAAAGACTTGTGTGCTGTGTTTCCTCCGATGCGATAAGCGCCCAAATGGCTTGGCACCTGATTCTAGCACCAGGGCATGTGTAGCGGAAATGGTTAAGGACTTAGCCCAAGGGGCTTAAACCTTTACGCAAAAATATGTATTTTTATGAAGTTTTCAATGTTTTTCAATGGTTTTGAGGGTTTCGATAAGGCAAAGAAGGAGTCTTAAACCTTATCGAAGGGATTTCGATGGAGGGGAAAAAAGGAAAAATATGAACATGAAGAATTTTTGTGGGGAATAAAGGGGGTAAAAAATGAGGTTAGTTTTGGAAGTGGAAGGAAGGGGAAAATGGTGTTTGCAACAATATTTTCTTTCGGAAATCAGCAGAATTTCTGAGCTTGAAATGGGAACAGCAGTGAAGATTTGGACAAAGGCATGAGGCCTTCAAGAGTCTTCAAGAGGTAACATTTTTTAGCATTAAAACTTGTTTCTTTGAAGGCTCTAAAACATGATTTAGCCAGCATTTGATATAACAAATTTTATAGCTGGATAACATGATCGATGAAGGGAGTAGGATAATTATCCTTAGGACAAGCTTGATTGGTATCATGATAGTTAACAAAAACATGAATAGTGCCCTGTTTCTTATCTAAAGTAAAAATATTAGAGACCCACTTTGTCAAGGGAATAAGATAAATGAAACCAGCTTTGAGAATCTTTTCCACTTCAGCTTTAATGGCAACAACTTTCCGAGGATGAATTGGACGAAGACGCTGGCGAATAGGTTTCGAACTAGGTTAAGTAGGAATGGCATGCACCACAATGCTAGGATCAATGCCAAGAATTTCCTCATAGGACCACGCAAATACATCACGGAATTTGTGAAAAAGGTTAGTATAGACTTGTACTTCATCGGAAGAACAAGTGACCCCTATATGGATGTTCTTGACAATTCTCGGTTTAACGGAAATGTCAATAAGCATCGTCTATGTAATGTTACTAAAGTTACCTTCCGAAAAAAATTCATGAATCTAAACAGGCGTTTGAAGCAGAGGAGAGGGAACCTGAGAAGAAAAACGATCAAGACAAGTAGGCATGGGCCCGAGACTTGGGAGAAACGAGGGATGATGATAATTATCATCCCACGGGGGATCGTCGAGAGAAATGGTTTCCACGATGGCCTCATCGGAGGGAAACACTTCCTTCAAAGGATCGGGTGAATCAAAATTACCAAGCCAAGGGGATTGAGAATAAACGTCAAGAGACATGCTCAAAGGAGAAGAATTAGGGGACGGAGTATCCGATGCGGCGATGAGTTCACAATAATCAATTTCAATTAGACTCAATGGCATCGAATCGCCAAAAGAATCAATCTGTTCAGGGGAAGGGATAACCCATGGGTCATTGGTGCGAGAAATCATGTTGACCTAAACAGTATTTGGTGGTGGAAGAGGAAAAATACCCATGAGGGCAGGATCCTTGAAATGGCCTATCCCTACGCTCTCGTAGGGAGTAGGAATATTATCCACATACAAAATTTTGTTCTCAGAAGAAGAAGTGAAAAAGACAATTGATCGACAGTAACAATCTTTCCTTCGTGCGGGAATTTCAAGACACAAAAGAGAATGGACAGAACACATAACATTGCGTGAGTCCAACTGCAACCAAGGAGAAGATTATAATTGAGTTTAGCATCAACGACTTCAACTTTGACATTGACTGTCTTCCCTTCTAATGTGATCGGTAAACTAGCGAGAACACCAAGATGTTTAGACTCTCTTCCATCAAATTCTTCAAGGGAATTGGGTGACGAGGTGAGAGTTGGAGAACTAATGTCTTTCCAACAAGTAGATGACATAACACAAGTAGATGCACCCTCATCCACGACTGCCCGATGAATGTTCAAACCATTTATACCAGCTTGAATGATGAGCGCAATTTGGTGTGGGAGTCGTGGGACAAAATTCTCTAAATCAAAAGCAAGCAAGCTAGTATCAGCAGGATCAACCCCACCTATCACGGATAACAATGCGTTCTGTTGTGATGGACAACTCTGAAGTACTTCTAACGCAAACATTGTGGATGGCGCCTGAGAAAAATCCTCAACAATACTGTAATGCTGAGCAGCATGGGCATTAGGATTGTACGAACACTTGTGGAGCACACCTTTGTAATGTGGTCGCACAACAGATTAATTATTAGGCCATTTAATCTAAAAAGGGCCAAAAATAGGTGGAGGAGGAGGACCATCAACGATCTCCTTCCTAGTTGCCCGACATGAACCAGAATAATCTTTCGATCGAGTAGCAATAGAAACGGGTGCAGAACCATTCATCATAAAAACCTGAGAACCAAATGGGGTAGAGGACTGAGGTTTCTCTACCATCTGATTTTTCTGAGTAGGAAAAGGTTCTTTAAGAATAGCCGAAGCGCCTTGAGTGCCTTTGATTAATCAGCTCACTTCGAACCATCGAGGACAGTCTTTGGTGAAGTTCTCTTTGTCACAAATCAAACAAGGATATATCGGCAGAGCGAGGTTTCGACGAATCTTGTTTCGTGGTATCGGCTTTGGCCTTACCTTTACCCTTATTCTTACCTTTAGAAGCATTATTCATAGGATTAGATTGAATGACATTCACTTCTGCGGGTTTGCTAGATTTCAGGTTTGGTTGAGAAGCAACATTATCGGAAGAAGTAGAATTCTGCTTCCCAGAATTAGATGGAGACTTTTGAGGAGTCTGAGATATGGAACCAATAATACCGTCAACGGATGGAATCACTAGAGGTTTAGAAGTTCCAGATCAAGGAGCATCAGGCAAGATATCATATAAAGCGCCAGATTGAGAGTACACAAGATCGAGGTACTGGGTGTTGAGCCCCAAAGATGTCCTTCTTTTCCACCACAATTCACTTCATTTCCTTTGTCCCTCATCAAATATAGGCTTAAATTATCAATAGGATTGATTAGGATTACTTTAAGAATGTATATAATGACTAACTTGCTATTTTTTCATGATTTTGTTATTGTAGCAATTTTTGACTAGACTCGGCTATAGAACGCAGTCATTCTGTAGCCAGTCGCCTATTCCGCAGCCGTTCTCATGTTTACGCAGGTTCCAGGTGTCACCTCAAGGAAAAACACATATGGTCGTATTCCACATCACTCCCCCATCATTTATTGCTCTCCATGAAGTCTGAGCTCGAGTCTACATGTGGTTATGCACGTGGGAAACCAAAACTAGGAGACAGACTTCTAATAGGAAAAGGACTGTACAGATGTCCTTAATCATAGTACGAGGCCACCACTAGAGTCCTAGTTTTATTTTATTTGGGAAAGAAAATTGTTCCTGTTTTATCTGAAAGACAGTTATGTAATTTTGTTATAAGTATGGCTCGGGAGACCGAGAAACAACTAGCTAGATTTATGTTTTATTGCTAGATCTCAGAAGACCGTAAATGTAGAATTTTGCTGAATAATGAAGATTTATCCACTGAGATTATCTTGATCATACACTAATTCGAATTCATGTATAACACATAACCTCTTCTACAATTGATCAACAATTTGCGGAAATAGAAACAGTCGCATGCGCACATGAACACAATATGTAATGGGGAAAGCTTATAGCTGAAAACCCCGAGCTATTTTGTATATTATAATAGAAGAGAAAATGTAACAAACTCAGTAATATACTCCTCACAAGTACTCAGTACTGTCTCCAAAAGTTACACACAAACTAGCTCAATTTTGAACAAGTCACAGGTTCAAAACTCATCCACTAATTGCCTGCCTCTATTGCGCAATCCAAGTTGGTCTAATGAGAGATCGAAGTTCGAATCTCCTTGACTCCAACTGCGCAATCATCATTGGTAATCTCCTCCAATGCTTGTGCAAATCTCATGCACAACTGCTGTCGCAACTAATAGCAAACTCACCCTTTCATCTACCTCTTCCACTGGTCTCCACTGAACTGTCCATGCACTGTAGTGAACTAATGTGTTCTTGAGTTGAATAATGAGTTAATAATTAGTGAATTAAATAATATTTAATTCACTCCACTCATTACTAGTGTATTAGCCAGTTAAACTAAACACAACTAGTTCAAATAAGTTAAACCGAACACAACTCCACCAATTGTCTCATCAACTCCACCAAACTCTGCCACTGAAGTTCTAACTGAAGTCAACCATGCATGAGCTCACCAAACCCCTAGGAATAGCATAATTCCTTCTGTCATATGCATGGGCCACATCCATAGCTCCAACTGAAGTGCTGTAAGAGAATAAACTGAATTTTAGAGTCCAAATATTATTAAGGGCTAATAATATTTGACTGACCTATTTTTAGACAGGCAGTATAAAAATAGACTTCAACCTATATGTATAAAAATAGAGGTCCATATATTTTTACCAACTCGGCCAATCATCCAATAATAGCATACTGCAACTCCTAGACCATGCTCCATATGTCTAAAAATAGACATAGTCTAAAAATAGACTTTGCGCCAAAAATAGCCTGCGGGCCCACTTAGTGAAGGCGACTTCATTTCACTAAGCTTCATCATCTTGTTGCATTTTCAACACTCCCTCTCAACAAGATATGGATTATCTGCAACCCCTATCCTGCCTCTGTGGAATTCGAACTTGCTCCTGGTGAGCGCCTTCGTCAAGATGTCAGCATCCTGATCCTCCGTGGGAACATATGAAACTAACATGATTCTCCGCTCAACACAATATCTGATATGATGGTACCTGATGTCGATGTGTTTGGATCTATCATGAAATACTGGATTAGCCGAGAGTTTAATGCAACTCTGGTTATGACAATAAATCACAGTAGGCTCCAAGTGCGACCCAAACAATCCGACGAGGATCTTCCTCATCCAAATAGCCTCGCATGCAGCCAAGCTTGCTGCCATGTACTCGACCTCTGCTGAATTGAGTGCCACGGATCTCTGCTTCCTGCTGTACTAGGAAACTGCTGTTGATCCAATGCTGAAAACTCCTCCAGATGTGCTCTTTCGGTCCGTTGGGCTCCCTGCCCAATCTGCATCAGTGAAGCCGGAAAGCTTCTCTCCATCCTCCTATCTGTACCATAGACCATATCCTGATGTGCCACTAAGATAACGCAATACATGCTTGCCTGCCTTCCAAAAGATCTTGGTAGGCTTAACCATAGCTTGCGAAAGTTGGTTAATAGCATAGCATATATCGGGTTGTGTATTGACCAGATACATAAGCGACCCCACCAACTGTCGATAGACAGTTGCATCCACTACCTCCGCTGAAGTAGCATCCTCCTTCCTCCAACCACCAGGAAGAGGAGTGTCAACAGGCTTGCAGCCTTGCATGTTGAACCTCTCCAGAATCTCCCAGGCATACTTGCCTTGAGAAACAAACAGTCCTCCGCTGCGCTGCCAAATCTCCAATCCCAAGAAATAATGAAGGATGCCCAAGTCCTTCATCTCAAACTCTCATGCAAGATCCTCCTTGCATGAAAGTATCAACTGCTCATCGCCAGTCAAAATCAGATCATCTACATACAGTACGATGATCAATAGCTTCCCCTCCACCACAATCTGGTATAGGTTTGGATCCGCCTCACTCTTGGAAAATCCAAGCCCGGTGAAGTAGCTGTCTATCCGAGTGTACCAAGCACGAGGTGCTTGCTTCAGCCCGTATAGTGCTCTCTTGAGTCGGCACACATGCGACTCACTGCTGAAGATATCGAAACCTTCAGGCTGCTCTATGTACACCTCCTCCTCAATAACTCCATTGAGGAACGCAGTCTTCACATCCATCTGATGAATGTGCCACCCCATCTGCGCTGAGAGAGCAAGGATCGTCCGTATGGAAGAGTACCTTGCGACAGGTGCAAAGGTCTCCTCATAATCGATCCCCTCGATCTGTGAGAAGCCATGGGCGACAAATCTCGCCTTGTACTTCTCCACACTCCCGTCAGCCGCCTGCTTCACTTTGTAGATCCATCGCGAACCCACCACTGATTTCCCCACCGGTTTTGGGACAATCTCCCATGCACTGTTCCTGACGATCGAATCATATTCTTCGATCATGGCATCAACCCATGCGGGTTCCTCCACAGCTTCCTCAAAAGAGGATGGCTCTGTCACGACACATTGACTCACAAGAGCCATGTATCCAGTGTACCGATCCGGTGACTACCTCTGTCTGCGTTGTGCTGTAGGTGGTCCTACAACCTTCTCTGCATCTCGAGCCAGTCGCTCAGCTTCTGTAGTGCGCATGCGCCCTCTGATGGTTGGCACTGCATGGGTGGTTTCTTCCACCTCCTGAACCTCCTCTTGTGGCTGATCCACATCCGGAAGCTCGTCCTTAGGAACTAACAGCTCCTCATCTGCATGCAAGTGTAGCTCCCTCTCAAGCGAACACTGCATGGCTTTCTCCTCCTGAAATTTTATATCCCGTCGCACAACAGTCTTGCGACTGTCTGGCACATACACCCGATATTTATGAGGTGTATCAGTGTACCCCACAAATATTCCAACCTCAGCAGTTGGATCCAGCTTCCTCCTCGCATCCTTCGTCACATGCATGTAGACAGGAGAACCAAAAATCCGCAATGGGAAATATCAGGCCTCTTGCCAGAATAAGCCTCCTCCGGTGTACTCATGCCAAGAACCTTGTGAGGACAACGGTTCTGCACATACACTGCTGTATTGCATGCCTCAGCCCACAAGTGAAGGGGTAGGCCCTGATCATGCAACATTGCCCGTGCAGCACCCACGATCGTTCTGTTCTTCCGCTCAGCAACCCCGTTCTGCTGTGGGTTATGGGGTGCGATGAGCTCTCTCCGAATCCCTTCTGCGCTGCAAAATTCCTTGAATTCAGCAGAGATGAATTCACCACCATTGTCGCTCCTAAGAGCCTTCACATGCTTCCCCGATTCCTTCTCAACCAATGCCTTGAATTCACAGAACTTTGAATATGTCTCGCTCTTCTTCTGCATGAAGAAGATCCAGCACTTCCGAGAGAAATCATCAACAAAGATCACATAGTACTTGTGCTTTGCTGTCGAAGCTACTGAGAAAGGACCACACACGTCTGTGTGAACTCTCTCAAGGATCGTTGTGGCGCGACTATCCTTCTCGTGAAAGGTGGCTTTCACATACTTTCCCAAGGTACACCCCTTGCACTGATCTGACTGCGCAAGAGTGCCCTTAGGAAGCCCAGTAGAAATCTGTTGCAGTATTTTCAAAGCTCCATGGTGAAGGTGGCCCAATCTCCTGTGCCACAGTTCGCCCTCATCATCCCGGCTCACCACTTCTCCCACCTTGCATGCCATTGCTGCGCAGCCATCTACTTGCAACTGATAAAGGTTCTTGACTCGAACCCCTATCTTTCGGGTCTCACCAGTAGTCTTACTGCGCAGGAAAGCTTTTCCTTCGCTGAAGACCACATCATACCCCTTGTCTTCCAACATCGCCACAGAGATCAGGTTCTTCATCAATCCTAGAACATGCAAAACTTCCTTCAATACAAAGGGTTTACCAGACTCCCTCTCAAAGGAAATGGTACCGATACCAGTCGCACTGTATCTACCATCATCGCCCATCTCGATGTGCACTCCAAGATCTTTTTCCTCCAGATCTGAAAACAGATCTCGATCTCCGGTCATGTGAAATGACGCACCAATGTCCAAGAACCATACTGATCCCATCACACTTGAAACCAAGCATGCGATCAGTGAAAAATCCAGTTCGAATTGAGAAGCCAATGCCTCTCCCGCTGCAGATCCAGCAGCCTTCTTATTTTTCTTCTTCCGCGGACAATTTGTGGCATAGTGTCCGTGCTGGTGACAGTGAAAACACTTCACCTTGGACATGTCTTGCTTCTTGCCTTTCGCACCAGACTGAGAAGCTTTCTTGCTCTTCCCCTTCTTTTCTTTGGCAGCCAAAGCGCAATTTTCTTCATTAGATACCTTTGATGAAGATCCGTCCCTGGTAGTCCGCCTTATCTCCTCTTGCATGAGATCCGACCCAATTCGCTCCCACCCCGGCAACTTCTCCCGACCATTGACAGAGTCCTGATAGGAATGCCAACTCTTCGGAAGACCAAGGAGAGCCAGGTCCACCAAGTCCTCATCATCGACAGTCACCCCCACACTTCCCAGCTCATCTCTGCATTGAGTGAACTTCGTGAGGTACTTGGCGATACTGTCGCCTTTCTCCATCTTAATGTTTCTGAGTTTATCCTTGAGCGCCAGCTTCCTTTGGTCGCTCTTGCTCTAGAATAGATCTTTCAACGCTTTCCACATCAAATATGGAGAAGCTTTTCCATGCAGGCTGGATACAATGTGATCCTTCACGCCCTCCAACAGAATCCTTCGACATTTCGCCATCTTCTTTTGCCAAGCCTCAACTTCAGCAGGATCAGTAGGCTTTTGGACATCCATATCTACGAACTCCTTTAGCCCATTATCCTCTAATACCGCCTCCATCCGATCTTTCCATGCAACATAATTCGAACTTCCTTCAAGGGCATATTTGAGTCGCAAACCATTGAAAGACATTTCAACTCCGGCACTAGGAAAACAATCTGCAGCAAAATTCGAATTCCAAGCTCAAAAAACTCAACTGCTACTGGATCTGTGAGAACAAATTATTTCTAGCACAGAGATCGACTGTAAGGGCATTTACTGGATATATCACCTTTCAAAGAAAGGATGGATCCAGAGGCTACCTGGCCCGTTACAGACTCTGTCTACCGAAATAAAATTGTAATCACTGTAATAGATCCCGATGATCAATTCGCTCCGATACCATGTAGAAATTTTCTGAATAATGAAGATTTATCCACTGAGATTATCCTGATCATACACTAATTCGAATTCATGTATAACACATAACCTCTTCTACAATTGATCAACAATTTGCGGAAATAGAAACAGTCGCATGCGCACATGAACACAATATGTAATGGGGAAAGCTTATAGCTGAAAACCCCCAGCTATTTTGTATATTATAATAGAAGAGAACATGTAACAATCTCAGTACAATACTCCTCACAAGTACTCAGTACTGTCTCCAAAAGTTACACACAAACTAGCTCAGTTTTGAACAAGTTACAGGTTCAAAACTCATCCACTAATTGCCTGCCTCTATTGCACAATCCAAGTTGGTCTAATGAGAGATCCAAGTTCGAATCTCCTTGACTCCAACTGCGCAATCATCATTGGAAATCTCCTCCAATGCTTGTGCAAATCTCATGCACAACTCATGTCGCAACTAATAGCAAACTCACCCTTTCATCTACCTCTTCCACTGGTCTTCACTGAACTGTCCATGCACTGTAGTGAACTGATGTGTTCTTGAGTTGAATAATGAGTTAATAATTAGTGAATTAAATAATATTTAATTCACTCCACTCATTACTAGTGTATTAGCCAGTTAAACTAAACACAACTATTTCAACTAAGTTAAACCGAACACAACTCCACCAACTGTCTCATCAACTCCACCAAACTCTGCCACTGAAGTCCTAACTGAAGTCAACCATGCATGAGCTCACAAAACCCCTAGGAATAGCGTAATTCCTTCTGTCAGATGCATGAGCCACATCCGTAGCTCCAACTGAAGTGCTGTAAGAGAATAAACTGAAGTTTAGAGTCCAAATATTATTAAGGGCTAATAATATTTGACTGACCTATTTTTAGATAGGCAGTCTAAAAATAGACTTCGACCTATATGTCTAAAAATAGAGGTCCATCTATTTTTACCAACTCGACCAATCATCCAAGAATATCATACTGCAACTCCTAGACCATGCTCCATATGTCTAAAAATAGACATAGTCTAAAAATAGACTTTGCGCCAAAAATAGCCTGCGGGCCCACTTAGTGAAGGCGACTTCATTTCACTAAGCTCCATCATATTGTTGCATTTTCAACAGTAAATACTCTGTTTTGAAGAATTTCTCCTTTAATGAAAGAAGCATCACTTTATTGCAAGAGCTGAGTCAATCTTGAGTAGATTTCCGCGCTAGTCTGGTGGTAGAGGGCCCCTGCTACCTGAGAAGCTTTGTTCATACAGTTTAGATAAGTAGCTTAGCCTTGTTTCATTCTTAGTTTAATCAATTTTCTGAAATTTGTGTTTTTAAACTACTTGCAACAGATGCCACAGTTAGTCTTATCCTTACAAACTCTTCCAAAATACCACTCACATTGGATGGGATATAACTGTAGTATTTAGGAGTTAGTTGCATTTCTCTGAACTTTATGATTTTGTGCTCAATTACATCAGTTGTTATAGCTAGTCGTGATCTTATAAACTCTTCCAAAATATCACTAACTCTAGATGAGACATAGTTGTGGTGTTTTATAGCTTTGTTGTGTTTTGTTGAATTGTATGCTTTCATGCTCATTTACATAACATGTTGCAGCCAGTCCTGTTCCATAAATTATTCCAAAATACCACTAATTCCGAATGAGACAGAGCTAATACATTTTAGTGATTAGTTGCATCTTTAGTCTAGTTGTAGTACTCCGAAGGTAGATGTCACTTAGTTTAATTCTGTCACTGTGTTTCAAGTTTGATAATGGCAATCTAGTATAACTCTGTTCAGTGTACTTTAAGTTAGATTAGTGACATTCTAGTTCAGTTCCAGTGCACTGTATTTCAAAGTTAGGCTAAAAGCATTTTAGTTTAGTTGTGATCACTCTGTTTCAAGTTTGATCAATATCATTCTAGTTCAGTGTTATCCATTGTTCTTTAAGTTGTGTTAACTGTCAAAATTAGACTTCACGACCTTCATTGTTTACAAAATAATCTTGTTCTGACTTTCTATTAATGCATCATCATATGGACAGGAATGAGTTAGTGATATCAGTTTAAGGCCTTGATTGTTCTGCAATCTTTTGCAATTTCACAAATAATCCTTTTCCCAAAAACTATTTTAGAAAATCTCTAACTTTTGAATGAGGCTTAGTAGTGACAAGTTGAGCTGCAGAATGGATTGATATTAGCATGACAAGTTAATTCAGAGTAGAAATCTTATTGTGCTACAAATAGTCCTTTTTCCAATTGTGTTCCAATAAACTTTTAGCCATGGATGAGATTCTTTGTAATATTGTAAGATGGTTGTTTACTTAGGAGAACCTAATTTGTACTAAACTTGTCCTTTTCTCAAGCTATTCCAACATATTTCTAATGAATGAATTGGATGAGTTTATGTTATGAGTTATTGAGTTCATGTTGTGATTTATTTTCTTGCTATGAGTCATTATCAAACTTTGCATTTTCTGTTCTTTAGTATAGGTTTTTCTCTGTTTTTAATGTGACCAACAACTGTTCTTTTTAAAAATTTAGTTCTTTTCATTATTAACATAAAACCACAAAACCAAAAACATCATAAAAACACTAAACACAACATAGTGAGAAACAGATACCTAGGCACATATAGTGCACCTCACTTCAGCAGTTTACTGACCCTGGTTGATAATTTATGACCTCAATTTAGGAACACTAAGTTGAGCACAAAACTGGGCGTAAGAAATGGCTTGTTCTTCGGTTACACATGCCCCCATAGCTATGTATTTGGCGATCTGATTGACAAAGGAGGTAGTGAACCAATGAGTTAGAAGCTGATCATGAATCTCAAATTTTATCATGCGACGACGTTGCCTCCACTCATGAATATGATTTGAGATATGAGTAGCTCGGTCTTGTTTCAATGAAGTGAGGAGGTGTGTCCCAGTCTCATAGCAGACCGACAACTGGAAATGTGTAAGGAATGCCATAGCTAAGGAATTGAAATCTTGAAAAACTCCACGAGACAACTCAATATAACACTTTGCGGCGACACCAATAAGAGTATGCTGGAAAAGACAGAGCTGAATAGAATCGTCCACCCAAGAGTTAGAGGAACACCACAAGTGGTAAGTCATAACATGCGTTTGGGGGTCTTCACCAGGTTTACCCTCAAATTTAGGACAATCACCAAGAATCTTGGTCAGAACTGGAGGCCAATACAAATTATGAAGAATGGGATCATTTTTTGATTTGGACACATCAGGTAATTCCAACGTAGCAAGAAATGGTAATTGATTATTAAAAGTCATCGGAGGTCTTTGATAAGGACCCATGTGTACATTCCACCCAGTTCGAACAAGATTCTATCCCCATGCATTCTGTCCTGAAAGATTCGGGTTATAAGGATTAGAAGCAAGATAATTCGGTTGATACTGGGATTGAGGACCAGGATATGGAGTCAAAGTAGACCACAGAGGTCCATGCTGAGCAATATAAGGATTCTTTTGTGGAATGTAAGCATGGCTTTGAGTTTGATGATACAAAGGTGGATTTTGAGGGTAAGGAATCTGAGGCGCGGTATATACCGGTTGATATGAACCTTGAGGGTAGTAAGCGCCCTGCAGTTGAGCAGGTTTGGCCTTGCAGAGCAGGTTGAGTAGGTTTGGGAAATGTTGGCCTGATGGTTGCGATGGACCAAGTTGTCCTTGATAACCAGGTTGACCCAGAGAAGGATCAAAGGGTTGTCCTGGTTGCACAATATTTGGGCCATACTGAACATGCGGATGTGATTGAGGTGCAACAGGTTGTCCCTGTGACAGATAATTTTGTCCCCCAGGACCAAAAGATGATATTGGTTGATTCAAAAGTTAACCCGAAAGGCCAGAGGGTTGTCCATGTTGGACCAAAGGTTGACCTTGTGAAGGTTGGCCTTGTGGACCATGTGGTTGTCCCTGTGGACCAGAAGCAGGGCCCTGCTAAGCTAAAGGTTGTCCCGATGAGGGTTTTCTTTGGAAGCCAGAGGGTTGCGCAGGAAGAGTAGGTAACAGATGAGTAACAGTCTGATAAGGATCATAAAAAGTCTGATAAGGATCAATAGGAGGAAAATAGACCAGATTACCATACACATCATAATGGTGTGGATAGATATATACGAGATTACCAACAGCATCATAGTGATGGAATCGAGGATTAGCAGAAGCATGAGACTACTGAGAACCCTGAGAACTCTACTGCTGAACAACCAATAGATATTCTTCAAAAGTAAGACCACCAGGAATCATAGGAGGAGTGGAAACTAAACTAGAAGCCACATAAACCGTTGGTTGAACTAGAACATAAGTGATAGTAACTGACAAACTAGGAGTCGAGGGTGATAGCCCCAACGAAGGTAGGACCAAACTCAGAGGAGGAGTTACTGTATTGGATTGTGCAATGGAGGCAACGCTAGATATGATCTGACTCAAGGATCTATATCCAAGCGGAAGTGAGACCGACGGTGGTGAAGATTGGGTGGAGGCATGAGAGAGATCTTCAGGAAAGAGTTGATATTCTCCTATGGATACAGGCATTCCTTCACTGTCAACAGGACTGGAGGAATCAATATCTGAGTCCAACGTAAGATCTTCAAAAATACTACGGGGACTAGGAGGTACCGTAGCAGCAACAAAGGGCGATCCCAATGTAAGAGGAGGAAATTCTACTTCTTCCCCAAAACTAGACCAAGCACTTGGAGGCCAATTTAATTCAACTGGCTCATCATGCGGAGATCAAGTAGCAAGGGGTTGGATAAACAGAAGAATAGGCTACGAGAACTAAACATACCTAGTGGATTGAGGGGTTTCAAAAGAAACGTCCGGAAAAGAACCACCACTAGGAGGCAGTGAGGACGGCGAAACTGGATGTTCCGCCACTTTGACTGTATATCATAACAGGAAGGAAAAGAGATAACCAATAAAGGTGCCAAAACAAGAATCAAAGAAATCAATCAGGCCAAGTACGAAAATTTTAATGGGTGTGTGATCGCAGGTGATTAATTTTATAGCACTGAAACCAAAATTCACTGTTTAATGTTTTAAGAGTCGAGAAACAGGAAAAAGATTACTCTAGTCACTTTCAATTTGAAATGAGATTGAAAGGACAAGTGCTCGATGATCTCTTCTCTTGTTTAAAGAGTCACGAAAAGATCAAAATGACTTCTCAGGAGTTCTAAGAAAGAGGGTGTATCACGTTTCCGTGAACTTCCATATACACCTTGGTGATCAAATGAAACAGAAATGACCAAGGACTTGACATACGTGCAGGTAGTCTCCCCAAATGCTGTGTTTGGTGTATCATGGTTACTAGGCGGCAGACTCAGCTTCCTATGGATAAAAGGATTGCAACCTAGAGGGGTCTCTTTTTATATACACGATGGTACGGGGAGCACAAGTCCGTACTAGCATTGTCTGAAGCCAACAAGTGAGCGAAAACTACTAGGTTTTAAGACGCTAGAACACGTCTCTAGCCTAGAGCACTAGAAATATTGTGTTAGGTTTCAATGTTGCCTTAGGTTCATTGAGTAAATTTTAAAGTTAATCTTGAATTAAGTTTCAATTTCCAGGCCCTAACGAATTTAGATTTCAACTTCCTAAATTCAAACTATATATAAATGGACATCATTTCAGTTTGATGAATGCTAGTTATAAGAAGGATAGAAATATTTCAAACAACAACAAACAAACAAAGGCGAAGAAACTTCTAATGCCTCTAACACAATCAATTGAAAACAAAACTCCTTCCTAGATTGACAAATGCTAGTTATGTAAAGGAACGTTTCAATTTCAATGGAATGAAAGAATGCAAAAAATATATATATATATATATATATATATTTTTTTTTTGAATTTTCAATGAAATGAAGCACACATTGTACTAATTCAATAGAAAACAAAACAAACACTAGATTGAGTTTTGCGAATTTAGAGACTCAGAATTGAATGATTCAATTAAGACAAAACAAATGCAAAAACATTCAAGCTAATGTAGCAAACTTTCAATGAATTTTTTTTTTTTCCAAAATTACCCAAACAAGCAACGTAATCAGTGCTCAGAGCAAGAAGAAGACAGATCAATCAATAAAACGAAAAGACCATTCAAACAAGAAAATACTCAAGAGGATCAAGAAAAACTCAACATAATGATTTGAAAATGAGACTGACAACAATCAAAGAGACTTGTTTCAAGCAGAAGGCTCAGTGTACCAGAACACTTAGAAACCCTAAGGTCTCAAATAACATCGACAGGAAAATAGATAAACGACTGAAGGAAACAAGTCTACAGTAGTCAACACAGCCCCCAAAGGTTTCAATCACATAAAAAACAACCCAGAAGCAAGAAAAAATGACCAAAATACTCATTAAGGAGGTCAATCCAAAACCTACAGGGGTTGGCGTGACTATAAGGCTGTAATCTGTGCCATAAAGAGGTTGGCGCGAGTGCAAAGAGAGCAAACTGCGCCAATCAGCGTGACTATTCAGACAAAAACTGCGCCAAGCTAGATACCTATGGAAAAAGAGAAAAAACCAAAACTTAACAAGCAGAGGCCAACGTTGACACTCTGAAGCTAAACAAAGGGTGGAAATTAAGTAAAAAAACCAGAAAAAGACAGAAAATGAAATCGATAATTGAAATTGACCCAATAGGAAGGAATGACAAACTCGCACTGATCCCCAGTGGAGTCGCCAATTTGTTACGTAGGTAAATCCTCTCTGCGGATAGAGACGATCCCTCTAGCTCTAGGTTGGGTCTAGAAACTGTTGGGTATGTGTTATATTCTTTCCACGACTAATCACGCGCAGGGGGGTAAGAGGGGGGACGATTACCCCTCTTTTCGCTGGGTGCAACGAGGGGGTCACAAGGGGGTGGCAGCGCCTCGGCGAAATTTTTTTGGTCCTTAATTTCCAGTGGGCAGTCCGCGCCCATGGTTTTTTCACATGGTTTTGGGGTATGATGGTTTTCGTCCCCTGGTATTTTTGTAGATCTGGTCAAGGGAACTACGGTTATGTTCTAATCCGGGGTTAATGGATTAGGGTTTATGTATGCTTTGGAATGTATATATATGTGTTGTAACACTAAAAGGAATATAATGAAATATCAAGATGGTCGTCCTGATTTGGGATCCAGGGGAAAATCTCTGTGTTTAGCTGTTTTATGTTTTATGATCTCGCTATTGTTTATTTTCTGTTATAAGATTTGTGTGTAGATAATTTCTGTTCAGGGTTAAAACCTACATTTGGTATCAGAGCTGTTTTGGCTTCAATGGGATGCCTTTGCTACTAAGGGTTTTTTGCTCGGGCCTGAGGTAGACCCTGTTCAGTGGGAGATCTGCGGGATCGATTCTTGCGGTGAAAGAAGATGGCGAGCGGAGGAAAGATAGAGATCAAGAAATTTAATGGTCAGAGTTTTGAGTTGTGGAAGCTCAAGATGGAGGATCTTCTGGTGGATAAAGATCAGTGGATCGCGGTAGATCCAAGTACTAAACCAACGAGAATGTTAGATGAAGATTGGAAGAAACTGGATCGGAAGGCTAAGAGCACAATACGGTTGTGTGTCTCAGATTTAGTATTGTTGAATGTATCTGGGGAAGCTACGATGAAGAATTTTTGGGAACAACTTGGGACTTTGTACCAATCCAAGTCTCTAGTGAATAAGTTGTTCCTACGGAAAAATATGTATAACCTGAGGATGAAGGATGGAGACTCAGTGACAGAGCATCTGAATTCCTTCAATACTGTGGTAAGTTAGCTGTCATCTGTTGATATTAAAATCTCAGATGAAGATAAGTGCATCAGTTTGTTGTGTTCTCTACTAGAATTGTGGGACATTATAGTTATTGCAATAGGTAGCAATACAACTACCTTGAATTTTGATGACATTGTCTCAGCCTTGTTGTCGGAGGGAATGAGACAGAGAAATATGGAGGGCCAGAATGGAGATACCTTATCTGTGCGAGGAAGGTCCCAAAACAGAAACAAGAATAAGGTTTTGAGTGGGAAATCCAAATCTAGAGGGAGATCTAAATCTCCTGGAAAGTTTGTAAAGGTATGTTGGAAATGCGGAAATGAAGGGCACTACAAAAGGGATTGCAGATCTAAAGCTCCTAAAAAAGGAAAGGGATCTGAGGATGTTTCTTCTGCAGAGGCAAAAACCACCTCGGATGAAGGTGGGGATGTGTATTTGGCTTCTTCTTCAAATACACATGTAGATCATGAGTCATGGTTGATTGAATTAGGTGCATCCTTTCACTTCACTCCCCATAGGGAGTGGTTCTGCGAGTATGAGAAATATGACGGTGGTGATGTCCTAGGGGATGATAGGAAGGCCAAAATCGTAAGATGTGGAAAGGTCAAGTGAAAGCTGCAAGGTGGAAGGATTAGAACACTTTCGGCTATTCTACATATTCCTGCATTGGCTAGAAATCTGATTTTTGTAAGCAAGATGGATGATGCAGGTGTAAAAACAGTGTTCGAGAAAGATGCCTGCAAGATGGCTCGGGGAGCACTGGTATTAATGCAGGGATTTCGGACTGGACTCTATACAAGCTACAGGGTAGCACTGTTATTTATGGGTGTAACAGTTCTGTGGTTCCTGAAAGTGGAGCGGAAAGCCTAGCTGTCTCTGGAGAAAAGACCATGCTATGGCATGAAAGGCTGGGACATATTGGAGAGAAGGGCTTGTTGATCAGCGGTTGTCATTGATGTCAACCCAAGCAGCACCAGGGACTAACCCAATATTGCATGGGAATTTTTACCTACCAAATTAATGTATTTAGGGTCAATAATGCTTTTGATGGTTTCTACTTGTCGAGATGTTTCTGTTGACATATGGCACGCCATGTAATTCTTCACGGTTTGAGAGATATTCATGTTTGAAGTTTGTACCCAAGTTAGTGGGCTAAAACCCCATGGGGTTGGGGCATGGGTCATTGAAAAGTCATAATTAATATTATTTATGATATTAAAATCCCTCCCACGTTCACTTGTTGAAGCCCCTCTCAACTTAAGCATTCATATATATTGTGATCTTCATTTCCTCCTTTGGCAAGGGATTCGGCCATATGAAACAGGTCATTTTGGAATTTTCGCTCTAATTTTTTTTCTACGAAGGCTTAGAAGCTGAAATTTTTATGAGCTGAAGCCGAAATCTGGAGGAAGCTACAGTAAAAATTTCAGATCAAGTTTCACAACATTGTTGGAGATATGATCTGTGGAAGTAAGGGTTTTTGCAGCCTCCTGAAATTCATCTCAAAGAAGTGACATTGGTAAAATCATCATAACTCTCTCTCTGAGTATCGGATTGGAATGCCGTAAAAAGTGATGGATATTGCACAGTCTGTAATATTTTCTCTATCATTTTCAGAAACAAATGAAGAAACAGTGACACGTGGCATGCCGTACAATTGCGCTCTTCTGAAAGAGTCCATAATTAGGGCATTGTGAGAGATTGGGTATAACTCTCTCTTCAAGAATCCAAATTGGGTCAAACCTGTGGCATTGGAAATATGACTCAGAGGAATAATACAAGACCGAAAATCAGATATTGAGGATCTAAAATGACAGATATACACCAGATTCAATATCGAGCACCTAGAAGGCAATAAAAAGCTAGATCATGTGTTGTCAAGGGTTGCAAAGGACCAGACTTTCTATGGAAAAAAAGTGAAGCAAGGTGCAGCAGAGGGTAGCATGAAAAGAGAAGAAACCAAGGTAAATAACAACAGCAAGAATTTCATCATATGAAGTCTTCAAGTGGGCAGCACTGCATACAATCATTGTAAAGGTATCATTGTACTTAGTCATTGTAAATACATTATTGTACAAATTGTACTAGTATCTATTTGCCAAGGGCTGAAGAGGCAGTGTTGGGAGGTCTAGGATAATCATTAGGTGGTTGTGTCAAAGTTGGGGTTATGGTCTAGTATATCTTCTTCTTCTACATCATTCTATATCATTGTAAAGTGGACCATTTTCCCTGGTACGGGAGTCTATTCTTCTTTTATTCTTCTATAGGGTGGTAGGGTGGTGCTAGGGTGAGTTGTAGCTCATTGGGTGTTGGGGAATCCATTCAGTTGAATACTAAATAATCTCAGGCGTTGGAGCGTCCATCCGATGGGAGCTGGAGAAGAATGCTTTTCTAGATTCTAGGAAGTTGGAGCTTTATTTTCAATTGGAGTTGAATATTAAAGAATTATAAGAAAAGCATTAGGTGGTTTTTGTCCCGAAGTGGGTTTCCACCTTAAAAACTATGTGCATTTGTGTTCCTCTTGTTTACTGCTATCATTATACAAACACTGATAATAATTGAAGATTAACTAATGCTCTAATTGAAAGGAATACTGATTCACCCCCCCTCCCCCCCTTCTCAGTATTTCCAACAATTGGTATCAGAGCTTGGTTCCTTCAATAGCAGTTTAACAGCTGGAAGGAGGTCATGGAGCATACCAAGAATGGTGTACCTCTATTCAATGAAAATAATTATGCACTCTGGAAAGGAAGAATGGAGGTCTATCTCTTGGCGTAAGGTTACGAAGTATGGGACACTGTTCAAAATGGATTTACATCAACCGTGGATGAACAAGGTAAGAAGAATTTGGTAAATGATGCAAAAGCAAAGAATATTATTATCAGTGGACTTATTGAATCTGCTTATCATAAGGTGTTGGGTTGTAAAACCACCAAAAATGTATGGGACAAGCTTGAGAATATATATGCAGGTGACTTAAATGTCAAAGAAGCAAAGCTTCAAATCTATAGAGAAAAATTTGAGCAACTCAGAATGAAAGAAGATTGCAACATTGCTGCATACTTCCAATACATTGATGAAATAACCAATACTCTGGAAGGATTGGGAGAGTCAGTTGACGAGAAGACTATTATACGAAAGATTCTTAGAATGCTACTAGGGAGATTCAACCCAAAGGTATCGGTCTTAGAATACAGTGCAAATCTGGACAAACTTAGCAAGGAAGAATTACATGGAGTTCTCATAGCATATGAAATGAGACTTGATGAAGAAAAGGGTACTTCAAATATAGAAACTGCGTTCGTTGCATCTAAGCAAACCAATAAGGAAAACAACCTTCAATTAAAATGACATGAACCTGCAAGTGTGAAGAAAAGGGAGATGATGGAGAAGGTCTTTCAGATGAAGAATATGCTTACTTTACAAGAAAACTAAAACCTGGTAAGGGAAATTTCAAAGGTAAACTTCCATTGATATGTTTCGGTTGTGGTGAGGTTGGGAATTTCGTAGCAAAATGTCCAAACAAAAGTGATGGCAACTCAAAAGGAAAGAGGGGCTTTAAGAAATTCAACAAGAAAGGCAAAAATAAAGGGTCCAAAAGGAACTTTCTCTCTAAAGAAGATAGCTCCTCATTTGATGAAGAAAGTGATAGCAAAGAAGAAGCCAATGACAAAGTATTGTTTATGGCCAAGCACAATAAACAAGAAGTATCAAACAATGAAGAAGAAGGGTTGACCATAGAAGAATTTTATGAGTAGGCAATCAAGCTTATAAAAGAGCTCAATGCTGAGGATATCCGTTCCAACACTCTTGAAGAACAAGTTCAAGGTCTCAAAATTGAGGTTGAAGAACACAAATGTATTGAAGAGTCACTTCAAAGAAGTTGGAAGAAAGCAACCAAGAAAGGGAAGCATTAGAAGCCGAAGTAGTCTCGCTGCGTAAGGAAGTGAAGAAGGGAAAAACTGTCCAAAACTATGCCAACAGCTCAAGGGCATTGGAATAACTCATCAACAATCAACGATCTTACAACGACAGAACTGGCCTCGGTTACAAAGAAGAAGAAGCAGGACCTTCTACAACAAAATAAAATGAACCTATGAGATCTGACATACATGAAGACTTCATTGGACAAGATTCGCAAGCACATCCTTGGAAGACGATTCCTCGACGAAGATTTTCATCCAGGTACCAACATATTTTTCATGGCTATTTTTATTCATGTGGAAAATTTGGTCATAAAGCTGTAGAATGTCGCACGTACCCTATGAACCAATGCAATTCCAAGAGATTATTCAAATATGAACCTCCCAGGGCTCAACGAAACATCAATAGATTTGAAAATTTAAGAAATAATATGGAATGTTACAAATGTCAGAACTTTGGACACATAGCCAGAGACTGCAGACTTGAAAATCCTCGAGAAGAATCTTCGAAGCCACAGAATGAACGAACATGGAAGAAGAATAAGATTTATAATTGTGCTCTTGCTCTCAAGGCTAAAAAAGAAGAAGATGTGTGGTATGTTGACAGCGGTTGCTCAACGCATATGACTGGAGATAGAAGGAAATTTGCATCTCTGAAAGAGAAGAAGGATGGAACCATATCCTTTGGAAATGATGGATCTTCAAATGTTATAGGGTCAGGTACCATCACTCTTGGAAGCAAAGATGTTATAGCCAAGAATGTTCTATTGGTCGAAAACATGAATCACAATCTGCTCAGTGTTGGACAAATGTGTGATCAAGGACACACAATGCTATTCAACTCCACAAAATGTGAAATCAGGAAAGGCAGGTATGGTAAAATTGTGGCTACAGCAAGTCGAGCTCCTAACGACATATATGTTCTCGATGAAGAAACTAAAGCATGTCTACTAGCTAAAGAAGATGAAAGTTGGTTATGGCACAAACGAATGGGTCACATAAACTTTGACAATCTTGTCAGGATAAGCAAAAATGAAGCAGTACAAGAAATGACGAAAATCTCAAAACCTTCCAACACACTATGTGAGGCATGTCGGCATGGCAAGCAGACAAAAGTCCAATTTAAAAAAAAAGAACACTTTTCATCACATCCATTGGAATTGATACATACTGATCTATGTGGTCCTATGAGAACAAAAGGCTTAGATGGAGAATTATATTTCATGTTGATGATAGATGACTATACCAGGATGACAGTCGTCAGTTTCCTAAAGAAAAAATCTGAAGCATTTGAGTGCTTTAAGATATACAAGGAGTTGGTTGAAAATGAAACTGATTTGAAAATAAAGTGTTTAAGATCAGATAATGGTGGAGAATTCACTTCCAAATTATTTCAGCAATACTGTGACGAAAATGGAATAAAAAGGCAATTTTCAACAGCACGAACACCTCAGCAAAATGGAGTTGTTGAAAGAAAGAATAGAACTGTACAGGAAATGGGTAGAACAATGTTGAAGGACTCAAAATTGGATGAAAAATTCTGGGTTCAAGCAATTGATACGACAGTCTTCATTATCAACTAAAGTCTTCTTAGAAATAATTGAAACAAGACTCTATATGAATTATGGAAAGGAAAACCATCTAATGTAAAATATTTTAGAATCTTCGGAAGCAAATGTTATATCAAAAGAGAAGATCAAAATTTGGGTAAGTTTGAATCATGTTTTGATGAAGGTATCTTTTTTGGTTACTCATGCAAAAGAAAGGCATATAAATGCTATAATCTAAGACGAAAACAGATAGTGGAGAGCATAAATGTTACATTTGACGAATATGGTGTTCTAGCGAGTAATGATGAGGATCTAGAATCTTTGAAACTTGAGACAGAGGCTGAAAAAGACACAGATAAAATTGTAGAACAAGAAGCAACTATCAATGAGGAAGAAGTAAACAATGATCATCAAGATATACCATAACAAAAACAAGAAGCTCCTCCAAGGAGAAAAAAAGAGTGGATTCAAAATAATCATCCAACAAATCAAATCATTGATGACATAAATGAAGGTCGACAGCTTCGTTCATCACAACAAGCTCACGTTGCTTTTCTAGCAACCTTTGAGCCTAGTAGTTTTGAGGAAGCCAACCAGAATGAACATTGGGTAGCAGCTATGAATGAATAATTGGATCAAATTGAGAAGAATAACACCTGGGAATTAGTTCCATGACCAAAAGATAAAAATGTCATTGGGACTAAATGGGTGTTCAGGAACAAATTGAATGAAGATGGGCAGGTTACCATAAACAAAGCAAGATTGGTTTGCAAAGGCTATGCACAAGTGGAAGGAATTGATTTCGATGAAACATTTGCACCAGTTGCCAGAATGGAAGCCATCCGAATGTTTCTCACCTATGCATGTTCAAGAAAAATCAAAGTCTACCAAATGGATGTTAAGTCAGCATTTATGAATGGAGAATTAGAAGAAGAAGTTTACATCGAACAACCTGAAGGTTTTCTACCATCACAAAAAGAAGACTATGTCTGCAGGTTAAAGAAGGCTCTATATGGTCTCAAGCAGGCTCCCAGAGCATGGTATGCTCGTCTTGATGGATATCTACATCAACAAGGGTTCAAAAAAGGTACTATTGATAGCAATATTTATGTACAAATAGATAAAGATAATTTAACAATTGTTGAGGTATATGTGGATGATATAATATTTGGTAGCAATGATGATCGACTAAGTAAGAAATTTTCTACAAAGATGCAAAGTGAGTTTGAGATGTCTTTACTTGGTGAGCTGACATACTTCTTAGGGCTTCAAATATCTCAGCAAGAGAAAGGAATATTTATATGTCAAGCCAAGTACATCAAGGAAATGCTCAAGAAATTCAAAATGGAAGATTCCAAACCCGTCCTTACTCCAATGGTAACAGGTTGCAAATTGAGCATAGACGACTCATCTAAGGATGTGGATCAGAAGTTGTACAGATATATGATTGGTAGTCTTCTATATGTAACAGCCTCTCGGCCAGATATTATGCAAGCCGTTGGAAAAGTAGCAAGATTCCAAGCATCACCAAAAGAATCACATATTATTGCCATCAAAATAATTCTTCGATATCTAAAGGGCACAGAAGAATATGGCTTGTGGTATCCCAAGGGTAGAAATCTCATTATTCAAGCCTTTACAGATGCAGATTGGGCAGGAAGCGTTGATGATCGTAAGAGTACTAGTGGAGCAACATTCTATCTAGGTGGTTGTCTCGTATCATGGTTGAGCAAAAAGCAAACTTCAATCTCGTTATCTACAGCGAAAACATAATACATTGCAGCAGCATCATGTTGTACTCAAGTCCTTTGGATGAAACAAACTTTGCAAGATCTTCAAGTACAATTTAGTGAGCCTATTCCCATATTTTGTGACAACACTAGTGCCATCAGCATCTCCAAGAATCCTGTCATGCATTCAAAAACAAAACACATTCCAATCAAATATCATTTTGTTAGAGAACAAGTCGCTGAAAAGAATATCAAACTTGAGTATGTTTGTACAAAAGAACAAATTTCTGATATCTTCACTAAACTTTTACCTCATGAAGCATTTGAATATCTTCGTCAAAAGCTTGGGATTCTCCCAAGTTCTCATTAGATTTTCCTTTTTCAAGAATATAAAGCGGGAGTGGAAGTGTGTACAGGTCCGCAGGATGGTTGTGTTTCAGGGGGAGTTACCCTTTGCCATTGATGTCAAAGGGGGAGAGAATGTTGAAGGAAGAGGTGTCAAGATCACAGGGGGAGTACTTGTGTTGCCATCAATGCCAAAGGGGGAGATTGTTGATCAACGGTTGTCATTGATGTCAACCCAAGCAGCACCAGGGACTAACCCAATATTGCATGGGAATTATGAACTACCAAATTAATATATTCTGGGTCAATAATTCTTTTGATGGTTTCTACTTGTCGAGATGTTTCCGTTGATATATGGCACGCCATGTAATTCTTCACGGTTTGAGAGATATTCATGTTTGAAGTTTGTACCCCAGTTAGTGGGCTAAAACTCCATGGGGTTGGGGCATGGGTCATTGAAAATTCATAATTAATATTTTTTATGCTCCTAAAATCCCTCCCACTTTCACTTTTTGAAGCCCCTCTCAACTTAAGAATTCATATATATTGTGATCTTCATTTCCTCCTTAGGTAAGGGATTCGGCCATATGAAACAGGTCATCTTGGAATTTTCGCTCTAAATTTGTTTCTACGAAGGCTCAGAAGCTGAAATTTTTATGAGGTGAAGCCGAAATCCTGAGGAAGCTACAGTAAATTTTTTAGATCAATTTGCACAACATTTTTTGAGATATGATCTGTGGAAGTAAGGGTTTTTGCAGGCTCCTGAAATTCAACTCAAAGAAGTGACATTAGTAAAATCGTTATAACTCTCTCTCTGAGTATCAGATTGGAATGCCGTAAAAAGTGATGGATAGTGCACAGTCTGTAATTTTTTCTCTATCATGTTTAGAAACAAATGAAGAAACAGTGACACGTGGCACGCTGTACAAGTGCGCTCTTCTGAAACAGTCCATAATTAGGGCATTGTGAGAGATTGGGTATAACTCTCTCTTCAAGAATACAAATTGGGTTAGACCCGTGGCATTGGAAATATGACTCAGAGATACAGGACCAAAAATCAGATATTGAGGATCCGAAAAGACAGAGATACACTTCACTGCACTGCACTGCATACAATCATTGTAAAGGTATCATTGTACTTAGTCATTGTAAATACATTATTGTACAAATTGTACTAGTATCTATCTGCCAAGGGCTGAAGAGGCAGTGTTGGGAGGTCTAGGATCATCATTAGGTGGTTGTGTCAAAGTTTGGGTTATGGTCTAGTAGATATTCTTCTTCTACATCATTCTATATCATTGTAAAGTGGACCATTTTCCTTGGTATGGGAGTCCATTCTTCTTTTATTATTCTATAGGGTGGTAGGGTGGTGCTAGGGTGAGTTGTAGCTCATTGGGTGTTGGGGCATCCATTCAGTTGACTACTGAAGAATCTCGGGCGTTGGAGCGTCCATCCGGTGGGATCTGGAGAAGAATGATTTTCTAGATTCTAGGAAGTTGGAGCTTTATTTTCAATTGGAGTTGAATATTAAGGAATTATTAGAAAAGCATTAGGTGGTTTTTGTCCCGAAGTGGGTTTCCACCTTAAAAATTGTGTGCATTTGTGTTCATCTTGTTTACTGCTATCATTGTACAAACACTGATAATAATTGAAGATTAACTAATGCTCTAATTGAAAGGAATACTGATTCACCCCCCCCTCTCAGTATTTTCAACAGGGCCTTCCGATACTGCATAGAAATGGTATGGTAGAAGGTATGTTTAATTGCTCTCTGGATTTCGATTTTTGTGAACATTGTGTATATGGGAAGAAGAATTGGGTGAGTTTTCCTTCTGGTGCTAAGAGGGCGAACAAGATATTAGAACTTGTGCACAATGACGTGTTTGAACCTGTGTCAGTTCCATCACTGGGAAAGTCTGTGTACTATGTTTCATTCATAGATGACTTCTCAAGGAATACATGGATATATTTCTTGAGGAAGAAATCTAAATTCTTTGACAGATTTAAAGAATTTAAGGCTCTGGTGGAAAACCAGACAGAGAAGAAGATAAAGGTGCTAAGGACAGATAATGGTGGGGAGTTCTGCAAGAAGTAATTTGAAGAGTTCTGTAAGAAGTGTGGTATAACATGGCAGAAGACTACTCCATACACACCTCAGCAAAATGGAGTTGCAGAAAGAATGAACAGAACACTGATGGAAAAGGCAAGAAGCATGCTCAATGGTACCGGGTTAGGACAAGAATTCTGGGCAGAGGCAGTGGAGACTGCATGCTATCTGGTTAACAGATCACCTTCATCAGTGTTGGAGGATAAGACCCTACATGAGGTATGGACTGGTAAGAAACCTTCTCTTTCACATCTAAGGGTATTTGGATGTGATGCATATGTACATGTTCCAAAGGAGAAAAGGACCAAGTTGGATAATAAATCTGAAAGGTGCATCTTTATTGGGTATAAGGATGGTTTAAAAGGTTACAAGCTTTGGAACCTGGAAACAAGGAAGGTTGTGTATAGCCGAGATGTGGTGTTTAGAGAGGTGAAAGATGTTGTTAAACATGAAATCATACCAAAGGAACCTGAGAAGATAGAGTTTGAGCTAAAAGAGGATGAATCAGACTCTACAACAGAAGAAGACTCAGAAGATGAAGAGCCACAAACTCCAGCTTTAAGAAGATCAGTTCGGGAAAGAAGGCAACCAGAAAGGTATAGTCCATCTGCTTTCTGTTCAGGTTTTGCCTTAAATATAACTGATGATGAACCCAGAACTGTCAGGGAGGCAGTAGATTCAGAGGATGGAAAACTCTGGAAGGAGGCCATGGCTGATGAAATGGCATCCTTGCACAAAAACGATGCATGGGATCTAGTGGAGTTGCCGGCTGGAAGGAAGCCCATTGGGAGCAAATGGGTGTTTAAGAAGAAGAGGAATGTAGAAGGCAAGGTGGAGAAATACAAAGCTCGGTTGGTAGCGAAAGGTTATTCCCAGGTGCCGGGAATTGATTTTGGTGATATTTTTTCTCCTGTTTCCAAAGTTACTTCTATTAGATTACTTTTATCTGTTGCTGCTGCATTTGATTTTGAGATAGAACAGATGGATGTGAAGACAGCATTTCTTCACGAGGATCTAGAAGAAGAGATCTACATGAAGCAACTTGAAGGCTTTATGGTGAAGGGTAAGAAAGAACTGGTATGCAGGTTGAAGAAGTCTCTGTATGGGTTAAAACAGTCACCAAGGATGTGGTATCAGAAATTTGATACCTATATACGGGGACTTGGCTTCACCAGAAGCAAGGAGGATCACTATATTTATTTTAAATTAATTGGTGACCGTGTTATTTATTTGGTCTTGTATGTGGATGATATGTTGTTGATTGGAAATGACAAAGAAATTATCCAATATTTGAAGACCCAACTGTTCTCCAAATTCGACATGAAGGATCTTGGTGCCGCAAACTATATTTTGGGCATGGAAATTAAGAGAGATCGGGCAAAGAGGAAGCTCTGGTTAAACCAGAGGAAGTATGTCGAGACTATATTGCAGAGGTTCAATATGCAGGATAGTAAACCGGTGAGTGTTCCTATTCCTGTAGGTGCAAAGCTTTCTGCTGAACAGTGTCCCAAGACACAAGAAGAGGAGGAGGATATGTCCCATGTTCCATATGCAAGTGCAGTGGGTAGCCTGATGTATGCAATGGTCTGTACTAGACCAGACATTGCACATGCAGTGGGAGTATTGAGCAGGTTTATGTCAAACCCATGGAAGGAGCATTGGACAGCAGTGAAGCGGGTTTTCAGATATTTACGTGGCACTAGTGATTATGGCTTGTGCTACCAGGGAAGACCAGGATTGGAAAGAATGTTGGACATTCGTGGTTTTGTTGATGCAGACTGGGCTGGAGATCTGGAACAAAGAAGATCTACAAGTGGGTATGTGTTTAGCCTATTTGGAGGCGCAGTCAGTTGGATGAGTAAAAGACAGTCTGTAGTGGCTCTTTCAACTACAGAGGCAGAATACATAGCAGCCACTCATGCAAGCAAGGAAGCAGCTTGGTTGCAGAGATTGTGTTCAAGTATGGGGTTGGTACAACAAGCTATAAGGATAGACTGTGATAGCCAAAGTGCAATTTTCTTGGCTAAGAACCCTGCTTACCATTCAAAGACAAAGCACATTGATGTTCAATATCACTTTGTTAGAGATATGGTTGAGGCTAAAAGGGTGTTGATGGTAAAGGTGGACACTTTGAAGAAGTTGTAGATGCATTAACGAAGTCTGTGAGCACTTGGAATTTCTCTTGATGTAGAGAAACAATGGGTGTTGAAGAATTGGGTCAATGAATAAGCTCTCCTGTGGCAAACTGCGGAAAGAAAACAATAAGTGGGAGAATGTTGGGTATGTGTTATATTCTTTCCACGACTAATCACGCGTGGGGGGGTAAGAGGGGGGGCGATAGCCCCCCCTTTGCGTTGGGCGCAATGGGGGGGTCAAAGTGGGGGTGGCAGCGCCCCAGAGAAATTTTTTTTGGTCCTTAATTTCCGGTGGGCGGTCTGCGCCCATGGTTTTGTGCATGGTTTTTGCACATGGTTTTTGGGTAGGATGGTTTTTGGCCCCTGGTATTTTTGTAGATCTGGTCAAGGGAACTACGGTTATGTTCTAATCCAGGGTTAATGGATTAGGGTTTATGTATGCTTCGGCATGTATATATATGTGTTGTAACACTAAAAGGAATATAATGAAATATCAAGCTAGTCGTCCTGATTTGGGATCCAGGGAAAATCTCTATGTTTATCTGTTTTATGTTTTATGCTCTCGCTGTTGTTTATTTTCTGTTATAATATTTGTGTGTAGATAATTTCTGTTCAGGGTTAAAACCTATAGAAACAAAAGGACACGCTAAAGTGTTGCTTCCTAGTTAATGAATGAGAGAAAGACATGGTAGATCGACCTACCTGGAATCCAATGTTGTTGTCATTGCAAAAAGAGTAGTAGCCTCTCACTCCTGTCTTGACAAATCATAATCTGTTTGTTGTTACGCCCAGATACCTACACATGTAACAATAACAAGAACAACATACGAAATCATAGTTTCACTCACAACTATTAACCAGTCAAAGAGGGTTAAAGCTATCGTATTACACAAACATCATAACACAATAGTAGAACCAAACATTAGTCATGTATATATAAGTAGAAGGAAAAGGTACAAATGATGCTTTGACGTCACAGTCTCCTCCAACAGGGTTCAGTCGAAGCGCGTCTTAATACCTGTCGAGAGATTCAGACGGAATGAGGACATGGATTCAAGCTCTCCTCAATGTGATTCCTTCTCTCTATCTTCTCTAGTCATTCAACTATCATCTCTCCAAGTTCAACTATTCAGCCATGCAGCTAGTTTTTAATAAGAGAGATAGCTTCTTTTATAGAGGAAAAGGAGGAGGTTGGGATCCATACAAAGGTGGGAGGGAGTCCTATCCTTTAGGAGAGTTCCAAGGGAGGTGGAAGCTACTAACTAAAGGAGGGAGTCCGTGGTTGTTTCAGTTCAACCACTCCCAATGACTCATCCTCGAGGTGGTGGAATAGAACCTCCGCCTCTATTTTTAAAAAACATTCCATAAATAGCTTGGTGCGGGCACTTAACTGGTACAGAGTACCAACTGGTGCGGGCTCAGTGTTAATTTTCCAACTCGGCGTGGGAGTGTAACCGCCTACTCGCGCCAAGGCAAAAACAAGGGTTTTTACAGTTCTTCTAAGGGAATTGTCAACAAGAGGAATGTTAATCTCATGTGAAGGAATGAAGTGATGGTTTTTTCCAGGCATGACACTGCTTACTGGTCACAAAAACGACCCTCCAATGGGCGAGATGGGGATTGCAGAGACAGTGACAAAATGTTGTTTAACAATCTTCAATCTGTAAATTATGTTCATGTTCATCTATGATCTGACCTTTATAAGCTCTGTCTGATGTAAGAAAGTCTACTATATCTACATCATTATTAAATACTCTCCAATTTGTTACATTGTCAGGAATGGAAGGCCTAAAAATTAACTCAATTGAAAATCTATCTGGGCAAAATTCTTCAGATGGTATGAGTCTAGATGCTACATTAGCAAGTAAATCAACACTTGTATTTTGTAGTCTAGGGACTGTGGAGATATTGAATGAAATAAAATGGGAAGTAAGACTTTGAACTAAAGTTTGATAATGTTTTAAATGTCCAGAAATACAATGAATTGTATTTCTGACTTGTGTAACAATTATTTCAAAATCTCCATATACTTGCAAATATTTAACATTCAATCCTATAGCTTTATACAGACTTTGTATCAATGCTTCATATTCAGCAGTATTATTTGTACACACAAACTCGAGTCTACAAGCTAGCATTCTTTTCTCTCCTTGTGGATTGATTAAAATGCAACCTGCTCCTTTACCGTCTTCTAATTTTGAACCATCAAATTATAGAGTCCAAAATAAAGATTGTTTTGGAATTTGATTACTAATATTAACACATATAGAAGTTTTTGTTTGAGAAAATTTTTCAATTTGAGAAATAGCAGTGTTTATTGAAAAAGGTGAAACATGAGCATTGAATTATCCAAGAAACAATTCAGCTGAATAATTTCCTATGATATTATTGGTGAAGGCTATAGGTTCATTTGATTCTTCTAGTTCAGTGACTGTATGTTTCATGAATTTTTCACGTTCAATTCTGATTTGATTTGGTTTTCCATTGTATGGTAACCACATGTGTGGCAAATCGGTAGCAAAATATCCATGTAAATTTTCAGATCAATCCCTGCTTAGAATAAGACCATAGAATTCAGGGATGTCTACGACCAAAATATCAATTACTTGCAGTACCTTTGGATTGGAAGATAAACTAATAGATACTGATAGCATTTCTCCAATAACTTCAACTCTTGTTCTATCTAATTGAACTATATGTACAACTGACTTTTGAGGAGTGATATTCAATTTTGTACATATCGTTCTTGGCATAATGTTTGAAGAAGCTCCTGAATCAATAAGACAATTATGAACATTTTTGTTGAAAATATCATAAGTCAAAACTAAAGGAGGAGTGTGAGAAATAGATCTATCACAAATTAAAACAAGATCATTTGGATTTAATTTGTTTGCAGACGATGGAGGTTTTCCCATATCTTTAGAAGGTTGTGCTCTAACTAGTGGTTGTATAGGTTCTACCGGGATTGCCTTGAGTTCTCTAAGAAAATGTTTCTGTTGATTCTTGAGTTTGGTCATTTCGTGTAATGAAATATTTGCTTTAGTATTTTTCATATCTTCAACTATATTATATTCCATTGTATCTGAAACTATCAAAGTTTTAGAATTTGTATTAGGATCTGGTGGAATAGAATCTGTCTGAACAATTTTAGATTTTTTAACTGTTGTTTTCTCCTAGGTGGGGAGAGATTTTTGTTTCTGACTGGATACAGTTGAATTAAAAGAAGATTTAATTCTTCTAGACACAGGCATAGCTTCACTTTCTTCCTCTGTGGGAAGAATAAAATCCCATAAACCATTTAATTCAACTTCTTCCTCAGATTCTAGCTCTTGTTCAGATGGTGAGGGATCTTCAGTATCTTGATCGGATTCAGCATTCGAAATTATGTTTGGAGGTTGAGATGTTGAAGAAGATTTTTTCTTAAATGGGCGAAATGATTTTTTAGGGGTTGAGGTTTCAACAACCTGTTTCTTTATTTCAATCATATCATTTGACTTAGTCTTTAATAATTTTTGAAGACCTTCAAGATCAAATGGATCTTTCGAGACCTTCTTTTTTGAATCTTGCCTAAATGTCACTTTCTTGGATTTCTTGTCTTTTATCTCTGAAATTTTTTCTAATGTTAAGATTATTTTCTGTACGGCAAGAGCTTCTTTCATGTTCTCTAAAAGGGTAGCTTTACCAGCTCTATCTGCAAAAATAGCTATATTAGAAGGAAAAGAAGAAATATACCATTCTATTTGTACATCAACAACAGGTTTGGAAGCAGTTGGAATTTTGTTTAATAACTTGTTAAATTTGGAGTTGAAATATTTGATCCTTTCCCCTAATTTTTTTTTAAGATTGGAAAGAGCATTGATTAAGGATGCAACAGTTCTATCATCTCCAAATTTTGCAAGGAAAACTTGCTCAAAAGTTTCCCAATCGGCAATAGATCCCGCTGGAAGTGAAAAGTACCAGGATCTTGCAGATCCTTGTAAAGTATAAGGAAACAATATATCTGCAATATCTTCATGAGCAACTCCATTTAAATTCACGGCTAACATAAAATTATTGATATGCTCTTCGGCAGGAAGACCATCATCTGGATTATATTTAGGTAACCATTTTTCTGGATGATCCAGAAGAGGATTTGGATTGGCTATTAATAGAGCACCAAGATTCGGCCAAGGTCGATTAGCCATAATTGGAATTGAGCTTTGTGAAGATATAGAAGTAGATCCAGAAGTAGGGGGAATGAATGAATAACTTACAACTAGAACAATACTACTTGTAACAACACTGATTGTTTGAGTAGAGGAAATGGAAGACTCAGAAGATGGAGATTGAATAAGAGGATGCGAAGAAGTAACTAAAGGGAAATTTGATGTGAATTCACTTGTATCTGACTTAGATATGGATATAGAAACTTTTTTGCGAAATGATTCAATTGGAAATTCAAAAGGTGGAATTCCAAGTTTCTCACTTTTAGATCTAGTTAATATACCAATTTCTCTAAATAGAGAAGTAACACTTTCCTCAGAAGCTTCTGGATTAACAGGATTTTCAACAGAAATAGATATTCCTTCTAATTTCTGAATTAAAGGCTGAACTTCGGGAGACTCGGGAGTGAATTCTGAGGCAGATGACTGTCGAGATATTTTAGGAGATGATGGAAAGGTTTCTACTATTTCTGATTTCTGAGTTGGTGATCTAGAATGTGATCAAGAAGTTTTAGAATGCTTTTGGGGAGATCGACTCTTATGAGGGCTTTTAGTTTGAGGTTTAGACTTATATTCCATTCATAGTTGCCCTCCTTCTAGTGCCAAAAATGTTGAGGCCTCAGAAATATATGGCAGCAACAAGGGGGGTAACCACCCGGTCCGGACCTTAAGACAGTTCCTTTTCCGTTTGGGATAGTGGCTCTGACTGGATATAATGGGACCAGTTTCCCAGATTTGGGTTTTTGTTTGATTGTTGGGTTTCTCTCAAAGGATTTACATGAAGAATTACTAGAAACTAAAGAAAATTGATTCTAAAATGTAAAACTTTGAATTTAAGCCTAATTTAATCTAACCCGGTATAATACTAATTTGATGTGATCTAAAATGATATCTATTCAATCTATGATGATGAAGATCATCACAGATTTAATAGAATTATTACTTTGTAAGATGATTCTCTTGAAAAAATAGTTAATCAAAAGAAAATGAGAAATATATCGCATATATATGATGATCATATATAAAACAAACTAATTTGTATCTTTATATCGTACAATAATGCAACTGATATTTCAGATAAAAAAAATCGATTTCATATATAATTCATGAAAGCTGGATTCATCACTAATATTCAAAAACAGAATTAGCATACATGATAATAGTACCAGATGTGTACTGCTCTGTTCATCTGATCAACGATAATAGGCCACATTCAACTCCTCTATCAATAGGTCTTTCAACGAATACAAAAGTGCATCAACAGTGATAAAAAAAATGATATATAACTGAAAAGGCTGTGTTCCATTACTTTATCAAGACATTCACAAACTTACTTACAATTAAGCATTCTTTGCAAATGTTCTTAATAAAATTATGGACCCTTCTCTAAATGCATGAGAAGGGTTTAAATACTAAACTAACTACAAACTAAAATTAAATTATTACAAAAATGTAGAGGAGGTTTCAAACAACCTTTCTCTAAATTTTTTACTTAAACAATAATCTAGGAACTTTGAACTAACAATCCTGATTTTGCGAATCCTGTCCTTCTTTCTGAGTGTGATCACGAAGTTGACAAATATCTAGCATTTATTTAAGTTGAGATGGTTGTGATATCCGTGACTGAATCTTCCCCTTGAAAATAGCATTTGAGATTACTGACTGAGATCTTTTTGCTGAATCTGTAAGAGTCTGAAGAGTTTGATGTTGATGGTAAGGTTTGATTAGAAAATTCTAGTAATTTTCCTGATCAAACTTATTAACTTTTTTTATCATTTCCTCTTCTATATCTGCTCTCTGTCTCCATTTTATTTCTACTTCCCTTGTTCCTGAAAACACTTCAGACGTGTTTTCTTTAAGAAGTTATGTTTTAAACAATTGATCACATATAGAATGAATAATCTCATTTGATTTCTTGGACATCTTGGTTGCTGCTTTCTCTGCTTGATTAATTTGTGCTCTCCATTCTGCGAATAAAAATTCTTTGTGAAGCTTATCTATTTGTGGTAGATTAGCATGTTTTCCTGTATATGAAATTTTCCACTGAATGTGTTCTTTGATTTTCTTTTCAAGTCTTTCACATTCTAGTTTCTGAATTGCTATTTGCTGAATCATTATCTTATTGGAATCACAATAAGAATCAATCATGGAAGCTTGGTGAAAAAAAAATTCTTGTTCTTTCTTTAAAATAGTGTTTACATCAAGTGCTTCTTTAATGAATTGTTCTAACTGTGGTTGACTTTGTCATTTAGCCATTGCTCTTTCCAGATGTGATTGCTTTTAATTAAGCTCTGTCTGAGATTTCAATTTGAGGCTTTCAATATCTTCATGAAATTGAGCTGTGCTTATTTTGATTTGCTCAATGGACTTCATTTTCTCTTCATTTAGCAACTTTTCTAATTCTTGTACTTTGGCTTCCTTTTGTTTCAACAATATTCTAACCTCAGTAGCTTTATCAATGGTAGTGGTGGCATATGCCCCTGCATATTGTGATAACTTGGTTAGATGTTCAGTGGGATCATTTGAGGAATCCTTCCAAAGTACATCAACTAATTCATCCGTTGGTTTTGGAGTAGTTTCATCAATCCTTCTTCTTTTATTTCTTTGAACCACAAATTTGTAGCTAGGACTATAGAAAATGTCTAATGACGAAATATCTTCAATATGCAAAATTATCTGATATGTAGGGTAGGATGGTATGATTTCTTTGTCATGCACTATTGGAACTATTTGTAGCGGATTGACAGTCTCAACTATTTTCTTTGAAGGTTCTGGTGTTTGAACAATTTTGGGATTTTCTTCTGGAGTCTTTATTGCTTCAGAAAATTCTTCCCATTCATTCATCAAATATTTTACTTGAGATGGCTTGGACTGATCTAACATTCTATGACTATGTTGAACTATTTCTGAATCTGATTTTGTCCCATTTTTCTTTTTTCTCTCCATAACTTCTATCTCTTGAAGAGTTTGGTCAATTTCTGAATTTTCTTTCTTAGATTCAGATTCCTCAGATTGATATAAATTATCATACGACTGCTATGATTGACCTGATTAATTTTCAGATATATCCTTCATTTCATCATCTATACTAACACTTAGAGTGTGGTTTTCATCTTCAATAGTCAACAAATTTAAAGGAACCTTTTCTAGTCTCTTGTTTCTATATGCTTGAAAAGCTTCAGCATCTTCTTGACTTAATTGACTAGAAACATATTTGGTAATATCAGAGAAATTTTCCATGCCTTGGAAGAAATCATCAATTTTATCTTCTTCCTTTACAAAAGGCTTCATTTTTAGCTCTGTGATGTAATTTTTAATCACATCATTGGGATCATATAATCTTCCTAGCATAAATGCTAATCTCAAAAACTCAATCTTGGGAACCTCTTTGTATGTATGGCCAATATTAGCCAGAGCAAAGGTGCCACACTGTAGAGGGAAAGTAGGCCAAATAGCCTTTTTACCATCCTTTAACTACTTTGTGACACCGTTGACAAGATGATATGCTATTTATTTTGTAAGTAATTTATCTGAAACATAGTAAGGTAAAACATGGGGAGAAGCATGACTCCCAAATACTCTAATATATGTGAACTTTTCTTCAACAAAACATCTTGCTACGGGAAGTATATCTACATTGGCTTCTTCAGAAACCCTAGGAGCCTTTTTGTTGAAAATCATTTGATGGATGGGCAATATGACTCCGTAGCAGATTTTATAGAAGTGCAAGTGGAACTCGGAATCCCAGAGTTATCTATGGTAAATATGAATTGGGGTAGGGTTTTTGGTGGTCCATTTCCAACCCACGGTAGGAAAATTAAAATTAAAAAAAATGGCATCCATGACATAGGAAAACATATAAAACAGAGGTATTTCTCTGAGCGAAACACTTCTTCTATTCCTATATTCAGTGATATGCTTGGCTAAGTAATTGGATAGAATGTCTGCCCAGTTTAGAATAGATGAATTGATGATTGCATCAATTAAGGGAACCCAATCTCTTGAAAATCTAGTACTATCAGGCTTGGAAAATATTCTACACAACATACTAGTGACATACCAATAAGGATTAGGAATTTTTTCAATTGGGTATGTACCAGACTTATCTTGCTTCAATTTCCCTTCATTGTCCTTCCATTCATGGATGATTTTGATAAGATCTGGATGTTTTTCTTTGAAAGTCTACACATACTTATTGTCGTATTTATACTGTGGGGTTGATAGATGATACATTGCTACTAAATCCTCTGCTTTGAAAGAACCCATAATCTCTCCTCTCGAATTTCGGAAAATTCTATCTTCAATGTTTAAGTGGTCAATTGCCCAGTTAACCATGTCTGTATAAGGAAGAATATTTGGTCTCTTTGCTATTTTGTGAATGTGTGAGCATGCAACGTCAAAAAGGGTTGCATCAGAGGTAGAATCAGTGCTTGTAGAAGAAACTTTGTCTATCACCCTTGGTCCTTCATCTTCGAAGAGTTTGTACATTTCCTCCCATAACGAACTGCCACAGTATTTGTTGCAGATGGTGTTTGAAAATAATGAAGACATATCTCTGTTTTCTGTGGATGATGTTTGAGATATTTCCTTGCCTCTTTTGCTCATTTTGAACTTCTTCAACCAAGTAATTGATTTCCTGAGAGCAAAGAGAATTTAACATATAAGGAGTCTTATAAGAGTAAATCAATCATTTACTTCTAATGCACGCGAGAAGATGTCAATCTATCAATCATGTTTCATAATTCCTAATTTAATATATCACATGGCCTCGCACGTAAGATCTATCAATCATTTTAAAGCCATTAAGATCTTAAATTCTATTTGATATGACACAAACTTTTTTCACACGCTGAATTCGTTTAACACGCAAATCGAAATAATTCCTTATAATATCTCGCGATGCTTAATCTTTAAAGGTTACGAAATGCGATCTGCCCAAATCGCAGATCGCAACTTTTATAGGATAGCGTTTGAGTGTATATTATAAGTTGTGCGCAATGCGAGCGAAAAACTTAAAGTGGACACAATAGCAAAAGATTTTATATTTCCTAGTTTATTTGCTTGTCGGGTCCACGGGTATCGCAACTTATATCATTTGTTTCTTAAAGATTTATTGATTAAATAAATTTCGATGCGAAAAAAGGAAGAATAAAACGATGATTTTGATGTTTTTTCAAGTTTTTTTTTAATTATTTGCTTGAAAAAGGCTTCGAGCGCATTTCGTAATTCGCATATCTTACGTTTTATAATTTTTTTTGAAATACGATATGTAATATGCGATGCACTTTTAAGGGAAGAACAGAAAATTTTATTTTCTAAGTTTCTATTTTCGGAAATTATAAAAAGAATTTCCTATTTATTTCTAAAGGGTCACTATTTATAAAAAAATAAATGGGGGGTTGTTGTATAGCACAACACTTTCACCCTGCAATCTTGAATTTCTCTCTTGATAGAGGAATTTCACCATTTTAGTCATGTCAAAGAGTGCTTTTATGAAAGTATTCTCATCCTCTGACATATTATAAGGCTCCCCTTCATGTGAAATACTTGTTGAATCTTCAACTACAATTTGAGGTAGAATTTATGTTGGAGATTGTGGAAAAATTTCTCTCCTTGTCCTTGACCTAACTTGAGGACTTGCAACCAGAAGATTTCCTTCTCCTCTCTTAAGATTCAACCTTATAAGAATCACATACACTTGCAAACAACTAAATCCTCTGATACCAAAGTTGATCTGAATGTGTATGTGCTTGAGGATTGTATAAATTGCAAGTAAATTGAATGATTTTTTAAGGTACTTAAGTTCAATTATTTAACACATTTAAAAATGAATTTAAATCATAAATTTCAGAAAATAATAGAGAAACAAATCCATAATAGTAACCACAAAACAACAAGTGATGAAGGAGTTCACCCCTCTTGGGCTACATCTCTTGGTACAACTTCCAATGCTTGAACCTCTTTCATTATTCTCATAAAATGATGAATATAACGACTTAAAATTCTCAAATGGCATCAAAACCTACTCCAACAGCTTCAAAGCTATAAAAAATGTTTGTATAGCCTTTTTCTGCTCCAAAAAAGACCAAAAAATGATATTGTTATGCCTCTTTCTCTCTTTTCCCAAATTCTACAGCTAAACTCCCCACAATTCGGCCCAAACCTAGCACGATCACCTCGAACGCAGAAAATGCCCTCCAAATTTTTGCACGATTCTCGCTCGGTGGAAAAATTTGTAGGACCGTTAAAATGTCCTCCAAGCTTCCGAATATTCGCGCACACCTGGTCATGTGGGGTCCCATAGGACCTGGGGCTGCCCCCCTGTGCTGACGGTGTCGACTTAACCACCAGACTGGTCACATATAGAATTTTCTAGGCGATGATTTCAATGGACAGTTTGGGCGTAGGTGGTTTGCTGACCACGCGGTTTCGGTGGAGCATTCACATGCGGAAGGTCACAACTAGCAGTTGGAAGGTTGCGCTAGTGGCTAACGTCAACCGTAAATGGTAGTCCCGTGGTGCGGTTTGTTAAAATTTTGTTTGGGGCTGTGGTTAGCCCCTAACCATGGTCCTAGGATTGGGGTCGGGGTTAACTAGATTCAGAATGACGAGATCTATGCAAGCACACAAGTTTTGTTTTAACATATTTTTGAGCATCAGATCAACATGGTAGCATTGTTTTATTCATCATAGTGCAAACAATTAAATTTATATTGTAGGTCACATTGTGATAATATATATTTTTATCACATTGTGACGCCATTTCTTATTCTACACATTATGAAAATTTTGATTATTCATAACATGTGATATTGTTCCTCACATTGTGACATTCATTGTTTTTTTTTTTTTTCCTAAATAATACTAATTCTATTTATAAAACATAATGATACAAAACTGCCACAGTTTCAGCTATGGAAGCCTGAAAACTGGGCTTGATTTCCAAGCTTAACAAAAATGCTGAACTGCCCTGAGTGGGAAACCAGTTCTTTTGGAGAGAGTTTTTCCGCCCTTGAAAGGGAAACCGACCCATTGTTCACATTGTTTAACATAACATAAAAAACCAGACTAGAGAAATAATCAGCTGTTTCAGCTGAAGAGAAACAAGGAAAACCAAAAATTCTTCCAGAACGATTGAACAATTGTACCATGGTAGGCTGAGGGGAGCTGAATTCATTTCTCATGAGTTGGGGAGGGTGGTTCCTCCACAATTCTGCACCAGTACTTATCCCTTGTAGCTTCATCTCCTTCCTCTGGCTTGCTTCTCTTGCTGGGTATGTCCACCTGCATGGGTTCCTTTCCCAAGTTGGAGTGCACAGGTCTAGTGGGCGTAACAGGGTTCAAGGCCTCGTTCTCAGACAGCGTGGGATTGAGACTAAGCGAAGTAGGAATAGGGCCGGGCACAGGCAACTCTTCTCTCAGGGTTATGGTTACAAAAGGGGTGATGATGGGCTGGTTAAGAGAGCATTCGAAGCGGAACTCCACTCTCTGGGAGGATTGGCGGAGGGAGTGACTGACAGATGCATGGGAGGCAGGGGAGAGAGGTCTAGGAGAGTCGACAAGAGGAGGCGTGAAGGTCTGGGCAAAGCGAACATTGCCAAGGTGGTGAGCACGACCCCTTTGGCTTCGGGTGTCCAGATAGCGACCCCACGCGATGTCCTCAGAGGCGGTTTCAGTGTCTGAGCTGGTGGAAGGCCGAGAGCGGGCCACCCAACCTCGACTTACTCCGCATCAGCACCACATCCTTTTTCGAAGCCGTGGCATGTCCACAGAGGAGCGCTGGAAGTGCATGTGGTGAGAAGAGCATGTGGAAAGCGTTGGGAGCCAACAGGAGTTAGTAAACTGAGCATGTAGATGGAAATTCAAACATCAAAAGGTGCTCTGGGTGAAGTGAAAGCCTGGCAGCGTTTCTAAACAACTAAGGAGGGAGCAACGTTTCCCTGTCTGGGTGCGAGTACTTGCCTCGGAACACGCAGAAGGGCAGGCGCTCCACAAGGGAGGCAGAGAATTGCAAAAAGCATAGAAACAATCCGAACTACCCAAGACAGACTCCATCGCTAACCAGTCGAGCGAGGCGAGATAATGAAGAAGCCAGCCAGAATGAGTTAATGCAGAGCAAGCTGGCGGATTTAATGCGACGATGGTGGAGCTGCAGAGGGCCATATGGCCACCCCACGCGAGTTCCATCAGGAGTCGTCCGGGGACTGTCGTCCCATCAACCAAGAGATTCATCCACATCCGAAGGTGACATTCATTGTTACTCGTCATATTGCAATGGAATTTATTATTTTTCACATTATAATAATGGATATTATTTGCCACATTGTAATGGCGTTTGTTGTTTTTCACATTATAATGGTGTTTTTTGTTTGGAACATGTATGATATTCGTCACATTGCGATGATGTTTATTATTCATCACATTGCAACATTGTTCATTGTTCATCATATAATGATGTCATTTGTTGTAGAACACATTGTGACATAATTTGATATTCGTCACATTGCAAATAACTTTAAAGTTATATTGTTGGTAATATTGCGATGATGTTATTGTTCATCCCAATTGGACATCAATTTTTATTTTACACATTGTGAAAATTTTGATTATTCATAATATTGTGAGATTGCTCATTACATTGAAATGGTGTTTGTTGTTCATCACATTATGATGCGATTTAATATTTGTCACATTGCAATGACATTTATTATTGATCGCATTGCAACATCGTTTGTTGTCTGTCAAATTGTCACATGGTTTGTTGTTTAACACATTTTGATGTTGTTATATGTTCGTCACATTGCAAACAACTTAAAAATCATTAAAGTTGTATTGCTAATGAGATAAAGTAAAAGTAATATTAAAGTTATATATTATAATACAATTATAAAATCTATATTAAAAATCTAATATTGAAACATTTAGATATTGAATAATATTATTGTTATTAATTATATCAATATAAATAATAATGATAATAGTATTATTATTGTTAATATTAATGACATAAATTATATGTTACTATTAAATTTTAATTTAATAATTATTAATATTGATAATATCATAAATTTATTATAATATAGTAAAATCATTATTACATTAATTTGTTAATGTCATTAATACTATTAAAATTATTAATACTGTATTTATTTTATTAATATAATATTATATTTTTGAATATATATATATATATATATATATATATATATATATATATATATATATATATATATATATATATATATATATATATATATATATATATATATATATTTTGTAAGTCAATTATGTATTCATATTATCAAAAAAGAGTACATGTAGGCAAAAATGCAAGTAGTCTCACCCCGACAAGGTTTGTTAACTATTGTTGAGAGAAAATGACAAAGTAACAAAAAGAAAAGAGAGATACGGTCCACAATTTCATGGGCCAAAGGTCCCAGTGAACAGATAATACATATAAAACACTGACAATCATGCTTATCATCAGAGGTAAAGGAGGATGGGTTTTCTAGAGTTGTACTAGGAGGAGGTGGAGGGCGAAAGGAGAATCGGACATGCCCCTTAAAGTGTGCCATCCAAGTCTCCAATTTTTTAACCTTCTCAGAGGTCAAATTCTCGCCATGTAGACAACCACTACATGCTCCTTGGTATGACATTGAAAATAATGCATCTTGTTCAGGGTGATGATTAATTCCACATGTTCCTGATGGCAGATGCACTATGCATTCTCAATCCGTTCCTAGATGGATTGGAGTACATCACGACAATGACCTGAGCAAAAATTCAGATGTAGTCCCCAACTTCCCTAACACATCGACCCTCGACGCCCGACACCCCTTCATCATGCCATACCTCCCCGTTGTTGAGTAGACAATGCACGATGACTCTAGCTCCTAGCTACTCCTTCTCTCCTCCTCCCACAGCTACCGGAACCTACACTTCTCCCTCCACGAATACCGCTGCCCCTACCTCCATGCTTTCCTTAGCCTAAACCCTCAACATTCCTTGCCTCCACAACCCCACCTTCATTCCCAACAAGAAACATGAACTAGGTCCCACACAGTTTTGCGCTTGGCCTTCCACAGGAAGGAACTTGGGAAGAGGCTTTCCCCAAGTGAGGAGTTAACTTCATGATGGGATGCTCGTCTCCACCACTCCTAAACCCTTCTTTGTCACTTTATTTTTCACACATATAACTTGCAATGTACGAGACCCCTATCACAAGCTCCAAAATTTCCCTGTTTATGAATAAATTTCTCACCACAATCCAAACTGAGTAACAATTGGCTTGCCAGAGTCACCACCCTGCTATCCAGGGCACAAAAATCCAACATGGGAGGCATAAAACTATATCCTCGCTCCACCATAGGGCCAAGCATGCTCATCCCATTTTTATGCTGCCCCCGACTAGACAGACAAAGCTATAGACCCAACTCGTTAACTTCACTACATGGTTCTTCCTGTTGTCAACTTCTCCCATCCCAGGAACAATTCGCCAGTATGTTACTCCGATTATCCATGGATATGGGTGGAAACACCTCCTCCTTCAACGACCCCTGGTCCAACTCGTATACCTCTTGTGGCCTCTGCCTCCTCTCCCGGCTCCTTCTGCACCAACACCTGCAAAATATTCATGATGAAATGATTCTCGATGACCCTTGCGACCCTCCATATCTAATACACCTTTACTACCTTCCTCTTTCCCCAATGAAAAGTTACGTATCCCACGATCCTCCTTTAATGCTTGCATACTCCGAGTAGTTCTGGGCATCTGTGGGCCTACACCTCCCTCCGGCTCCACGTGCTCATCCTTCATTGTAACACGTTCCCATGGGAACAACCCTTTTTCCATTACTCACCACCATCGGGGAATATTTTTGACCATATTACTATTATTAATATTATAAAATTACTACAAAAACTCGAGCTAAATATTTAAATGGTTTATGATTTCAACTGTCCTTTTCATATAATCGATATGAAAAGATTACAAATTTAGCAAGGGTGAAAATAAGAATATTAGAAGAAAATAGTTTGAGATTGATCACAATGAAGACTATTTGTAATTGACTGCATTGTTATTATTCACATTCTATCATTCAACACTATTACATTATCACTTTACATTCAAAAATTTTCATCATTAAATTTATTTTAAAATATTTATCATCTCAACAAACTGAGGTAACTGAGAAAATTTAAAATTAAAATGACTAGATAAATCTCAGACATATTTAGCATATTTAAAATGGCTATATTAATATGTTATGAAACGAGCTCCAAAAATAGAAGAAAAGAGAAATTAGCCACTTTGAGGGGGGAAACTCTAATACATTACATAAATGAACAATTCTTGGATGATACAAATGACCAAACCTCTTTCTATATATAGGAGTCCATGGGCCCACAATATAATCCTAGTCGACCTAACAATAACAATGTAAGGGCACAATAATAACAATATTGGGGTTACAGGGGTACAACAATAAGAATAAGGGGGCTATACTAATAACAATAAGGGACTAAACTAGTAATATAGGGACCTAACATGCCCCTCTCCTTCAAAAAAGTGTTGTCCTCAATGCTTGAGTAGCTCTAGGTGCTTCTGTATACAATTCTCATCCTCCCATGTAGAATCTTCAGTGGGTAAGTTCTTCCACTTGATGAGATACTCTGAAATTGATCGATTTCGTAGCTGTCGAGTTCTTGTTTCCATAACTGCTTCAGGTTCCAATATGATTTTTCCTTCCTCATCAAGTTCTGGTAATATTATTTGAACTGGAATATTTTCACCTATAACCTTCTTTAAGCATGAAACATGGAAAACTGGATGCACTCGTGAAGAACAAGGAAGCTCCAATTTGTATGCCAGAGTAACAATCTTTTGCAACACCTTGTAAGGACCATAGTACTTTGGTGATAATTTATTATCCTTCTTACCTTGCTTGAGGGAAATTTGTTTGTATGGTTGTAGCCGTAAAAATACCCAGTCTCCTACATCAAAAATTCTCTCGTTGCGATGTTGATCTGCCTGTTGTTTCATTTTATTTTGTGCCAAATTTAGGTTATCCTTTAAGAGTTGGAGAACTTCTTGTTGATGCTCGATGTGATATTCCACTGCTTGAACCTTAGAATTTTCTCTCAAAGATGATGTGATGGACGGTGGATGATATCCATAAAGTGCCATAAATGGGGTCATTTTTGCTGTAGTATGGAAGGAAGTGTTATACCACCATTCAACAAAAGGTAACCACTTGACCCATTGTGTTTGTTTATCAGATACAAAAAAACAAAGATATCCTTCCAAACATTTATTCACTATCTCAGTTTGACCATCAGATTAAGGATGATAAGATGATCTATGAGCTAATTGAGTACCCAAACAAGAAAATAACTTCGTCCAAAAATTTCCAATAAAAATGGGATCTCTGTTGCTCACAATAACCTTTGGGTTTCCATGTAGCTTTTGAATTGGGTCCATAAAAGTAGTAGAAGTTGTACTTGCTTTAAATGGATGATATAATTCACAAAAGTGTGCATACTTGGTAAGTCTATCAACTACCACCATGATGACACTCTTTCCTTCAAACTTAGGTAAACCTGTGATAAAATCCATTGAAATCTCTTTCCAACATTGACTTGGAATGGAAAAAGGTTGTAGAAGACACAGGGTCTTAATTGTCTCAAATTTATTTTGCTGGAAAACCAAACATTCCGCCACAAAATTTTGAATATCAGATTTAAGCCCATCCCAAAAAAAATCTCTCTTCACCCTGTGGTAAGTTTTTAAAAATCTTGAGTGTCCTCCTAAATGAGAAGTGTGAAATTCCAATATAATCTTTTGTTTTAGTTGGGAATTCTTACAAAGATCTAAGCGATCTTTGTACCATAAGGAATCATTTTTCCAACTAAATGTATCAAATGTACTAGGATCTTGCTGCAAATTTTGAATGAGTGTCCACACTTCTTCATCCTTCTTCCATTCATCCCTTTCTTTGGTTATCCAATCTGGTTGGATAATAGAAATGGCACAAAGAAATGCTTCCACCTCTTCATTATTTCTTGCGAGTGGATCTACAACAACATTTAGCATCCCTTTTTTGTATATTATTTCAAAATCATAACCCAATTTCTTTGTGACCCATTTTTACTGCTCTTCCAAAGATATTATTTGTTCCAAAAAGTGTTTAAGACTATCATGATCAGTTTTTACCTTGAAGTGTCTTCCCATTAGGTAAGGTCGCCATTTCTTTAGTGCATGTAATATTGCTAATATTTCCTTCTCATAAATAGCTTTCTGTAAATACTTTCCTTTGATTGGACGACTTTCAAAAGCAATGGGTCTTCCTTCTTGCATTAAAACAACACCAATTCCTTTTCCTGAGGCATCACATTCCATAATAAAGGTTTTTGTGAAGTCTGGCATAGCTAAGATCGGTGCTAGGAAAATTGTCTCTTTAAGATGTTCAAAGGCCTTATTTGCTTCAGGAGTCCATGAAAATTCATCTTTCTTCAATAATGTTGTTAGAGGTGCTTCTATTCTCCCATAATTCTTAACAAAATTGCGATAATACCCTATTAACTTGAGAAATCCTCGTAATTTCTTTATTGTTGTGGGGACTTTCCATTCCTTAATGGCTTTAATTTTGTTAGGGTCTACCTTAACCCCCTTGTGAGATACAATATGACCCAGATATTCCACCTCTTGTAATCCAAAGAAACATTTGGATGTTTTGCATATAATTGTTTCTCCTGTAATAGTTTGAGCACCCTGTCAACATGTTGAACATGATCCTTCCAAGACCTGTTGTAGATTAGTATATCATCAAAAAATACTAGCACAAATTCTCTAAGGAAGGGTTTGAAAATGAAATTCATCAACCCTTGAAATGTAGAAGGTGCATTGGTAAGGCCAAAATGCATGACCAAAAATTCATAATGAGCCTCATGGGTTCGAAATGCTATTTTCAGAATATCTTCAGTCTTCATTCTAATTTGATGATATCCTAAACAAAGATCCAACTTGGTAAAATAAATTTCTCCATGTAATTCATCCAATAATTCATCAATCACAAGAATGGGAAATTTATCTTTAATGGTGAGCTTATTGAGCTCCCTATAATCCAGACATATACGACATGATCCATCCTTCTTGTGCACCAATACTACTGGAGTAGAGAAAGAACTTTGACTAGGTTGAATTATACCAACCTCTAACATTTCTACAATCATACATTGAATTTCGCTCTTTTGGACATAAGGATATCTATAAGGCCTGATGTTTGGAGGAACACTTCCTGGAATAAAATGAATAGCATGATCATGACCATGAATAGGTAGGATTCCTTTGGGAGTTTCAAACACCTTGGAATAATTGTCCAAGACTTTTTGGAGATCTACAGAAATAGATGATTTTGATGTTGGAACTTCTAGTGAGCATAATTGTGAAATTACGCCTCATTGTACTTTATTTAGAAGCTTTTTCATGACATTAGAGCTTATTCTCTTTCCCAGCTTCCCTACGATACCTTTTAATTTGACTTCCTTTCCTTCTGAAAAAAATTCAAGAAAATTTCTTGAAAATTAAAAGCTACCTTCCCCAAATATTGTAACCATTGTACTCCTAGTACAACATCAACACCTCCCATAGGAATGGAAATCATTGGACTATTCAATACATATTCCCCCATGATTAGCTTGATATTATGGCATTTTCTAGAGCAATTTATATTTCCTCCATTTGCAACCATCACTTGAAATTCTGGTGCTGGGTATAGGAAACAATTCAATTCCTTGGCTACCTTACAATGAATAAAATTATGTGTAATACCCGAATCAATCAACACTATTACCTTTTTCTTCTTGATATGTCCTTCTATCTTGAGATTTTGAGGAGTGGTAATTCCTGCCAATGCATTACACGATATGGTCGAACTCATTTCTTCCTCTTCTAGGGTTGGTTCCTGGTGTATATCCTCTTCTTTTGAAGATTCTTGTTCATTTTCTTCTTCCTCTTCACAATCTATGTAAAATAATTTCTTCTTAGCACACTTATGACCTTTAGTGTATTTGCTATCACAACTGTAGCAAAGCCCTTTTGCTCTTTTTTCTTCCAATTGTTGTGGTGTAAACCTTGTAGGTTGTGGAAGTCTAGGAGTAGCAACACTTCCATATTTATATAAGTGAGTGGTAGGCTTCCTTGTTTCCATAATTTTACATTCAATTTTTCTTGCCAATTTGAATGCCTTTTCCAATGAATCAGGTTCCCAAACACGAACTTCATGTTGGATGTTATCCTTTAAAGTCCCTATGAAGACACCAATCATGTGTTCCTCTGGAATATCAGTTACCCTTATATTCAATTTTTGGAAGTCCTCAATGTGCTTCACCACTGAACCCTTTTGTTTGAGATTTATCAATTGGCTAAAGAAGGTGTTGCTTTTTGTATCCTCATAATGTGCTATCATTTCCTCCGTAAAAATTGACCAAGTGAAAATTTTACGGAGCAAAGCCATCGATACATACAAATGTATTTTGTTCTAAATGTAAAGTTGCAATAGTACCTTTGTGTGTAAATCTACGCATTGATCAAAATATCGCTCTCCATCTATGTATCCACAAGACGATCCTTGCCATAAAACTTCCTCATATCCATATTTGGAATATGGTGGTTCTTCCATCCAACATTAGAGTTTATGAAATCACGATTAACATTTATTTTGTTCTCATCATGAGTTTCCTCTACTATATTTTTTCCATTAGGAAAGATTTCTTGTATCAACTTTGCCAAATCATTCTTCATGTTTTCCATGTTGTCTTTCATTTTTTCATCGATCTTAGCTTTGATGCCATCCATCTTAGCTTCCATGCCCACTTCCATGCCATCCATCTTAGCTTCCAAACCATTCGTCTTTTCTTCCACACCTTTCTTCAAACCATCCATCTTAATTTCCACGCCTTTCTTCAAAACTTCTATTTCATTTTTTGTTGCTCGTTGCGGTAGCGAAATTTGGTGCACTTGCTCTGGTAATTTTGATATCTCATGTTGTGTTTCTTCATCTTCATGAGTCATAGTAGAGCCTTTTGAAGGCTTAATAGGTGTTGAATTCTTTTTAGGGGGAATTTTAGAACCCAATACTAATATCTATTCTTTAATATTCCCTTGGAATAAATTTAAGCTAATTTTTTTCAAACGAGACTTATGTAATTCGAAAAAAATACACACATTTTTCTTTCTTTTGAGGAGATCGATATTGAAACTAAATTATATCTATGATTTTGGATCTTCAATATCTGAAATTCAGCCCTGAAGTATCTCTCTCAATCTTCTTTCAAATGCCATAGGTCTGAATTGATTTAGATTCTTCAAGGAAAAGTTATGACCAATCTCCCACGATGACCTAATTATGGACTAGTTCAATAGAGCAAACTTGTACGACTTGCCCCGTCTCACTGTTTCTTCCTTCGGATCTGAAATTTATATATTGAAAACTAAAATCCGTGTACTTGCGTCCAATTTTTATAGAATCCCAATCTGACACTCAGAGAGATAGTTATGATTCTTTTCCCACGGTCACCTCTTTGAGATGAAATTCGGGATCCTGAAACAATCCTAAATTCCATAGATCATATCTCCAAAAATATTGTGAACCAAGATCTGAAATTTATACATGATGTTCCTCAGGATTTAGGCTTCACACTATAAACATTTCAGCTTCTGAAACTTTGTATACGAAAATTTATAGTGAAAATACCACGATGACATGTTTTAGTTGAAATTCGGGAGCCTGGGAAAACCCTAACTTACCCAGATCATATCTCTGAAAATATTGGGAACCAAGATCTAAAAATATTATAGAAGGTTCCTCAGGATTTCGGCTTAGCACTGTAAAAATTTCAGCTTCTAAACCTTCGTAGAAAAAACGTTATTGTGAACATTCCATGATGACCTGTTTGGAGCCGTGAAATCCTAGAATCCAAAGCTCTGATACCAAATGTTATGAAACCAGCTCCAAAAATAGAAGAAAAGAGAGATCAACGCCTTAGAAATCAGCCACTTCAAGGGGGAAACCTCCAATACATTACATAAATGACAAGTTCTTGGATGATACAAATGAAAACCTCCTTCTATATATAGGAGTCCATGGGCCCACAATATAATCCTATCCGACCTAAAAATAACAATGTAAGGGCACAATAATAACAATATCGAGGTTATAGGGGTACAACAATAAAAATAAGGGGGCTACAATAATAACAATAAGGGACTAAACTAATAATATAGGGACCTAACATAATATTAAATGTATTTACATATTATTGATAAAATTAATCATATGTTCGATAGATTTTCATTGGCCTCACATGAATGAAACCAACCTAGATCCATCTTAACTCTGGATCTATCAAGCACCAAGAGGGATAAAATCTCTTGATGTGCAAACCTTTCCTCAAGTTTTGCACTCAAAAACTAGATTTACACCTTGAGAGATTTGATCCCTCTTAGCGCTTGATAGATCCAGAGTTAACATGGATATAGGCTGGTAATATAATAACATCATTTTTACATTAATTTATTAATGTCATTAATACTATCAAAATTATTAATAATGTATTTATTTTATTAATATAATATTATATTTTTGAAAATATTATTATTTTAAATTCCAAATCTTCCGGGAAATCACATGAGAATTTTTGGAACGACGCGTTTCGAACTACCAACTGTAGTTCATCATCAGGATAATGGAGATTGGCTGATCAAACTATCCATTTATATACCAGGAAGAGAGAAGCAACGGTCAAAAACCCCAAAGACAGTTAAAAATGTTAAAAACGTTCAAAAATAAAATAAAAACGTTTAAAAATAGAATAAAAATAAATAAAAGCATAAAATAAATAAAAAAATACAAATCCCTCAACCTTAAAAGCTACGAATTAACCCAAAAAAATTATATAAAGACCAAGTCAAAAAATATAAAAATATAAAACCACAAGCAACTACCCCCAAGAAAACAAAACAAGAATTAAATCCAAAAAGTCAAAAAGTCAAAAGTTAATAACAATAATAAAAATAAAATAAAATATATATAATATAAAATAAAATAACTAAATAAATAAATAAAATAAAATAAATAACTAAATAAAATAGAATTAAAAAAATAATAATAATAAATAAATATAATATAATATAATATAATAAGTAAATAATTAAAAAAATAATAATAAAATAAAAATAAATAATAATAATAATAATAAATAAATAAATAAATAAATAAAATAAAATAAAAATAAATAAATAATAATAATAATGATAAAATTAAAATTAAAATTAAAATTAAAATTGACCGTTGCTTCTCTCTTCTTGGTATATAAATGGATAGTTTGATCAGCCAATCTCCATTATCCTGATGATGAACTACAGTTGGTAGTTCGAAATGCATCATTCCAAAAATTCTCATGTGATTTCCCAGAAGATTTAGAATTTAAAATGTTATGGATCACAAAAGCTTGCACTCTCAAATATTATTATTATTATTATTATTATAACATTATTAATACTATAATTTAATATTAAAAATATTTTTTATTACTAAAACTTAAAATTAATAGTAAAAAAATAATGTAATATCAAATTTGTTTTAATATAAACTTTCCAAATAATTTTTTTGAGATATAAAGTCAATAACTTACAATTTACACCAAAGAGATACTCCAACATAATTTTTATACTTCTGTGAGTATGAGTTCAATTGGGATCTCAAATATGAAGGAGTTCAAATCCACATGTTAGTGTAAGTCGATATCCACATAAACATATTAATGGCCAAATGATCAAGCCAACCAAATAAGAAAAATTTTAAACAAATTGATCATGAAATTTTCAAACCAGTTAATTGAGAAAATTTTTAAGATTGATCATGTGACCTTCAACTGACCACATCATCACAAAAATAATAATCATGGTAGCTATATTTCTATGGAAAAACAAACCTGGAAGTTTATAGAGGCCAAGAAGAAATCATGTTCCTTTGCTCAAAGTTTCCAAAAATTCCCTCCATGACAATAGGTAATTGAAAGTTTCTCCCTCTTATGCTCTAAGTTTCAAAGTTAAGATCCTTAACAATGTTTGTATTTGTTGCATTTGGATAGTAGGGTTGTTGTATGTCGATGATGGTACAAATACACAATATGCTACAGGCACATCACTCCTCATATTAGTCTATATTGACTTATTGTGAAGATATAAGTCTTGTCTACATTGTGACGATCAAACCTATGAATGAAGCATTCCTATGCATTTTCCAAAAAACAAGTATATATACATATTATAGTATTTTAATTTTCGCAAAAAGTTAATTAACCATAAGAAGAATTTATCACACTTGTATATCCATTCTATGTGTTTCTTGACCATGCTAAGCCTTACTGTAACATGGCTTTATCAAGGCATTAATTTCCCCTACTCCTTACCTTTGGAATAGAATGAGGCAAAATAAACAATATCTTTTATAACACATAGTGCACTATTTCCAAGGTTTAATGCAGTTCACAATGTGATGTGAGTATTGAAGCCTAGCCTAGCCTAGCCTAACCTTAATAACAAGGAGCCATTCTAGGTTTGTTTCACCATTATTTACACCCATTAAAAATTGGTTGATAATATGGAAATCTAAATCCGTTTCACCATTATCTATACCCATTGAAAATTGGTTGATAATAATGAAAATGATTATTTAGACAACGAATTGGTACAACCAAATCATATAGACAACACAACAAGAAGCAATGGAAAAATTATATATATTTTCATAAAACGTGTAAGTGTCCCGAAGGCGTTTTGTCAGTATTTTTTCCTTCTACAGAGTGAAACGTCCCCTCTCAAACTTGTAACGTTTGGGGGGAGACTACCATTTCATTTTTGTCATTAGATATCTTATCTAACACTGCTAATTTTGGCTCTTTTAGACCATTATCTACCCATCGACCCTAATCAACCTGAGACCAACCAAAGAGAGAATTGGTTCATAATATTAAGTATTTCTCTTGGATTTTAAACATAGCATAAGATCATATATATTTTAAATGAATTTTGACAAGAACATATTTTATTAATCACTGCAGTCACGACATGGGACTATAACATTCAGTAGAGTGTCTTTAGCATTATTTGTTTTTTTAGTTTACTCTATTTTTTAGTCCTTGTAGTCGGCTGAGCATAACTTAACTTAAATTGGTGGTTTTGGTCTCTTCCGGAGGCATAGGGGAGAAAAACATATGATATATTTATAAATTTGCTTCACATTTTGAAACTAGAAAACTAATGCTGGCATTAATTTTCAAAGATTTAATGTTTAAATATATATCATCTTGTGAGATAAAGATATATATTTGATTATGTGAGTGAACAAGTGGCGAGTATGAGGTTGCAACTGGAAAGTGATGTGAGGATGCAAGTGGTAGTTGAAGCCAACGTAAGGGTATTTAGTAGGCCTGTTTATTATCAAACCTATCTCAACTGCTTTTTGTTGCTGAAAAATTCTCCATGTTATGCACCAGCTAGTCCTACAATGTGCAACATAGATGAGAGCAGTGCCTGATGTGCTAAAATCAAGAGAAATTAGACTTCCAACAATTAGAGACTAGCTATGACATCCTGACACTGACTAGAAAAGAGTAATTGCATTAAGTAGAGCTTCTAGGCCTGACTATATCCAACGCAGTCGAATAAATGATTTTATCAGCCTATTTTATTTCAACTCAAAATCTGAATCCCTCTGGGTGCAAAATCACTGGCCGTTTCTATCTCTTTATTGCTTGCCCAACCATGTTGTATAATTTCTTCCTCTTTATTGGTGACACCTCCATAACACATACTTTACCTGGTAATTCCTTCATATTAGGAGGTATTAACTACAAAAATGAAGGCAGCACGAGCAATTACAGGACAATCAGCATGAAACCGAGTTCTCAACTGGCAAGTTGTGCCCGCGTCCGATTCAAGCATTTACATAGCTATGGGGTGGATTCATGCTACGACTGATGTGATTCGTGGTATGGGATGGATGGTATGGCTAGATTGTTGGAATTATGATGTAATGTGTTGTCCTTGATGGTAACCTACTCGATGAGTTACCTTTTGATAGAAACCTACTTGTTGAAGATGTAAATTTGATGTATCTATAGGCTAGTTCAGATGTGACAGAGAAAGGAATACCAATCAGTGATAGAGGAATGATGAAGGTAAAATTTCAAGAAGTATACGCAGGTTTGATGAAGGGAAGCCATGTATATGTAGGTGTATACATAGGTTCAATTCACGTATGTACAAAAGTTTGATGAAGTGAAGCCATGTATACATAAGTGTATGCATAGGTTCAATGAAGCCAAGTTGTGTATATATGCAGAAGTAGTGTATACGTGACTTTGGTGAAGAAAAGTCACGTATACACACCGGTAGAAAGAAGAAAAGTTGCATATGTGTTGGCGCACTAATTTTAACAATACCAAGGGTATTTACCATGGTATTAGCCCACAATATTGAGCACGGTAACAAATATTTGATCCCGTCCAGGAATACCATCGGCACTTGTGTAGTTTTGGCTCATGGTATTGGGTAAGGCTCAAACTATATAAGGAGGTGAAGGTCAAAGTGCTAAGTGTGCATGGGTAAGGGTATTGAATGAATACTTCAATATGAATTATATTTGTATGGAATGGGCTATAGTTGATTGATAGATCTGAAATAAAGAAGCATACATGAATACAATGATGCATGATATGTTTATGAGATGTTTAGATCTGTGGTCTGACACATGTTTTTTACAGTGAAGGGTATGATCTAAGTAAGTTTGAAGTGTTGCACAATCCTGAATTATTTATAGATCTATATGCGGGTCCAACACGAGGAAGGTGCGTATACATGTGAGTTTTGTTCTGCCGAGTCGCGTATATATTCAATAAAAAATGTTTCGATCTATATGCGGGTTGATTTCTAGATAAGTGTGTACATATGTGAATATGCTGTATTGAAGGCACGTATGAAAGCTAGGGTTTTGCTGAAGAATGTTGAAGAAAATTCTTGATCAATTTTGTTGTGTTTCTGTTGTCTATCAATGATGACTTTATGTTGATTTGGGTTTAGTGACAATGTCTGAAGTAGATCTGTTTGAATGATGAGGTTGAAATTGGTTGAATGTTTATTAGTTGAAAATATACTTGATGATGCTAACTGTATGAGGGTTCTTATATTTGTAACCTATCAAAATATTTCAAAATGTGTATGTCCAATTCTATGACTGATTCAGATTAAAGGTTTTCAGAACTTATTATATTGAGTTATGTACGCAGGTTGTTCTACATAAAAGCACTATGCACGCGGGTTGCCTTAAGTGAAATAGCATATGCATTTCTTTTTTATGAATGATCTTGGTTGCAGTTGATTTAGTGTGTTGATGCATTAGTTGAGTTCAGTTCTAATATTCTAGTTACATTGATCTCACTTTTCTGTATGAATTGAGTTGGTGATTGGTTAAGTGACTGTTTTATTCACTAATTGGTTCGGTATTCGAGTGATTGGTGATTTTTTGGTTCAATGGTTGTTTTTAGGATTTGGATGAATTTTTTGGGCACAGTAATCAATTTCAATTTTGATATTTGGGCTTAAATGAGTGTAGTGGATCTAGTCTAAAAATCTGATGAAAAGAGGCCAACAAGATGTGATGTGTTAAAGCTATTGGATCCAGTCTGAAAATTTATGAAACGTGGTCCATGGTGGTGTTGAGGGTTGGAGCCTTTAGTGAGGATATCAAAGCTTCCTCCCAGTAGGAGATGGTGATCATATCAGGGGGTTGTAGCTCCCTTTCTATAGTGGTTGGTAAACAAGAGCTGGGGGTCAAAGCTCCCTTCCAATGGTGGTGGTAAACAAGATCAGGGGGTTGGAGCTCCCTTCCAGTAGCAACTGGAGAGCGAGTGAAGGTATCATCCTTCAGCAGATGGGTGAATGTGTGCTAGTATGAGTCAACACCAGTATAATATTGTAAGTTGTTTTCTATATAATAAATATTGAAGACAAAGATGAAAACAACGATGGATTTCTCCCACCTTAAATCCTAGTGTTCATGTGTGTAGCTTATGTGTGATGGTTTATTCTATTCTTACTCCCCATGTTTAATGCTTAGTAAATGTCCGATGAATCATTAATGCATTGGTCTAAGTAAATTTACTGAATATTTATTTGAATTATAAGTTCTTTGGGCATATGCTAGTTTCCTGAATGAAAGTCACTTACATATGCTAGTTAAGTAAAGTCACGTATAGAATTCAGTAAAGAAAATTAAAGGCCTCTGTGAGTTTTAAATACTGATTCACCCCTAGCCCCTAAGTATTTTTTCTAAAAATTGGTATCAAAGAGGGTCCTTCTATAGAATCTTGATCACTTGAAGGAGAGTCGTCAAAATGGGAAGGAAGCAAAAGAAGAAGGCTACTCAAAGGAAGAAGAAATCTCAGAAAACGTGTGCAACACAAAGTGAAGAAGATAAAACAGGTACTGATTTTTGTTCTTGTGATCCACTTTCTTGTTCATGCAATGTTGAATATTATGAATACAAAAGTGAAAGTAATGTTATGGATCTAGAAGAAGAAATTTTTAAACTCAAAAATGAAGTTGAAGATCATTAGATTATATTTAATGAAAGAGAATGTATCTACAAATATGTGATTACTAGATTGAATAAAGAGTTACAAGAAAGAAACTCAATTGAGCAACCGAAAAAAGAACAGATCGACCAATGTCAAAAGTTGTATTATGAAGTAACCAATCATAGTGAAGGACTTGAAGTATAAATCATCTCTCTCAAATCAGATATGGAAAAATCAAATAATAAGAATGAAGAAACTCTACAAACATTCAAAGAATAATAAAATGGGATGAAAGAAGAGATTCTAAAATTGAATGAGCAAGTAGAAGAAGGAAGAAGGGTCGAAGAAAGTATGAAGAAGCAGTGCCAACGATTGGAGGTTGAGATAAACATTTTAAAAGGTAAATTAGAATAAAAAGATAAACACTTGAGGTTTCAAGATAATACTAAGATTCTGGATAACATTATTAGTAGTCGAAGGTATCCTTCAATTAAACTTGGTCTTGGTTTTCACGAAAATGTTAAAGGAGAATCTAGTTCACAAGACAATGCTAAAGATTCAAAGGATATCAATGCAAAACCAAAAGTGTTTAAAGAGACAAAAGGTCAATCGATGATCATGAAACCTCAAAGGAAATCATTCACACCTAACTATAGAAGTATAAATAAATTCTCTCCTCTGATAAATAATGTTGAATGCTTTATATGTAATAATTATGGACATGTTGCAACCAATTACAGAAGCAAATTGTTTTAGTCATAGAAAAATAAACACTACTCAGAAAGATCATCAACTCCCAAGTACTCATGTTTATTTAAGGGTTATTGTTTTTATTGTAACAAATTTGTACATAAAGCTGTTGATTGCAATAGAAGGAACATGAGGAAAAATTATTATGATTCCTCTTCTCCCTTTTCTGGTCACATAAGATGTTATGCTTGTAACAAGTTTTGGCATGTAGAACAAGAATGCAGGAACAAATCAATGAATCAACAAAGCCAACATGGAAGAAAAATAGATGATATCATAAGACCAAAGAAATATGGATCCATCAAAATTCATGTTAACAGACAGAAAGAAGAATAGATAAGAGGTGGTCTTGCTCTCCGTGCATTTAAAAATGAGGATGAATGGTACATCGACAACGAATGTTTTCATCACATGATTGGTGATAAGAGCAAGATGGAGTCTCTCAAGAAAAATCAAGACGATAAGGTTATTCTTTCAAATGATGCTCCAACAAATTTTTTGGGAAAAGGTAGAGCCATAATTAACAAAAAAAACATATTAAGTGTAGGCCAAATGGCAGATAAAGGAAATGTTATTTTGTTCACATCAACCAACTTCAAGGTCATGGACGAAGAAACTAGAAAGGTCATAGCAAGGGGATATAGAAACACTGATAAATTATATGGTTTTAAATATCTAACCTCTCGCAGATATAAGGAGGATTTAGACTCAGACTGAAAGAAAAAAATTCCCACTACAGTTCAACATTCTTGAAAGAATATTGTTATAAGTAACTGCAATATTTTAAGATTGGTTCGTAATTGTTAGTTGTTTATATTTCTGATAGTGCATAGTGATGTGACAACAGAAGATAGGAACATACTATACAAGCTCAAGGGGAGCTGAAGCTATGAAATTTCCAGTATCTCATTTTTTGTATGCGGGTTTCATGAAATCAAGCCACTTATATACATGACATCCTTTACAAACAGTCGCGTATGGTTTTTCTATGATAGAAAAACAATGAGATGGACTCAACAACAAATTCTGACATGCTGCTAACAATTATGATTTAATTTTCTTGGTCTGATGTTGATGGGTATAGTCTGTTGATATGGTATTGAGTTATGATTTTCACACTAATGATTATCTTATTTATGGAGATGCTTTGATGAATGAGTTTATGTGGTGAGACTTGACATTGAACAGGTAGCACAGGTTCAGGGGGAGTATTAGCCTTACTGCTAATGATGTATTTTTGGCATTATGTTTGCTTATTATTCAATACTTGTGATGCACTTGTAGTAGTTCAAATGATATTATATTGTTTTCATTGCTTATGATGAGATTATGGATGAGACCTGATCATATTTTACAAAATAATATATTTATCTACACACATGGAGTTGATGCATAAATAATGATTTAGATATGAGGAAAGAACATGCAAATCTTGTTTCTGATGACTTCTATCGTGAATGATGCCTATTTCTTGATTCCTACAGATGTTACGTCGTGATTATGAAAATGGAATAAATATAAACATGAAGACCTTGGTGATAAGAGATCACAAGGATGATTGGTTGATACATATTGATTATTGATGAAGTGGTTATGATATTTCTTCCTGCATATTAGGGCAAGGATCATGAAGACTTGGTTATTGATATGATTATGCTACAACTGTTGGATGATTCTTAGAGACATAGCTACATTGTCTTATCTTACTAATTGGTTCTCACATATGTTAAAGGTGCATGTCTATGGTATTTACTCATGCTATATGTATGATGCTTCACTGCTCTATCTTATTTCATGATGATATACTTGGTTCCCACATATGTTTCTACAAAGGAAAAAGGGAACGTTGTCTTTGATGAAGTCAAGATATTAAGTTGATAGATGATATCTATGGAAAGATATTATGATGTTGATATTGTAGACTTGGTCACAAGTTTATGATATTGAAATTTACCCATGTTGTTGTTGACATATAATTATGGTGCAGAGCCTTTCTGGTATATGATGGTTGTGGATCATGGTATTGATATCTCACTCTTGAGGACTTTTGGTCTTGGTTATAGAAGTCATATTTGTAAATTGATGTAAAGGTCATGTTGAGACCTATGAGGTAATAATTTTCATATTCAGTCATGTATGGATTTTGAGGTCATCCCACTTGGTTGGGTGGCTGTGTCAAATATGTAATCCCACTTGGTTGGGTGGTTGATTCACAAATGTAACCCACTTGGTTGGGTGATTGATGTAAGTATGAGTCCCTGGCGATAGGAAAGGTCATACTCAGTTGAGTTATAGATTCAAATCCTTCATTGAAAATATATCTGAAGATTCAACATGTGCTTAGGGGGAGCATGGTCATTATAGTGCAGATCAGATCTACATAGCTCTTGTATCTACAAGGAAAGAGAAACCTTGTTTTAGCAGTGGTGCTCCCTTTTCCCTTGATGTAAAATGGGGAGAGTAACTTTGTGTTTGAATAATTCTTGTGTTGATGTGTCTAACATGTATCTACAAGTTGTGGTGATCAGACAACAACATGGTTTCCATCAAGTCCAAAGGGGGAGATTGTTGTCATTATGATGTAATGTGTTGTCCTTGATGGAAAACTACTCGATGAATTTCCTTTTGATAGAATCCTACTTTTTGAAGATGTAAACTTGATGTATCTACATGTCAATTCAGATGTGACAGAGAAATGAATACTAGTCATTGACAGAGGAATGATGAAGGTAAAGTTTCAAGAAGTATACGTAGGTTTGATTAAGGGAATCCGCGTATATGTAGGTTTATACACGGGTTAAATTCATGTATATACGCAAGTTTGATGAAGGGAAGTTGCATATACATAGGTGTATACACAGGTTCAATGAAGCTAAGTCGTGTATATATGCAGAAGTAGTGTATATGCAGGTTTGGTGAAGAAAAGTCGTGTATACATGTGGGTACAAAGAAGAAAAGTTGCGTATGTGTTGGTGCACAAATTTTAACAATACCAAGGGTCTTTACCGTGATATTATCCCACAATATTGAGTGTAGTAATGACTATTTGATCTCGTCCAAGAATACCATCAACACTTGTGTGGTTTTCGCTCATGGTATTGGCTAAGGATCAAACTATATAAGGAGGTGAAGATAAAAGTTCTAAGTGTGCATGAGCAAGGGTATTGAATGAATACTTCAATATGAAGTATATTTTTATGGAATGGGCTATAATTTATTGATAGATCTGAAATAAAAATAAACTCATGAATATAATGATGGATCAAGAACTCTAGACCTGAAATGACGATGTATTTGCATGATATGTTTATGAGAAGTTTAGATCTGTGGTATGATGCATATTTGTTGTAGTGAAGGGTATGATTTAAGTAAGTTTGAAGTTCTGGAGTATTGCGTAGTCCTGAATTATTTATAGATCTATACGCGGGTCTAACACAAGGAAGGCGCATATACATGTAATTTTAGTTCTACTGAGTCACGTATATATTAAGTAAAAATGTTGAGATCTATACACGAGTTGATTTCTGGATAAGTGCATACATACATGGATATGCCTTATGGAAGCCATGTATGAAATTTAGGGTTTTGCTGAAGAATGTTGAAGAAAATGTCTAATCAGTTTTGTTTTGTTTCTGCTATCTGTCAATGATGTCTTCATGTTGATCTGGGTTTAGTGACAATGTATGAAGTAGATCTATTTGAATGATGAAGTTGAAATTGGTTGCATATTGATTGGTTGAAAATATACTTTATGATTTTAACTGTATGAGGGTTCAGAGATCTGTAACCTATCAACATATTTCAAAATGTCTCTGTCCAATTCTATGAATGATTCAGATTAACAATTTTCAGAACTTAGTATATTGAGTTTTGTACGTAGTTTTTTCTACATAAAAGCGTGTATACATGCGGGTTGCCTTAAGTGAAGTAGTGTATACAATTTATTTATTTTTAACAAATGATCTGGTTTGCAGTTGGTTCAATGTGTTGACGCAGTAGTCTGAGTTCAGTTCTAATATTCTAGTTACAATGATCTCACTGTTCTGTATGAATTGAGTTGGTGATTGGTTAAGTGATCATTTTCTTCAATGGTTGGTTCAATATTCGAGTGATTGGTATTTTTTGGTTCAATGGTTGTTTTCAGGAATTGGATGATTTTTTGGGTACAATAATTTTAGTTTTGATGTTTTGGCTTAAATGAGTGTAGTGGGTCCAGTTTGAAAATATGATGAAAAGATGCCTACAAGTTGTGATGTGTTAAATTTGTTGGATCCAATGTGAAAATTTATGAAACATGGTCCACGGTGGTGCTGAGGGTTGGAGCCTTCAGTTAGGAAGTCAAAGCTTCCTGCTAGTAGGATATAGTTATCATATCATGGGGTTGTATCTCCCATCCAGTAGTGGCTGGTATATGAGAGCCGGGGGTTGGGGCTCCCTTCCAGTGGTGGCTGGTAAATGAGATCAGGGGGTTGGAGCTCCCTTCTAGTAGCAGCTGGAGAATGAGTGAAGGTAGTAGCCTTTTATAGGTGGGTGCCTACGTGCTGTTATGCATTTGTGCCAGTACAAGATTGTAAGCAGTTTTCTATATAATATATATTGAAGACAAAGCGACAACAACAGTGGTTTTCTCCCACATTCGGTTTCCACCTTAAAACCTGGTGTTCATGTGTGTAGCTTATGGGTGATGGTTTATTCTATTCTTACTGCACATGTTTACTGCTTACTAAATGTCCGAGGAATCATTAATGCACTGGTATAAGTAAAGTTACTGAAGATTTATTTGAATTTTAAGCTCTCTGGACATATTCTAGTTTCTTGAATGAAAGTCGAATACATATGCTACTTGGCTTAAGTAAAGTTGCGTATAGAATTCAGTAAAGAAAAGTAAAGGTGCGTGTAAGTTTTAGATACTGGTTCATCCCCCCTGTCAGTATTTTTCCCAACATGGATTTGACCGATGGCTGGCTAAGCAGGACCCTGGCTATTGGCGGCTAGTCGAATTGTGCCCTATCTTGATGGCCGAGCATATTCATACCTCATCCCCTCCTGGATTTCCCTCTTGTTTCAGGGTTACAACATGTATGACAAGGTAGAGGCATATGGAAATGTAGAAGGTTAGAGCATACATTTCTTCTGGTTCCATATCTAGTATATACATCATAATGAGAAAGACAAAAAGACATTTTATCCTGGTAATATTTCTCGCTCCCTTCCCACAACAAATTATGTGACAGTTGTTATGCTATTGAATATTAATTATTTACAGGTATAAGATTTCCATTCCTTTAGGAATCAAAAGAGTTCAACCAAGATGGCAAGAAAAAAGAATACCCCTACCTTCATAACCATATCCAATACTAGCTGGTATTTTCCTCTACTACCGCCTTTCAAGGCCTGATTTGGTTTGCAAGCTCTACCTATGAATGCGAGAGAGAGTTCATTTCTGTCCTTAACCAAATATATTATCTACATTTTTAGTGCAAGGAGTCACTCCTTGATAGCAAAGGAGTAAGCCTTACACATCATAGTTCATTTCAAAGAAAAATATTTTGAATGGTGGGATGGCTTCTTAAAGAGTTTGAAATGATTTCAACTCTTTCAGACCTTCATGCATTAGTCAAGCTATGACAAGTATAAATTGTATGGACGAGTTTGTAGTATAGGGGAGAAGATCGTGATAGATGAAAGATGACAGATAACTGGTACTTAGCCTAAAAGATAAACATATCCTATATCAGTCACATATCTATAAGAGTGGCCTTTTACATAAACTATGTTTTTTGTAAAGGAAACAACATTTAGAAATCAGAATACATGCATAAAGAATCTCATAAATCCTTCATGAAACCTTCACTAGAATTCTCTACACAACATGCAGATGATTTTCAGAAGACATAACAGTAAATAATTAACTATTAGATCCTCTAACAGTGCTCATACTCCTACTTTCTAGTTGTTGCAAGTAATAAATTAGATGAATAAAAAAACAAGAGAAACACACCATACTTTAGATAGTCCTTGAAACACAAAGTCCTCCATCATGAAGTGAAAAATGATTTTTCTTTATTATGAAGAAGTCTTAAGATCAACCAAAATCCAACCTTGAAATGATATTTATATGGAGAGGCACCAACACAATCTCACCTAAAAAGGAGATTTCTTTATTATGAAAAAGTCTTTAGGTCGACCAAAATCCAACGCTGAAATGGTATTTACAAATTATATTTATAGAGGGAGGCACCAACACCATATCACCTAAAAAGGAGGATCCAATTTTCCTCTCATTACATAGGATTTATAGCCTATTAAATACACATCCTATCGAACTATAGCTAATGGGACAGATGTAGATAGGAAGAAAAAGACTATTCTAACTATGTTGCTAAGTGTGCTGGCAACCTACCTAATTTTCTGTTGATCTGTCTCTCCATAATCTTTGTTCTTCAAAACCAATTTAGCTTCATTAATTGTGTCATTTAACAACTTAAAAACCATTTATCAACCATTAATTGACATGTCCATATCATTAGGAGTCCTTATCGTCCTTGGACTAGCTCGAAAATTCTGTTGATAGCTGTCAAAAATCATTAAAAACAAACGCTACCAAAAATTTTGGTAAAAACCTGTAACTGCACAAACAACTGTAATGCTACCGGATGTTCTAGTAGTACTCTGTTTCCTTTTAAAAAATGCACAACAAGATATTTGAAAAAATCTATGCAGATTAAAACATTCTGAAAATTAAGTTGTTCGAAAATATAACTAATAGGAAAAACGAGACTTCATTGGGACATCCTTTTACCTCTCCTCCATATGAGCTGCAATTTTTGCAAGCTTGTCTCAATCTGTTTTACTATCAATTGATGATTGTGACCTTGTAGTCCTAGTGGTTTTCTCTTTTGCAATGGCCTTTTTCTCTTCTGAGCTCTTCTGGATTTTTCTTCTCTTGGAGGTTCCTGTTTTCTAACCTAAAGGAGATTTACCTTTTTCTTTCTTCTTGAACCCACTAGATTACGCAATTAAGGGATTTACAGTCTTTAACCCTTCATATTTCATCTTCACATCTATAACTTATGTCATCAAGCTTGGGTTATGTTGGGCTTTTGATCTCAGCCTGAATTTGTTGCTAGCTCTTGTGTGTCTTTTCTTGCTGCTAACAACATCTCCTACATCCTTTTGTCTTTTCCTACTACTAACAACATATCCTACATCCTTTAGGAGCTCCTCATTGTTGGGTCATAAAAAGGTATATTTTGAACACCTAATCAGCCTACATTAATTATCAATCCAGGAGCGACTTTTTATTTCAAGAGTGTACTCTGTCTGAGGCTGCAATTAACTAAGAGTAATGCTATGAAGTTGTAGAACAGAATGCTGAATACAAGAGTAAATGGATGCTTGTAAAGAAATTTAATTACAGTAACATAAATGAAAATGATTTGAAATCTTAACTACATCAATCTGCAAACCATCGATCAGGGATACAGTAGCAGTAACTCTTTCCCTTAGAAATCAATGCAACTGAAATCACACTGAGGCAAGATAACCAATTTGGGAACTTGGAAGCAGTAACCAGTGTCCTCTACAGTTGGTGGTCTTGTTCTGAAATCAATAGAAATGAACTCAAACTACTTGCTGATAAAAATAACTGAAAAGGAACTTCCTCTAATAACAAAATCTAGAAAGGAATGGCAGCTTATAATTCCTATGCATAACAATTGTAACCCATCTATCTGCTAATCTAAAGCTATGAATCATAAATGAACAATAAGCAGAAATAGAACAACAACATGAATTGAACAACAATTATAATTTTAACGCAATCAAGCAACTAATCTCCATACTCCAATCCTGTCGACAACCAAGACTACACAACAATCAATTATAGCAAATCATAACCAATAGAACAACAACTAGAATTAAATATAGAACAACAAAGCTTTATAACGATGGCAAGGTAAATAAACAACGAATGCACTTCTTGCAAAGGATAAAATAGCAATGCAATTTGTTAATGAATCTGTATTCAATCCAACACAGTTAATCAACTCTTCAACCGTAATAAACTTTAAACACAACTTCACGCAACAGTAAGCAAAGATTAGAGATACAAACAACAAAGGTAATTCCACCAGAGTCGGGCCCTTAGCACCAGTGAAATACTGCTGGGCTACTTCATAACTTAAGGGATGAAACGAAATGCGTCTTTGATATTAATCAAACATAAAGTATTACAACAACTGTTCTCTCAAAGCCGAGAGTCAATAAACAATATTACAAAGGAGATGTTTTAATATGAGAACTTCCGACTGACTGACCGACCCCTAAAGGACATTGCTTTATATATCAGACCCTGATGGAAAAGATGAGGAATAAGATAAGTTTGAATAGCGATCCCTCAGGATCGAAGGATCCTGAGGGATTTGCTCTCCTTCGTTTAGTTATCATCTTGTTTACTTTGACAGAAGCCGAGCTGTCCCCTGCCTTTTCTTGGCAATGTGTTCAGATCTTCTTATCTTTGGCTGGATGTGGTTTAACGCTGATGGAGCAGCAGTTGCATTAATCTCAACCTCGCCTTTGGTACAGCTGTTCACTTCATCTAATTCATGTTTTTGTTAACAAAAAGTAACATTTAGTCATCTTTTTACAATAAACATAACCTTTTCAATTCTACCATAATTCTTATAATAAATTACCTTCCCAAGGTAAAAAGGAGTATGTCTATAGTAAAAGAATGAGAAAATGCACAGTAATTTCATACCTTTTTCACTGCCCAACATAGCCCCCTGTTTAATATTTTTCATGTCCTCATGAAAACTATAGTTCACATGGAGAGAAGTAAAAGAATAAGCCGGATAAGGTTTATCATCAAAAGGCCTAAAACCATGCAGTGCAAATAATTCCTCAAAAACATGCTCTGTCTGTCCTTCGGGGAGTTCGTGAATGGCTTTGTAGTCTGAAGCAGGATACCATGCAATGGGGCTTCGGAACCTACAGCCTAGCCAGAATGGTCCTTCTTTTAAAATGAGATTAGTATAGGAAATCAAGCGGTCCGCAGCTAGCCCAAAGTTTTTATAATTAAACAGTTCTCTATTTTGTACATTCTGATTGGAGATTCTCCACCGGACCTTAGCTACTATATAATCTTGGTTTCTAATGGATAAGAAATAATCTGTTCCATTCAAGATAATCAATTTTTGGACAGGCCCCATTTCTTGGATAATGCCTTCCTTTGTCATCAAACTTTTCTGCCTAGCCCAAAATTGGAATGGGTTCTGAGGTTCACTCCTAACCCACAAATCTAATTCATTTTCCTGCCTTTGAAAAGAATTATAAGCTTTAAGCCATTTTAATTGATTTACAGCAAAGGAAATAAATGCCTAATGTTGGACATCTCCCACAAAATGGCTAGGATTTGATTCACAATCGTTTTCAAGTATTAGATTATGTAAATAAAATTCACACAAAAGGCGTTGTACTTTGATCCCATAAAGTTTGCAGCATGATACAAAGTCATCTATAGTTTTTAGCTCTATGGATTTCCCTGCCCTAACTGCCTTAATCTTTAGCTGTAAATATCTTTCTAGTAAAAATAAAGCATAGTTTTTGGCGGGACATCTACAAGCTAAGACATCAATGTACAATGAGCAGAGAGTGTCCATTCGATTGTAGGCTAGTTTTAATTGGTTCATTACCTTGTCAGCCTTTTCCTCTGCTCTTCGACACTTTTTGTGAGCTTTAGCTTCTGCTTCATGGATAATCTTCATTTTTTGTTGCAACTCCTGATATCTCTTCCTTGGGACAATTTCTTCTTCCAACCTTTGCCTTTATATCGGGCCTGTGCCAACTCCTCCTGGAGTTTGGCTAGTATTAGGTCACTAAAGGTATGCTGACTACTAGCTTGCATGTTTTCACTTGAAGCGGGTCCCTCTGGAACAGCTTGTGTTGGAACAGTTGTTTGTTGTTCCATATCTCCATAATTAGGCTCAGGCATGGCCTCTGCAACTTGGGGGTTCTTCTTAGCGGCCACTTTTCTCTTTTTCGAAGCCTGCTTAGTAGCTATGCTTCTTCTCTTTGAGGCTCGCTTAGGCATTTGTTTCATTCTCAGAACCCTAATGGTTTGCCTGAGCTGTTATATGAGTCTGTGAAGCTTCATTCATTCCCTGTGAATCTTTTCAATCTCAGTCACTTTCCTCCTCTTCTTGGATGGAACAACTGTTCATTTATCTGAACCCGTTTGCTCAGCAGGGTTTTGGTCCATATCAGCCGTCCCTTCAGTTAAGTTCTCTTCTTGGTCTTCTGCTTGGGGTTCTTCTTCCACATTCATATGCCCTTGGCTAAATTCTTCGGGAATCATATCCTCAGTCGACTCTGCAATCCCATGAGGGGTTTCAGGTTGAGATATTTCTTCAGTGTTCTCTTTTTCTTGTTCATGCCTTTCAGGGGAAGCAACCCTATCTTCGCTAGGGTTTTTTGTTTCATCCAGCATTTCTTCAGCTGTTTCTTTGTCAATAGCAGCGTACTCTGGTAACTGATTAATATCAATGTTAAGGTCCAAAGGGCTATGAGGCTGCACATAGTCACTCATATTGGCCAGAATTTGGGCCAATTGGTCTTCCTGTAAAGGGCTCACAGTAGCATTTTCGGGAGGCTCTGTTCCTTCTTTGTTGCTGCTATGATTATCTTTGTTCTCCTCACAAGTATGATAGCTTCCTTCTTCCTCATCCGAATATCGAATTTCTCCTTCAATTTCCTCTTCTTCAGTATTTCCTTCCTCTGAGCTGTGCAATTCTAGGGGCTGGCTACTACTGCCCGGAAGTCCTTCCATCATCCCCTTACTTTGTTTTAAACGGAGGGACTGTCTGTGAGTTGATGGCTCAGCTATTGAGCCAGCCATTCTCTTCCGTTTCGGGGCAGGTAAGGCTAACCCTCCATCAATGGAGAATATCAACTCCTCCCAGCTGGTCTATTGCTGGGCTAGGCTACGACTCACTATTAATCGAATTAGGCAATGGTGGCTGACCACCATGTCTACATGTTGATCTTTTCTTATGTTACGAGCGATATCATGCAGTAAGGAATTTAAAAATGCAGGTAGATTTACAGTGCATTTCTGTTTTAATACATCCAGTAATTTAAGGTGGTGATGTCTTTCCACGTCTTTCCTTTCGTCGCACATTATATAGGCCTGCAATATCTTGGCCAATTCTATCCATGGTTCTCCCAATGATGCTAGCTGAAATCCTTTGCCTTTGACAACCAATGTCTGTCCGTCATCCTGAAAAATCTTCATGGCTTCTCGAATCCTAATATTCTTCTGAGTCCATATAGTTCCTTGCGCTCGTATGCCAGACATCTCTGCAATTATTTCATCAGATACAGCTATTTGTCTTCCTCTAACCATGGAGAATCCTTCTTGCAAGTTCTGTAAGAACTCGGTGGCCACTGCTTCATGGGGTTGTTGCATCCTCGTGAAATATGTAATCCATCCCAGTCTTTCCAAAATCTCTCGTGCAGCATCAGAAACGACTAGCACCCGTGGCTCACTCCGAATTGGTCGTCCTCCCATTGTCTCTGCACTCTGTTAGTTCTTCCCAAACACACAGTGATCGCAATGGAACAACATAGCACGGTGAATTGGAATAATGTCGTTAAATTTTTGTTATTCCCTAGAATGCAGGGATTTGGTTCGCATACAAGTAAAGAAATATCGGGATCTAATTTGCATGCATACATCCACACCCCCCCTAATGGATGATAGGTCGCCCTCGACTATCAATTGAGAGAGGAAAGTGTGGCACAACAATAGTACAATAGGGAAAAAGTAGACATAATTATGATACATTCAATCAAATTATAGAAATTATTGAAATCAATGCGTGTGATAAATCGGTAATAGATATAAAATCATTTTGTAATGATTCAAATATAAGAATAAGGGACAGCTTAAGATAAACATAAGCACAGATGCATTTATTACCCACTTCAAAGTAATATGATCGATTTATAATGATTTTCATGTATAATAGGTTCGAAGTCAAAGGTTAAGGATTCATGCTTCCATTTGATATTTAAATAGAGACATAGAAAAAAAAGGGTTTAATATGACTATTGATGTGTATAAATGTGACTCCAATACCATCAGCAGAGCTTTGTTGCCCACAGGTGTCCATAACCTTGACAGAGTTGCTTTCTCACCCCTGGAACCATTGTCCTTTATGCTGAGGAAGTGCTTGTTAAATGTCATAATGGAGGCCATTGTGCTGGCTTGGTGACCGGATAAATCACAATGCCATTCACCAGGAGGGAGTGAAAAGTGGGTAGGCCGGCTCGTGATGAGACCTCCTGTTCCAAGGAATTCCTTATTTTTTCAATTGTCCATTGGACCATGTCCCTGGTTTAGTGGCCATGTTGGGAATGCCACTTCACTGAATTCCTTATGATCATGGTAGGCTGGCTCTTGATGAGATCCCCTATCCTCCATCTGCCAAATCATACAATTATTAGTGAAACATATAAATATTTTTCTTTTTCTTATAACACTTTCCTAGTTATTTATAAAGGATGGCTCATAACTCCTTAAGAGTAGGGATGGTGGAAGAAGTCTGAACATCTCAATAGAACAGAATATGCCCTTATTCCTACTCCATAAATAAAAATCAAAGAAAGTTATAACATATGGGAAAGAACCAATCATGATAAGTATAATCGATCATATTAATTCAGTGGAAGTAAAACAACAAAATCATGTTATTGATTATGTAGCTTTTCCCTTTTTCTTATCATTACTAAACATTTTTTTTTTTTAAATGACGATTTATTTTGATTTGCTGATTATAGTAAGATTTAATTTGTATGATTGTATATAAATAATATGTTTGCCTTTAGAAGAGTCATCATAAATTCTCAAAATGCTAATTTAAAAAACAATCAACTCAAAAGGTGTTGTTCCTTTAAAAAGAACAGCAGAAACAATCTGCGGAACTGCTGTTCCTTCTGAAAGGAACAGAAATAACAGTCTGCGGAACTGCTGTTCCTTTCGAAAGGAATAGCAGAAGTGATGTTCCTTTAGAAAGGAACAACAAAACTCAAAACAAGCGAAATAAACAGAGCTTTTGAAAAAAATAGAATTCCATGAAACAAAAAACGAAAACTGAAAATAAACGAAATAAACAGAGATTTGAAAAAAACGAATTCCCTAAAACAAATAATCCAAATAAATGAACAATATTTATGTACAAAATTTAAAAAAAGAAATGATTTAATAAACTGGTGCCGAGGAGGAGTTATCCCCTTCAGCCAAAATTTCCATGGTAGAATCTTCCTGCAACTGTTGGTAGAAGGATTCCCGGGTAAGCGGTTTATGATATAATCGTACTCAATGACCGTTTACCTTAAAGGAATGCCTAGATCCATGAATGGTAGTTAATTTAATAGTGCCATTATCGTGCACTTTTGTATTTCATAGGGTTTGAGCCATCGTGTTTGGAGTTTCCCTGGGAAATCCTGAAACCTAGAATCATATAGGAGTGCCCAGTCTCCTTCATGGAAGATATTTTCTTTGATCAGGGCGTCATGCCATTTTTCTCTCTGTTGTTGGATTAACACTGTGTGTTGAAGAGAAAAAAGCCTAATTTCATCTAATTCATTAATTTGCTGCAGTCTTTTGGCCTGGGCTTCATTTTGATCTAGACCCACCTTTTGAGCTATTCTTAATGTATGAATTTCAAATTCTATTGGAAAGATGTGTTCTTGTCCAAATACCAATTGATATGGTGAATATCCCGTAGTGGGTCTCCACATTTTTCGATATGCCCACAATGCTTCTGGAAATTTGTAGGCCCAATCTCGTCTGTGTGAGGCAATGGTTTTTGTTAATATAGATTCAATCACTTTGTTTGTGCTCTCTACTTGGCCATTGGCCTGTGGGTGGTATGGGGTTGTAATCTTGTGTTGAATGTGGTAGTTTTGTAGTGTTTCAGCTAATTTATTACCTACAAATTGAGGTCCTCCATCTGTGATTATGTCCCTTGGGAGGCCATATCGCACAAAGATTTGGAAAACAAACTATATTACAGAGTCCTCTGTAGCTTTTGAAAGAGCCTCTGCTTCAACCCATTTAGTAACATATTCGGTTGCAACTAGGATGTATGTTTTTTGGTTTGATGGGGGCTAATAGGACCAAAAAAGTCAAGGGACCAGCATTCAAATGGTTTGATCACTAGTTGAGGGTTCAAAGGCATTTCATCAGACTGCCCAGGGCGACCTGCTCTTTGGTAGCTATCACAGGCCTGCACAAATTTTTTGGCATATTTAAAGATAGTAGGCCAATAATAGCCTGTTCGTAAAACCTTATGGGAAGTTCTACGATCTGCAAAATGCCCACCACACTGTCCATCATGGCATGCTTTCAAAATATCAAATACCTCATCCTTTCGAACGCATCTTCTTATTTGCATATCTACACCTGTGTGAAATAGGTAGTCCCCAATCCAAGAGAATCGGGTACTACGCTATATTATCTGCTTTTGTTCATTAAGGGATAGATGTTTAGGTAATTTACCTATTGCCAAATAATTTTCTATATCAGCATACCATGGGGTTCTAATAGTAACAGCGAATAGATGTTCATATGGGAAGTGGTATTCAACTGCTTCTGTATTTGTTGGCTTTGGCATTCTTGATAGAAAATTAGCTACAAGGTTCTCCTTTCTAGGTCGATCTTTGATTGTAATGTCGAATTCCTGCAATAAAATCAACCATCTTGTCACTCTTCCATTTGTAACAGGTTTATTTGCTAAGAATTTAATGGCAAAGTGATCAGTATATAGAACTACAGGATACCCAGTTATATAATGTCTAAACTTATTTACAGCATGAACTACAGCTAAAAATTCCTTCTCAGTCACAGTATAATTTAATTCAGTAGGGGATAGATTTTTGCTAATGTAATAGATTGAATATGGCTTCTTGTCTTCCTCCTGCCCAAGTACTGCTCCAATTGCTGTGTTTGAGACATCAGATGAAATTTGGAATGGAAAATTCCAATTTGGGCCCCTCAGCACTGGGGCTGTTGAAACAATATTTTTTAGATCATTGAAGGCATTGTCACATTTATCTGTCCAAATGAAATCAACATTTCCAGTTAGTGCATATAAAGGTGCAGCTATTCGAGAATAATGTTCTATAAATCTTCTATAGTAACCAGAAAATCCAAGAAAGCTACGTACCTCTGTTTGTGTGGTGGGTGTGGGTATTAATAAGATTATTTGAATTTTAGCTGGGTCCACCTGAATTCCAGCTGCTGAAATATAATGCCCTAAGATAACTCCTCCGGTCATCATCATATGACACTTTTAATGGCTTAAATAAAGCCTAGTGTCAATACATCTTTGCAGCACCTTTTCTAAATTTTCTAATGCTGGCTCAAAGTCATCCCTATAAGGTGTGAAGTCATCCATATATATTTCAAGACCTTCATTTATTAAGTCTGCAAAGATGCTGAGAATGGCCCTTTGGAATGTAGTAGGGGCATTGCATAGGCCAAAATGTAAGACTCGGTAGGCAAAAGTCCCCCATGGACAGGTAAAAGTAGTTTTGTCTTGGTCTTCAGGGGCAATCTGGATTTGATTGTATCCACTGAAGCCATCGAGGAAAGAAAAGAATTTCTTTCCTGCCAATGTGTCTAATACTTGGTCAATGAAAGGAAGGGGAAAGTGGTCTTTCTGTGTTGCCTTGTTAAGTTCATGGTAATCTACACATATTCTCCACTTTCCATTCTTTTTCGGTACCACTACTAATGGAGAGACCCACTTGCTATCAGATATTGGGTAGATGAAATTAACATCCAATAGTTTTTGTAATTCAGCTTTCACAATATCTTTAAGGTGAGGGTTTAGTCTTCTTTGGGGTTGGCGAATGGGTCTCGCATATTTTTCAATGTAGATGTGGTGTGTACACAATTGAGGGTCAATTCCTTTCATATCGGGGTAATCCCATGCAAAGGCTGCCTTGTATTTTCGCAATAATTGGACCAACTTCTCTTCTTGTTCAGCAGTCAGATTTTTGTTAATGTTTTGAGTTTTTCCCAATTAAATTTCAACAATCTTGCTATTGTACACAGAAGTAGTGGGTATTGCTTGATTAGGAATGTCTTTCAAAGGATCTTCTTCTTCTTTATTATCAAATGCTGCCTTGATCATGTGACATTGTAGATGGGATCTGATTTGTGGTTTATTAATAAAACTATTGATGATATCATCCTCTGTTTGATCTTTAAAATCAAGAGCATTTTATAAAGTTAGAGGTGATCTCATATTTTCCATAAGATATGATATAGGTTATTTTTTTGTTTTGATTATTGATATACTTGGCTGGGCTGGGGGATATAAAGCTAAATTCTTAACATAGTTTCCCCTTGTTATTGTCATGTTGCCTTGTCAGCATCCAATATAAGCATCGACAGTTGCCAACCAAGGTCTACCTAAGATTAATGAGTGTCCTTCTAGTCGGTTCTTTGGATTGATAACCAGGAAGTCAACAGGGTATTCCCAGGAATCTACAGATACCATTACATCTTGTAGTGTACCCTCTGGTTTGACTACCGATCGGTCAGCCAATTCCAATAAGGTTTTTGTTGGTTCAAGTGATGTAATGCCAAGTTTTTGACAGGTAGTGGTTGTTAAGATATTGATTGCTGCTCCCAAACCAACTAAGGCATTTGGAAATGATTGCCCATTGATTTGCACTGTCACTATGGGATTTCCTGGGTCTTCGTATTTGATAGGTGTTTCCATCCCTGATAATAAGTCAGATAAAGTATTGACTATTTGGACAGTTGGATTGGTGATTGTTCTCCTCTTTGGTTTTTTTATGCATAATTCCTTAATGGTTTTTGCATATATAGGAATGTCTTGGATAGCTTGGAGGAGAGGGATTTTTATACACAAATTTTTTAATTCTCCCAGAAGATCAAAATTAGGATGTTCTAATGGGCGTGGTATGATTAATCGTTCTGGGAATGTTGGAGAGGAAGTTGTTACTTGTTGTTGAACTTCCTTCTCTTTCTGTAATGTTTGTTCTACAGGTAACGAATCTTCAATATGAACATAGTTGTTTCTCTCTATTTCTACTATGTGCCCAGACCTTAATTGAAGGTCATTGCACTCCCTCAGTTCAGTTTTTAATTCTGGGGGTTCCATTATTTGGACAAACTGAACTGGCCTATTGTTTGGGTTTGGGTTGGGCTGGTCTGGGAGTTGTGGTCTTAAGTTGGTCTGGGGGTTTGTATAGGGAGCTGGCAGTGTAGGTTGAGAGAGAGGGATTGTTCCAGCTAGCTGATTTGTAGGTCTTTGCTAGTTTGACTACCAGGCCTGACTCTGGGAAGTAGAGGGGGACCATTGTGTAGGATAGTTATTATTTTTCCAAAACAGTGGGCAGAAAGGAAAGCTAGGCCAATTATTTTGATTTGATTGATTTGGCCAAGATGTTGTAGGGAATGGCTGTTGTGACCAATTGGGGAAAGGTGGTTGATTTTGCCACATTCCACTATATTGCTGAGCATTGTATTGAGGAGGCTGAAAAGAAGAAAATGGATCAGTTGGCATACCTGATTGTCATGGCTGCCATTGTCGGCGCTGATTAAGCAGACATACCACTTCTGATTCTTCTTCTGCCTCCTTATAAACTGATTTTAGGCTAGGAAGTGAAGGACATCCTTCTGTAGGGTGATATTTCATTCAAATGGCGCAGAATTTGATCACATCCAACGGGCACTCTTTTTGGCTATGTTTCTTTCTGCATCTAGGGCAGAATATCGCCAAATTTTTCTTTGCTTCTGCTTGCTTTTTTTTGGCTTGCATAATGTCGAGCTGCATTGTTAGAGACCCAAGTATGTCTTTCTTAAAATCTTCTAGCAGATTTCCAATCTCTGCACGAGTCACACTTTCATTAGAGGTCTTGTTTTCTCTTGTAATCACATCACGTTCTGCTGATTTTAGCCTCGTGTTGCCCCTAGAACTCTTGATACACAAATCAATGATGTCAGCATAACTTTCCTGATATATATCACCTTTTCCCATAATATTCAATGTTTCAACCCATTGATCTTTCATTCCCCTAATTAATGTAGTTTTCAACACATTATTAGGTAAGGGTAAAGATGCATAAGGAGATCTCTGAATATTGTATTGAAACCGTTCCACATATTCTTCCAAGGTTTCATTTGGTTTTTCTGTCATTTGGAATATTTCATCTTTTAGTTCCCAAGCCCTGCAATAATCTTGATATTTCTTTAAAAATGCGGCTTTCATCTGATCCCAATCAGTTATGACACCCCCACCTAATCCCATAAACCATCGTAAGGCTGCCCCTTTTAATGTAGAAGGGAATAGTTTTAGTTTTTGGGGATCGGTGGTATAATCATATCCCCTGCATAACACATCAAATTCAAACAAAAATGCATCTGGATCTTTTGATTTTAAGCCATGAAATGTGGGAATATGTTGAAGGGGAATGGCCTTCATTGGTGCACTGACTGCAGTATCTACTATAGGATATTGCAGCGTAGAGGTTTGCTGGGGTGTCTGCTGGTTCTGATTTTGGTTTTGGGCCATTTGGTAAAAAATGTGCCAATATCCTTCTGGGATTTCCAAGGAATTTCTAGGGTGACCAAAAGGAGTAGGAATGGTTTTGACAGCACTTCCCTTATCCGGAACAATGAGTATTCCTTGTTGACCTACTGTTTGAGGTGATTCAGGGCTTTGGTTTTGAATAGGTTTAATAGCACTTCCCTTATCTGGACTGCTTACTGGTTGGGATGTTTCAATAGGAGATTATGGGTCTCCTGTTTCTTTTGTTTCCCCTTCTCCTTCATGGAGATTACTAAAGTTCCCTTCTTGAGGGGAAATTATGAAAGGATTCTCAATTTCTTGGGAATCTTGCTCAATTCCCTCTGTTTGACTGTGTATCTCAGCAAAGGCTTTAGATGGTGACTCTGTAGCCTGAAGGGAACTAGTAGGTTTTCTAGAGATAGCTTTTATAAATCCTACTAATGGCTGAGATTCAGTTCTTTTAAGGATTTCGTCAATAAAAGTTGTCCGCCCAAGGGCCACCAGTCCCTTAGGTTTTTCAATTTTAGGAGGAATTTTGTTTGTATTAGTTGGTCTATTCATTCAAGAAAACAAACCTTCATTCCTACCTAAAGAAAGAAGCTTACCTACTTCTACTGTGAAGCGAGCTGTGAGCAAGTGTGTTTCTTGCCCAGTGCGCAGGTTCTTACCTTTCGTCTTTAATACCCAATTATTCGCAAGCAGAAGAAAATCAGCTGTGCATCACTCCTTTAAAATGGCATACACTCTCCCCGGCAACGACGCCAAAATGTTGGGCCATAAAAAGGTATCTTTTGAACACCTAATCAGCCTACATTAATTATGAATCCGGGAGCGACTTTTTATTTCAAGAGTGTACTCTGTCTGAGGCTGCAATTAACTAAGAGTAATGCTATGAAGATGTAGTACAGAATGCTGAATACAAGAGTAAACAGATGCTTGTAAAGAAATCTAATGACAGTAACATAAATGAAAATGCTTTGAAATCTTAACTACACCAATCTGCAAACCATCGATCATGGATACAGTAGCAGTAACTCTTTCCCTTAGAAATCGATGCAACTGAAATCACACTGAGGCAAGATAACCAATCTGGGAAATTGGAAGCAGTAACCAGTGTCCTCTACAGTTGGTGGTCTTGTTTTGAAAGCAATAGAAATGAACTCAAACTACTTGCTGATAAAAATAACTGAAAAGGAACTTCCTCTAATAACAAAATCTAGAAAGGAATGATAGCTTATAATTCCTATGCATAACAATTGTAACCCATCTATTTGCTAATCTAAAGCTATGAATCAGAAATGAACAATAAGCAAAAATAGAACAGCAACATGAATTGAACAGAAATTATAATTTTAACGCAATCAAGCAACTAATCTCCATACTCCAATCCTGTCGACAGCCAAGACTACACAACAGTCAATTATAACAAATCATAAACTAATAGAACAGAGACTAGAATTAAATACAGAAAAACAAAGCTTTATAACGATGGCAAGGAAAATAAACAGCGAATGCACTTCTTGTAAAGGATAAAATAGCAATGCAATTCGTTAATGAATCTGTATTCAATCCAACACAGTTAATCAACTTTTCAATCATAATAAACTTTAAACACAACTTCATGCAACAGTAAGCAAATATTAGAGATACAATACTGCTGGGCTACTTTAGAACTTAAGAGATGAAATGAAACACGTCTTTGATATTAATCAAACATAAAATATTACAACAACTATTCTCTCAAAGCCGAGAGTCAATAAACAATATTACAGAGGAGATGTTTTAATATGAGAACTTCCGACTGACTGACCGACCCCTAAAGGACATTGCTTTATATATCAGACCCTGACGGACAAGACGAGGAATAAGATAAGTTTGAACAACGATCACTTAGAATCGAAGGATCCTAAGGGATTCACTCTCCTTCGTTTAGTTATCATCTTGTTTACTTTGACCGAAGTCGAGCTGTCCCCTGCCTTTTCTTGGCAATGCGTTCGGATCTCCTTATCTTTGGCTGGATGTGGTTTAACGCTGATGGAGAAGTAGTTGCATTAATCTCAGCCTTGCCTTTGGTACAGCTGTTCACTTCGTCTAATTCTTGTTTTTGTCAACAAAAAGCAACATTTAGTCATCTTTTTACAATAAACATAACCTTTTCAATTCTACCATAATTCTTATAATAAATTACCTTCCCAAGGTAAAAAGGAGTATGTCTATAGTAAAAGAATGAGAAAATGCACAATAATTTCATACCTTTTTCACTGCCCAACACTCATCTAATTTGGTGGGTTGATAATCCTTCTTAACCATAGGCTGAATATTTTCTATTGGAGCTTCTGAAAACACCTATTCTTTTTATTTTTCTGCAGTTGCAGTCTTTCTTTTCTACGCTCTGGCATATAACTTGGGAAAAGGAGAAACAAGAGGCATAATATTCATTGATTTAGGCTTGCTAATAGATGAACCTTCTCCTTTTTCCAACTTCTCTTCAACTTTGGTTGGGGGAGTCTTTTCCTTTTCCTTTTTTTCCATAGCCTTCTTGTAGATATTTACCTTCTTTTCTTTTCTTTTAGTCCTTTTACCAACTGATGACATTAGGGGAATTTTGAGGTCTAAAATGGGCCTCCTAAGAAAAATGTACAACCAAAATAAACTTTATAAGAATCAATAGGATTCAAGATGATGATGTCAACCATGGGGGATGATTCACCATTTTTTTAGTAAAAGGGTAAAAAGATTAAAAAATAATAAAATAATAAAACTACTTTTTCAAATCGTATTTTCAGCTTATCACCAAATTTTTTACTCAAATTTCGAGTGTGAGTACTCGTTGAGTAAAGGAAAAACATGCATAAAACAGAGTTAAAACATAATGTCCAACAAGGTTAAAACAAATGCTACCGGAACTTCTGGCAGCGTTCTAATTTTTTTTGAAATTTACAATATTTTTATCCTAAAATTAAAATGATTTAAAACACACTCATGACCAAGCAAAGAACTGTGCTAACATACGTATTAAAAACTCTACCTTTATTTATGTAGGTTTGGTCATAGCAGAAAATACCGAGACTTCAAGTGAAGAAAGGGAAGATACAAGGCATTCTCACTCACCCCTGCAAGGCCCTTAACCTTATCCTTCCCAAATAGAATGGTGGAACTGTTGAACTCGATCTCTCCAAATAGATAGGAAATTATTGATATGAAGATACTTATACCCAAACTACAAAAGTGAGTTACATTGTTCCTTCAAAGGATATGTAGGGACTAATTTAAAATACATTACTTGTTTCCCAATTTAATAAATATAATTATCAATCAAACAAAATTTCAAATTCATGAATGGAAGCAAAATGCGATCTAATTAATATTGACTTTGAAATACTAGGCATGGGGCTGTATTTTATAATAGGAACAAAGCGTTTGATTAAAATATGTGCATGATAGAACATAACCAAATTCCAAAATTTTGTATTCAATGTTAATTGAAAATAACATCGATGATTTTCAAAATCATATAGGCTCAAGTATTACGATGGCCCATAACACTAAATTTTATGTGACTTTATAATAAAAAAGAACAGATCAAATAAAAAAAGAAGCTATCTTGCAAATATTTGTCTCTGCAGCAGGTATGAGTCTACGCATCAACAAACCTCGAGAAAACAAATAAAAAAAGTTAGAATATTAACAATGGAAATATTAGGCATTAGGTCAAGTGAATTGAATTTTAATGAAAGTACCCAATTTCAGAAAGCTTCAGGCGAGCCTCTGCATAGTCAACAAAGAAAGCATATGTAGATGGTAAAAACATGCTAGATGAACTTCTAGATCACCACATTGCATTTAAAATGCATGCATTTGCACAATTTTTAACTGTAAGTAACTTGAGTTATTTATAAAAACATATTGAAACCTGCATACCTCAATCAATCTCTGCAATGGATTTTCTTTTACTGATGTAGTTGGTAGATATACTAGAATCTAAGTTATTCCATAGCAATCAATTCCTGGTCGTGGTTGAGATATTGGGACTGGGACTTGCTGGTAGGTTTTTCAACACTCTTTCCTAGCAATATGACTATAGACAATGCTCGAGTATCCTAGGGACCTCCTCGAACTATCCAAACATTACACGAGAGCACGTTGATTACGCAATTCCATCCGTAATGCATGCAGGTAGAACAAGTGCCAAGGATGTTTTATTCCACAAAGACTGGTATGATTTTTAATTATACTTCTTCAAATATTTTGAAATACATACTAATATTTTCATTAATATATTTAATATTTCAAACTTTTTATTAGATTATTTATTAGAAAACCCTTCTCTTGTATTCCGAGTTGGTATTCTCATCTGCATATGGCCACGAGCTTTAATTTTTCTATTATATTTTGTGCAAGATGGATGTTGTTGGTTGGTTTTCTCAAGGGGAGGATCCTCTTCTTAAAGGGCGAAAAAGGTGAAGCCCATGGTTTTATTCAGGGATGACAAGTCTTTTTACGAGTGGCTAGCTGACTCAAATTATTATGGCTTCAATTGCACTAGTTTTCTCTTTAATTACATTTAAAAAATAAGCATACGTAGTGATAATTTTGTAAAAATGATTACAATTTTATTTTAGATTAGCAAGGCCAAAATGGTGACCTTAATACTTTTTCCTTAAAATCAAACTGGCACTTCATAGTGGTCCATTTTAACATAGATTACGATACCATAGAAACTTCGATGTTTACCACCAAGTATGTATAGATGCAGGTTAACCATAAATAAATTGACTGTCTCGGCTCCTCCAAGTGTGCTCAGGTGTGCTTATCTAGTACTGTTAGAAATTGGTTGTCCGGGCTCCTCACCATATGCTGGACTCTCTGGCTTGTTTTCACGGTCGAACACTTTTGATGGTCCAGAACATGGCACACCCTAAGGTGGCTAAAGAGTTGTTGAGTTCCCCTCATTTTGATAATATTTTTATCAATCAATCTGCACAGTAGTTGCTATTTGGGAGAGGTGGCTAGAGAGTTGATGAGATCCTCTCATTTCGTTAACATGCAGCTCAAGAAATCTATGTAGTAGTTGTTGTTTCTGAGTGTTGTTGAGCTCCCCTCATTTTTCTAACAGGAACCTCAAGCAACCATGAGCTAATACCATTTAGATTGATATCATTGTTAATTAGGGTAACATCGTATATTCAAAGCAAGGTGTTGTGAAACCAGCTCCAAAAATAGAAGAAAAGAGATATCAACGCCTTAGAAATAAGCCACTTCGAGGGGGAAACCTCCAATACATGACATGAATGAACAATTCTGGGATGATACAAATTACATAACCTCCTTTCCATATATAGGAGTCCATGGGGCCACAATGTAATCCTAGCCAACAATATAAATAATAACAATAAGGGGGTTACACTAACAACAATAAGGGACTATACTAGTAATATAGGGACCTAACATGCCCCTCTCCTTTAAAAGTGTTGTCCTCAACGCTTGAGTAGCTCGGCGCTTCTATATAAAATTCTCATCCTCCCATGTAGAATCTTTAGTGGGTATCCTTCTGCCAAGGAGATACTGATCGATTTGGCACTGAAGGTTCTTGTTTCTGTGACCACTTCAGGTTCCAATATGATTTTTCCTTCCTCATCAAGTTCTGGCAATATTGTTTGAACTAGAATATTTTCACCTATAACCTTCTTTAAGCATGAAACATGGAAAACTAGATGCACTCGTGAAGAAGCAGGAAGATCCAATTTGTATGCCATAGTACCAATATTTTCCAACACCTTGTAAGGACCATAGTACTTTGGTGATAATTTATTATCCTTATTATCTTGCTTAAGGGACATTTTTTTGTATGGTTGTAGCCGTAAAAATACCTAGTCTCCTACAACAAAACTTCTCTCACTGCAATGTTGATCTGCCTATTGTTTCATTCGATTTTGTGCCAAATTCAGGTTATCCTTTAAGAGTTGGAGAAATTCTTGTTGATGCTCGATGTGATCTTCCACTGCTTGAACCTTCGAATTTTATCTTAAAGACAATGTGATGAATGGTGGATGATATCCATAAAGTGCCATAAATGGGGTCATTTTTGCTGCAGTATGGAAGGAAGTGTTATCCCACCGTTTAGCGAGAGGTAACCAATTGACCCATTGTGTTTATTTATCAGATACAAAACAACGAATATATCCTTCCAAACATTTATTTACTATCTCAGTTTGACCATCGGATTGAGGATGATAATATGAGCTATGAGCTAATTGAGTACCCAAACAAGAAAATAACTCTATCCAAAAATTTCCAGTAAAAATGGGATCTCTGTCGCTCACAATAACCCTTGGGTTTCCATGTAGATTTTTAATTGTGTCCATAAATGTAGTAGCAACTGTACTTTCTTTAAATGGATGATATAATGCACAAAAGTGTGCATACTTGGTAAGTCTAGCAACTACCACCATGATGACACTCTTTCCTTCGAACTTAGGTAAACCTGTGATAAAATCCATTGAAATATCCTCCCAATGTTGACTTGGAATGGATAAATATTGTAGAAGACCCGGGGTCTTAATTGTCTCAACTTTATTATGCTGGAAAACCAAACATTCTGCCACAAACTTTTGAATATCAAATTTAAGGCCATCCCAAAAAAAATCTTTCTTCACCCTATGGTAAGTTCTTAAAAATCCTGAGTGTCCTCCTAAATGAGAAGTGTGAAATTCCAAAAGAATATTTTGTTTTAGTTGGGAATTCTTACAAAGATATAAGCGATCTTTGTACCACAAGGAATCATTTTTCCAACTAAATGTATCAGATGTACTAGGATCTTGCTGAAATTTTTGAATGAGTGTCCACACTTCTTCGTCCTTCTTCCATTCATCTCTTGCTTTGGTTATCCACTCTGGTTGGATAATAGAAATGGCACAAAGAAATGCCTCCACCTCTTCATTCTTTCTTGATAGCGCATCTGCAACAACATTTAGCTTCCCTTTTTTATAGATTATTTCAAAGTCATAACCCAACATCTTTGTGACCCATTTTTGCTTCTCTTCTAAAGATAGTCTTTGTTCCAAAAAGTATTTAAGATTATCTTGATCCATTTTTACCTTGAAGTGTCTTCCCATTAGGTAAGTTCGTCATTTCTGTAGTGCATGCAGTATTGCTAACATTTCCTTTTCATAAATAGCTTTCTGTAAATACTTTCCTTTGATTGGACGACTTTCAAAAGCAATGGGTCTTTCTTCTTGCATTAAAACAACACCAATTCCATTTCCTGAGGCATCACATTCCACAATAACGTTTTTTGTGATGTCTAGCGTAGCTAAGACCGGTGCTAGGCACATTGCCTCTTTAAGATGTTCAAAGGCCTTAGTTGCTTCAGGATTCCATCAAAATGCATCTTTCTTCAATAATGTTGTTAAATGTGCTGCTATTCTCCCATAATTCTTAACAAACTTGTGATAATACCTTGTTAACCCAAGAAATCCTCACAACTTCTTTATGGTCGTGGGGACTTTCCATTCCTTAATGGCTTTAATTTTGTTAGGGTCTACCTTAACACCCTCGTGAGATAAAATATGACTCAGATATTCCACCTCTTGTACTCCAAAGAAACATTTGGATGTTTTTGCATATAATTGTTTCTCCTGCAATAGTTTGAGCACTCTGTCAACATGTTGAACATGATCCTTCCAAGACCTATTGTAGATTAGTATATCATCAAAAAATGCGAGCACAAATTTTCTAAGGAAGGGTTTGAAAATGGAATTCATCAACCCTTGAAATTTAGAAGGTGCATTGGTAAGGCCAAAAGGCATGACCAAAAATTCATAATGACCCTCATGAGTTCGAAATGATGTTTTTGGAAAATCTTCAGTCTTCATTCTAATTTGATGATATCTGAACGAAGATCCAACTTGGTAAAATAAATTGCTCCATGTAATTCATCCAATAATTCATCAATTACATGAATGGGAAATTAATCTTTAATGGTGAACTTATTGAGCTCCCTATAATTTAGACACATGCGCCATGATCCATCCTTCTTGTGTACCAATACTAGAGGAGCAGAGAAAGAACTTTAACTAGTTTGAATTATACTCACCTCTAACATTTCTGCAATCATACGTTCAATTTCGCTCTTTTGGATATAAGGATATCTATAAGGCCTAATGTTTGGAGGAACACTTCCTAGAATAAAATGAATAGAATGATCATGATCACGAATAGGTGGGAGTCCTTTGGGAGTTTCAAACACCTTGGAATGATTGTCCAAGACTTTTTGGAGATCTGCAGAAATAGATGATTTTGATGTTGGAACTTCTAGTGAGCATAATTGTGCAATTATGCCTCGTTGTTCTTTCTTTAGAATATTTGTCATGACATTATAGCTTATTATCTTTCCCGGCATCCCTGCAATACCCCGTAATTCAAATTCCTTTCCTTCTGAAAAAAATTTCAAGAAAAGTTCTTGAAAATTAAAAGCTACCATCCCCAAAGATTGTAACCATTGTACTCCTAGTACAACATCAACACCTCCCATAGGAATGGAAAGCATTGGACTATTCTCGTTAGTATGAATCCTTTTTCAAAGTGTACGAAAAAGGACCACTTTAGCTACGCATAACTAATAGCCCTAACAACAAAAGTGGCTGCCAATATCTTCAGATCTGCAGTTAGTTGATCAAGAAAAGAGCTGCAAAAAACTAGATCTATGCATGGAAAGACATTAAGCAGTAAAAATAAGGGTTTGCTCCATTTACCAATAGACAAGACAAGAACAATTTTTGAAAGAACTTTTGTATTAAGGGCACCTAGGAGGAAAACAAGAAGGCGTATACAATTCTCCTCAGTGGGATGGGTTTTTGGAAGTCCTCAGCACTTCAGATCTAAGATCTCTCTCTCTTGTTGGTGTAGAAAACCCACACAAAGAATAGAACTCAAAGGGAGCTCACACAACAAATAGAAAAAATGTGACCAAGTGTATAGATCCAGAGTGATATAATAGGCAACAAAAGGTGAAGAATGGTAGGAAAAACCCTCCTATTTATAACAAAATATTGGGTCATTCTAGATCTTGGGGCATGATTAAAATAATGTTAACCAAATCTAGATCCACCTTTTATGGAATATTTTATTATATTTGTTGGAGGGAAAAATTATTTGACTTGGGTCAAATCCATTTATTTGTTAATAATAAATAAATAAATGATTTATTTATCTTTTTAAGGAAGTGGTTGAAGGATAATTAAATAAATAATGATTTATTTAATTATTTGTGGGTGATTTGGTTATATTTAACAAGGAATATTATCTAAATAAGATTTAAATAATTATTCCTAGAAAATAATAAGATAAATAAAGGTTTATCTAATTAATTTCTTTGTTTTTGGGTTAAACATGACCGGGAATAATAATTAAATTATGGTTTAATTAATTATTCCATGAGGAAAATCAAACAAATATAGGTTTGTTTAATATTTCCTTTTGGGGTTTCCTGTTTGGACCATAAACAACCTAATAAATGTGGTTTATTAAGTTATTTAACATATTTAAGGCAATTTTACTTAGGGTAAAATTGGTCTTACATGGTGTACTTGGGTCCATCTAATGATAATAGGTTAGATAATTAAAAATATAACATAGTCAATACATATTCTCTCATGGTTAGCTTGATATTATGGCATTTTCCAGAGCAATTTATAGTTCCTCCATTTGCAACCATCACTTGACATTCTCGTGCTGGGTATAGGAAACAATTTAATTCCTTGGCTACCTTATAATGAATAAAATTATGGGTGCTACCTGAATCAATCAACACTATTACCCTTTTCTTCTTGATATGTCCTTCTATCTTGAGAGTTTGAGGAGTGGTAATTCCTGCCAATGCATTACACGATATGGTCAGACTCATTTCTTCCTCTTCTTGGGTTGGTTCCTGGTTTATATCCTCTTCTTGTTCATTTTCTTCTTCCTCTTCACAATCTATGTAAAATAATTTCTTCTCAGCACACTTATGACCTTTAGTGTATTTTCTATCACAACTGTAGCAAAGCCCTTTTGCTCTTTTTTCTTCCAATTGTTGTGGTGTCAACCTTGTAGGTTGTGGAAATCTAGGAGTAGCAACACTTCCCTTTTTATAGAAGTGAGTGGTAGGCTTCCTTGTCACCATAATTTTACATTCAATTTTTCTTGCCAACCTGAATGCCTTCTCCAATGAATCAGGTTCCAAAATGTGAACTTCATGTTGGATGTTATCATTAAAAGTACCTATGAAGAGATCAATCCTGTGTTCCTCTGGAATATCATTTACCCTTATATTCAATTTTTGGAAGTCCTCAATGTGCTCCCCCACTGAACAATTTTGTTTGAGATTTATTAATTGGCTAAAGAAAGTGTTTCTCTTTGTATCCTCATAATGTGCTATCATTTCCTCCGTAAAAATTGACCAAGTGAAAAAATTTTTACGGGAGCAAAGCCATCAATACCATAAAAATGTATTTTGTTCTAAATGTAAAGTTGCAATGCATAACTTTTGTGTGTTTTGCACATTATTAAGATCAAAATATTTATCTATCTGTATTATCCATGTTACAAGATCCTTTCCATAAAACTTCCTCATATCCATTTTTGGAATATGGTGGTTCTTCCCTCCAACATTAGATTTTATGAAATCACGATTAAAATTTATTTTGTTCTCATCATGAGTTTCCTCTACTATCTTTTCACCCTTAGGAAACATTTCTTGTATCAACTTTATCAAACCTTCCATGTCTGCTTTTCGATCATTCTTCATGCTTTCCATCTTAGCTTCCATGTCATCCATCTTATATTCCATGCTAGCTTCCATGCCATCCATCTTAGCTTCCATGCCATTCTTCAAACCATCCATCTTAGATTCCACACCTTTCTTCAAACCATCCATCTTAGTTTCGATGCCTTTCTTCAAAACTTCCATGTCAAATTTTTTTGTTGCTCTTTGCGAGAGAGAAATTTGTTGCACTTGCTCTTGTAATTTTGATATGTCATGTTTCCATTCTTCATCTTCATGAGTCATAGTAGAGCCTTCTAGAGGCTTAATGGGTGTTGAATTATTTTTAGGGGCCATTTTAGAATCCAATACTGATATCTATTCTACAATATGCCCTTGGAATCAATTCAACTTGATTCTTCAAACAAGACTTATGAAATTCGGAAAAACAAATACACACCTTTTACTTGCTTGTGAGGAGCTCGATATTGAAATTGACTTATCTCTATACTTGCAGATCCTAAATATCTAAAATTCGGCCATGTATTTGTCCTTTGAATCTTATTTCACATGCCACAGGTCTTACTTGATTTGGATTCTTCAAGACAAATTTATGTACAATCTCCCACAATGACCTAATTATGGACTGGTTCAGTAGAGAAAACTTGTATGACTTGCCACGTGTCACTGATTGCTCCTTTAGCTCTGAAATTTATAGATAGGAAACTAAAGTCCGTGTAATTCCAGTCAATTTTTATAGAATTCCAATCTGATGCTCAGCGAGAGAGTTATTAAGATTTTCACACGATCACCTTTTTGAGATGAAATTCAGGAGCCTGAAAAAGACCTAAATTCCATAGACCATATCTCCAAAAATATTGTGAACCAAGCTCTTAAATTTTGCGACGATGTTCCTTAAGATTTCAGCTTCATGCTCTAAAACTTTCAGCTTTTTAACCTTCATAGAAAACGTTTATAGCGAAAATTCTGCGATGACCTTTTTATGTGAAATTCAGGAGCCTGCAAAAATCCCTAACTTCCATAGATCATATCTCCGAAAATATTGCGAACCAAGCTCTAAAATTTTGCGACAATGTTCCTTAGGATTTCGGCTTCGCACTCTAAAAGTTTCAGCTTCTGAACCTCCGTAGAAAAAAATTTATAGCAAAAATTGCACGATGACCTGTTTGGAGCAGCGAAACCATAGAATCCAAAGCTCTGATACCAAATTTTGTGAAACCAGCTCCAAAGATAGAATAAAAGAGGTATCAACGCCTTAGAAATAAGCCACTTTGAGGGGGAAACCTCCAATACATTACATGAATGAACAAATATTGGTTGATACAAATTACAAAACCTCCTTTCTATATATAGGAGTCCATGGTGCCATAATGTAATCCTAGTGGAGCCACAATGTAATTGTAATATTCCAAAAATTTATCCTCCAAGCTAAATGGAATATTATAGTTGTTTTATCACTAGTTCGGTAAATAAATCGCTAGGGAGGCCCATAAGTCTCTTGAGAAGCAAAAAAAACACTTCAAGTGTGAAGGAAGACCTTTGTAGCAGCTAAATAAAGCTCCTCCAAGTGTGAACAGGGTTTGGATCATGTTGATTAAGTCAACTTTGACCAAGTCAACAATGCTAATAAGGAGGAGTGGAGATCAATTAGAGAATAACGCAGTTTTGGAGGGAGATGAATCTCATGGAGGAAATGACCTAATTTAGTGGGACCAAGGGCAAGAAAGCTCACATTATATTTAAGAAAGAGGATGACAGCCATGTGAGTTTATGTTTTAGATTATTTTAGAATTGGTAGGCTTAGACTATTGCTTCCTCTTGCTATTTAGCAGGGTAGTTGTGTTGTTTAGCACAGGGTGTTCCCAAGCGGGAATCCCACCTCTTTCCTTGAGGAGCCTCTTGGAAGAGTATTGTATTCATTCCCACATTCACGTTTTTAGGCCAAGCTACAGTTTCTTCATCAGTGCAGTTTCTGCAAGTTATTGTGTTATGTTGCAGGGTGCAGAAGTGGAGGGGTTAGAACCCCACTTTCTGAGCTATTTTCTCGTAGGAGGAAAGTTTCCTTCTCTTGGGAGATTTATTTGGAGAGTTCTTGGGCACATTTCAGATCCTTGGCATCAGGCCATACGTTTCCCCTCATTCCCAGTGCTATTCCAGCTATGGAATGCGTTATTTTTGAAGGCAACTTCAGCAGGAGTTCTGGTGGTTCCTTTGCAGTGTTTCATTGTGATTGAGGGGTTCATCCTTTCATGGGAGGAGAACTTTGAGGGGGTCTACTTCATATCTATAATATTTCAGCCTTTTACACTCTTGTTCTTTAGTTTTCTATGCATCTTTAGCCATTGGGATTTATATCCCATCTTGTATAGGGTGTATTTCTGAAAAACCCCTTTCTGAGTTTCTTGTAGGAGTTGGTATTGAGCATAGATCTGCATTGAGCATATCTTTTGAGGCTTATAAAATCCATAAATATTTTGTAGATCATTTTTTTGTAGCAATGTTTTTTAACTGCGTTATAGCAGTCTCTGGTGTTCTTGTATTGTGACAACAGTTCATTTGTAGAGTGATTTCTTATGGGAGGCTTGTTCCTTCATTGTGTATGATCAATGCCTAATTTCTATGTATGTATTTGCTGATATAATACATGGATTAATGTCTCCATTTTTGTCTCCCATGTTTATGAGTTTATTTACACTACTCTTTCATTATTATGTGCATGAATTGTTGTAGCTCCACTTTTGGAATATCTTAAGATATTCCCAATAGTGCTTATTTTCCCTATTTTGGGATATTACAGTGGTATCAGAGCATAATCTTGGCTCAGCCTGTGGAATATCAGCCATTCTTATATCAAGAGGAGAAGGAGGAGAATATATGTACAAAAGACACAATGATAAGACTCCATTATTTTTAGAAATGACAGAAGAGAGGATCTCCCAGCATCTTTTCCAAACTATGCAAATTATCAAAGAAGATCTCAAGGAGATAAAAAGCGAGGAGTATAGGAACACTCCAAGAGGGTTTGAAGGTGAAGCAAGCCCTAGTTATTCATATGAAGGGTGTGAGCATTCAGTCACACATGCATATCCACAGCACAGTCTATTTCCCACATTCACTGCAAGAAGGGTGGAGGAAGGAGATGCACCAAGGGGGGAGACCTTAAGTGTCTATCTTCAGGAGTATGAGTCTCAATCATAGAGATTCAAAGAGCACTTGGACTTCCAAGGGTTTTGAAAACTCAAGGAAGGTAGAAGATCCAAAAACCATCATAGATGGAAGAGAGGTAGAATCTTTTTATCTAACTTTGATGGATCAACAAAGTGCACAACCAAAGCTTGGGTAGAGGAGCTAGATTCCTATTTCTAGCTACACCAAGTTTCAGGAAAGGAGGCCATTAGAGTAGCAGCACTGCACCTAAAAGGTATGGCCCATGATTGCTAGTTTTGTAGTTCTACTTCATTTCATCATGCAAATTTAAACACTTATGTAGGGTTCACTAGGAAATTAGTGAGGATATTTAACCTTAAAAATTCTAAAACTTATCTTGCTTAATCCAAAAACTCAAAACCTTTGCATGAGTTGGAGAGATTTATTTTTCCAACTCCACTCCATAATTTTGTTGAAGGGGATAGAAACATGCATGATACCTTGCCAAGGGCAAGATCCCCACTTCTTAAAAATCCCTCTTCTATGGATGAAGACATGGAGGTTCCTCCTTCAAGAGAGGACCAAGATCAAGGGTCTCTCATTGATGATGAGGCATTCTCACATATTGATGAAGAGGATGAGAAGAGAAGAGATGACAGCGCTGTACCATTGGGAGAAGATCCATCACCACATGGAGATGGGAAGGGAGCCATTGCTTCCATTGGAGGAGCCCTTGTGTCTTTGCAAGGAGTTCCAAATGATCCAACATGTGGGAACCAAAACACAATTCTGAAGCAGCATGCATCAGTTATTTTGGGTTGTGAATCTTGGCAGATGGAAGGAGAAGAAAGGAAGGATTAGCATCAAGGGATGATGAGAATTCACCCTTATCCATTCCAGGAGGTTTCTGCACAAAATAAGGAGACTGTATTGTACAGTGAAGAGAGGGACAAATCAGTCCACAAATATATACAGTCCACTTGAAATTTTTTTGTCTCACTACATGAGGGCATTCCACCTGGGAGGCCACCAGATCTGGAGTTGGTGGGAGACATTGCATCATTTATTTCACCACTCTTATATTCTGGAGAGGTGAAGACTTTGGAGGAATCCAGCATAGTGAAGAGAGTCTGGGATAGACTCAGGGAGGAGAGGGGCACTCTTTCCTTTTCTGCATTACCCACTCTCACTACATATACTGCGCTGATAGGAGTTGCTGCAATGATGGGGGATGGAACCTTGATGGTGCAAGGGAGCTGCTCCATGGATTTGGAGAAACAGAGGGTACTTCCTTTGAGGGAGGAATCCTCCATACATGGTAGTATATGGAGGCCACTCATGCTTGGATTGGCAAATATTAGGAGGTTCTTTTTGGAGGATAGCTTCTCATGGGGAGCCAACTTCCAAAAGTCACCACTTCTATTTGAGCATGAGAAGCTGCATGATGGGCATAGCAGCACTTTGGAGGATGACCTTGGCATGGGGGATGTCAAAGGAGTAGAAAAAAACATGTGGGGAGCATGTGGGGAGCTTCACATTTCAGATCTTCAGCGCTGTCTCTTAGGAGGGTTGATCCATATTGGAGGTCTCAACTTTTGGTAGAGTACTCCAAGGATCTTGGTGCATGCATGATACTTGATGACCCAAATGGAGATGATAGATACATGGTGGTTGGTGAGGTCATCTATTCTTATGGGAGAGTCTTCTTGACAAGAGTTTCTGAGCTCAAGAGGAATCTCCTACATGCAGCACATGTGGACTTTCTTTCCATGCACCTTGATGCATTTCATTCATTGATGGAGGAGTTCACTTGGGAGTGCATCCAACATGAGATACATTAGAATATGGAGAGATGCATAGCCCATGTTATGAATATTTTATTAATTATTAGTTAGATTAGTTATCTTAGGTTATTAACTGAAAAGGTATCGGAGCCATCGCTCTTTGGATCTGTGTGATCATCAGCTTAAAGAATTTCGACGGAAATTTCAGAATTTTTTTTAAGAAACCAAGTACAGAATTGTACACTTCATTCCCCACCCCGCTGCCTTCATTCCCTACGTTAAACCTCTCACTACCCGACCTGTCCCTCACTCTTGCTCTGCGTTTACCCAATTCCCTCACAAATTTTTTTTGGCAATCGTATACAGTCAACGTGGTGAGCGTGGAATTTGCGTTTAAACAATACCACGTTTTAAAATACGCCATACAAATACGGGTGCTGTGATATTATATGCCATACATATACGGGTGCTGTGATAAAAATACGCCATACACATACGGATACAACATACACATACGGGTGCTGTGATATTATAATCATAAGTATATTAAAAAGTAGGTGGTCTCGTTTTTAAAGCGGAAGGGTTTTTCTTTTGTGACGGTTCATCAATAGTCGTATGGTGGAAATAGTTAATCATTAACAGGTGGATACGTGGAAACAAAAAAAAAAATCAAAAAATTATATATATATATAATCTGCTATGTTGATATATATATAAACAGGTCTAATTTTTTAATTAGATTTAAAAAAAAAATAATAATAATAAAAATTATTATTGTTATATAATAATTATATAATTTATTTATATATTATATAATTTTTAAATAAAAAAAAAAAATTATATATATATAATAATTATATAATTTTAAAAAATAATTATTATTATTATTATTTAAAAAATAATAATAATTAATTAATTAATATATTAATTAATTAATTAATTAAAAAAAAATTAATTAATTAAATATTAATTAATTAATTTTAAAGAAAGGAGAAAAGAAAAACTGGCAAAAGAATATTTCTCCCCTCATATCTGTTCAGTATGTCTTTATCTACGATGACAATTGATCAGATCAAAAGCTTAGCAAAGCTAAAACGAAGGGAGGCCACAGAAAAGCTTAACAAAGCAATGAACAGGATGTCAGAACTCTGCAATAAGCTAAATGATAAAATAGATAAGTTAAGTCAGACACAATCCCCGATATCTCCTGACAGGGAACAAACTCAACAAAACAATGCCACAGATTCAGGAAACTCAGAAGAGCATCAGGAAAAAATTGATTTTCCACATCACCAGGAAGATACAAATGTTTGTACACAACAAGCTGTTCCATCCCCAGAATTGAACGAAACATGTGAAGCGACAAAAACATCCGAAGCCACTGATATAACGGCAGAAGCTGTTGAGGCCTTCGGTGATGAAGCACATATGGTGGTTAAGAATGAGGCGTTTGATGATGAGAAGAAGTTGCATCAAACGATAATTGTTCGTAACTTACCCCTAAGTCTAAAAAGGAATCACAAAAAATCACCAGAAGAACAAGGAATAGTTGGGAAACATGAAAAAGTATTCCAAGATCTACCCATAAAAGTGCCTTCCGATAGGAAAATCAAACATCCAATAGAAGTCAAGACAGTATCCAACTCTGTCGATATCAGATATTTTCCCTATCCAGATCAACAAAAGATTGAACTCGAGAATTTGCTCCACGATCTTTTTAAAATATGGGAAGCAAGAGCTCATCGCTTGAGAAAACCAGACATTCGTCAACATTGTCCATCATTACATATGCTTTGAGGACAAAGCATCTTAAGAGAGGGGCAATGTTATGAATATTTTATTAATTATTAGTTAGATTAGTTATCTTAGGTTATTAACTGAAAAGGCATGATCAAAGATCATGCCTCTTCACCAAGGGACACCTTGAGGCTATATTTAAAGCCCAGGCGATCCCTCATTGTAATCATCTCTTATCTCATCTTTCATCATTAATAATATATATTTATCAAGTTTTACCAGAGTTTTTACACTCCAGCCCAGATGGTGATGGAGAGGTTAGCACAACCACTTCCCTACTCATTGAGAGTGAGGGAGAATTTCCATTTGAGCCATTTCAGCTCAAGGACCAAAGTACATAGTAGATGATGTACACTTATGCACCCTAATTTGCATTCCTTTACCTTTTGTGAGCAACATATTGTACCAAGGAGGATATTTCCTTCTTTTATATTATATTTTCATGTACTTGAGGCCATTTTCAGCATTGATGTTGGCCATTCTATCGGTGGTTTGTGGGGGAGGCCGCATAATTCTTGGTGTGCACCATTGACACCACATTTTACCTTCATGCTTCTATCCTATAGAATGATTGTAGCAAAAAACAAGTGGCTAGGAGAGCACTTGTTCTTACTTGTTTTGATGCAGGCAAGGGATGCACTGTGCTAGTTCCATGTGAGGAACTATGTTCCACTCTCTGGTTGTCATATGGCAGCTTGTTTTCACTGGTTTTTTCTTACATATTTTTTTGATGCTCTTATGTTCATGGGGAGCTTTATTTGGAGAGTGCTAGATGAGTTTGAGATGCCCACTGGGAGTATGATTATCCATACTTTACATGTCGTATGTTTCAGGAGAAACAATGGGCAAACCATGATTACCACACCACATTTCTTGTCTTCACATGGGAGGAGCCATTTGAAGAATTTACGTTCTTGGATGAGGCGTTTCATGGCTGATTTTATTTGTGGGGTAACTTGGGAAAATCTTGGAGGCCATGAAATTTCAGCCCAAGATCAGTAACAACCCCATATTTACCATAAGTGGAGAGAGAAACCACTTCTAATCTCTCCATGCAGCCCCAACACATTGCATACACCGGGGGTTGAGGATTATTCTGATGAGCTACCTAGAATGGCTCATTTCATTTGGATGATAGCATGGGTTTGGGAGTCTCTCATTGGTCATGAGATCCCCTATGATTGTCATAAATCCTATCTTGGGGAGGCCATTGGACAACAAGAAGGTTTCCACTTACACCTTCCACCTTTTCATGATGTGAGCCATTTGGTTTTGCATGCTTGGGAGGGAGTATTGGAGGACAAATTTATTGCAAATTGTTTTGAGCAGTGGTGGGAATTTTTGATGAGGAGGCCACAAGAGGAGGAGGGGAGGAATTTTTCTCTCCTTATACAGTTGCTTGAGGACAAGCAACATTTTGTAGGGGAGGACTGTAATATTCCAAAAATTTATCCTCCAAGCTAAATGGAATATTATAGTTGTTTTATCACTAGGTCGGTAAATAAATAGGTGGGGAGGCCCATAAGTCTCTTGAGCAACAAAAAAAACACTTCAAGTGTGAAGGAAGACCTTCGTAGTAGCTAAATAAATCTCCTCCAAGTGTGAACAGGGTTTGGATCATGTTGATTCAGTTAACTTTGACCGAGTCAATAGCGCTGATAAGGAGGAGTGGAGATCAATTAGAGAATAACACAATTTTGGAGAGAGATGAATCTCATGGAGGAAATGACCTAATTGAGTGGGACCAAGGGCAAGCAAGCTCAAATACTATTTAAGAAAGAGGATGGCAGCCATTTGAGTTTATGTTTTAGATTATTTTGAGATTGGTCTGCTTCGACTATTGCTTCCTCTTACTGTTTAGCAGGGTAGCTGTGATTGTGTTCCCGAGTGGGAATCCCACCTCTTTCCTTGAGGAGCCTCTTGGAAGAGTATTGTATTAATTTCCACTTTTAGGTTTTCAGGCCAAGGTACAGCTTCTTCATCAGCACAGTTTCTGCAGGTTATTGTGTTGTGTTGCAGGGTGCAGCAGTGGAGGGGTTAGAACCCCACTTTCTGAGCTATTTTCTCATAGGAGGAAGGTTCCCTTCTCTTGGGAGATTTTTTTGGAGAGTTATTGGGCACATTTTAGATCCTTGGAATCAGGCCATACATTTCCCCTCATTCCCAGCATTGTTCCAACTAGGGAATGCGTTACTTTTTAAGGTAGCTTCAACAAGAGTTCTGGTGGTTCCTTTGTAGTGTTTCCTTATGATTGAGGGGTTCATCCTTTCATGGGAGGAGACCTTTGAGGGGGTATACTTCAGATATATCATATTGTAGCCTTTTAATCTCTTTTTCTTTAGTTTTTAGTGTATCTTTAGCCATTTGGCTTTAGATCCCATCTTGTATAGGGTGTATTTCTGAAAAACCCCTTTCCGGGTTTCTTGTAGGAGTTGGTATTGAGCATAGATATGTATTGAGAATATATTTTGAGGCTTATAACAGCCCTACATATTTTGTACATCATTTTGTTGTAGAAGTATATTTTTAACTGCGCTGTAGCAGTCTCTGACATTCTTGTATTGTGACAGCAGTTCATTTGTAGAGTGATTTCTTATGGGAGGCTTGTTCCTTCATTGTGTATGATCAATGCCTCATTGATATGTATGGATTTGCTGATATAATACATGGATTAAGGTCTCCATTTTGGTCTCCCATGTTTATGAGTTGATTTACACTGCTCTTTCATTATTATGTGCATGAATTGCAATAGCTCCACTTTTGGAATATCTTAACATATTCCCAATGGTGCTGATTTTCTCTATTTTGGGATATCACAGTAATCCTAGCCGACCTAACAATAATAATTTAAGGGCACAATAATAACAGTATGGGGGTTACAGGGGTAAAATAATAACAATAAGGGGGTTACACTAACAACAATAAGGGACTATACTAGTAATATAGGGAACTAACACAAGGTGATCCTATCACATGTATGTGTTTAAACCAGAAGCATGGTCCTTTTCTTTCACTATGTTTGAGTATATTCTATTACTATGAACACCATTTAGAAAGCTGGAGAAAGGTCATAATGAGTACAAAGGTTACCCATATTCATTACCTACTAGGGCAGTTCAACTCTATTTCAACATGTATGAGCTCGTGATTATGGAATCTCTTATGCAACTAAGTTAGTATGAGTTTCATTAGTGTGATAAGTATATCTATCATTATATCAAACTAGTAACACTTGACATCATAGTTAAGCTCTAGGTATTAGTATCATTTTTTGTATATGTAATTTATTATGGGAAAGAGCTCATGGTATTAAAGGTTATACAACCTATATTATCAAGCTCAAGCATAAAGTGTAAGTATTCCCAAGCAATGGTATTGATAATATATGTCCACACATCTGTATTTATAATACAAGAAGCTCTTCCATACTAAGAAACAACACGTATAGGTTTCAAGATTCAACATCAACCTCTATAGAATTGAATGGTAATCATAGTGGTTACATATACAAATGTAAGGGGTTATACTTAGCTAAGCTAAGAAAGGGTACTGCATAGATCAAACGTGTTAACTCTTATGTGTGCTACTTAAATGCAACCTATCATGTTAAGCTCTCAACATTCAATGGACTTAATAAGCCCTATGGAGTATAAAGGTTAGTTGTATTGTTAGCTTAGACTAGTTATGCCATATATAGCTTATATGAGCTTAGTTATGATACCATGTTTCTACTAGTTATGATTACTATTTTTAATCAAGTAAGATCATTGAAATCATGATTCCTTACTGGTTACCTTGTATTGATCGTGTTAGCTAAGCACTATCAGTATATACAATGGAGTTAGTTCTGATAACTATGATCCAACAGGTTAATGAAGCTTATATAGGGTATTTAGTTGAATTACTCATACTATTGAAACTTATAACTTGTACTAATTACACTTGTTTGAATCTTTACACATAGAGAAGCTCCAACTCCATTCTCATGGACTTTAAGAAATATCCAGTTGAACTTGATAATGTAGAATTTGAATCAATAAAACTCACATTGATATTATATTTTTTATTCTTATTCATGTAATTCTATATACTATGTTTGTTCTACTTTGTGATTCCCATCAGGGCAGGGACTAGTTTCTCCACAACTCTCCTTGTTATCTATTTGAAATAAACCAAACATAGATAATTCTAAAATCAATGTGTGCATAATTGTGATCAATGCTAATATTTCTTCAATGATATTGGACATGATTGGTGTAAGAGAATGTTTAAAAATTATGGATGGAACTATTGTCACCTATTCAATCCTGTGATTTGATTCGAATTAAAGAGTTGTGTGCTCTACTAATTTATTGGCTATATAATACATCTGAACATAAAATACCTCGTATGTTGAATTCAATTAAGAATAAACATAAAGCATGAAAATCAAATAATTCGTCAGTTGAATTCCATTAATAATAAACATAACACATGGGGCAAGAAGTATAATATGAGGGAGGAGTCGTTGCATAATAAAGCCATGTTTATAAGGACACTAGGGCACAGGAACTTACCAATGATTCCTCCACATTCCCATCTATTCATCTACAATAGCTAATGTTTCAAAATGATTTTTTTAATAGACATACCTTTCAGAACATAAACAATCATACATTTTAGAATTCAATGCATTTTTTATAAATTTTGTTTTGAATTTAGTTATTACTGATTATTATAAGTGGTCAAATAAACACAGTAATTTTGTAATCATAATTTGGTAAAAAAAATATTTTAAATATTGTTTAAACTCTTGATTTAGACATACAAGAAAGTAATTATTGAAAAATTACTTTTTTTATTGGGAAGACACCATGAATATATGCCACCCTCTTTCATTCTCAACCCTATAATTAAACTTTCTAATTATATAATTAGAAAAAATATTAATCTGCTTACTTCCGATAAAAAAACACCTATCAACATAATAATAAAATATATAATTCAATTGGATTATAAACTCTATCATTAAAATTATACTTTATAGTCACATCACCTTACTTGGTGTTAGATGAGTGGATACCAATAAAAAAAATGATATCATAATGATAAAATTACAAATTATATTTTAATTTAATTTAAGAAATGTATTTTTTTTTGAGTTTATTAAGATAAATTTAACTAGCAATTGCACCTGTGGTGCAAGGGAACGCCGAAAGGAGGAGCTGTGTGAATGAGGGTTTAAGAAATACTCCTTCAAAACCACTTTCTTGAAGATTTCGATTTCTGATTTGCGTTGACAGTGGGTTTGAACAGAATTGTAGCTTGGTTCAAGGCAGAAGTTCATCACTCCTTTCTACCACGATTTCGTTTGCATCAAAACTTAGATCGACCTTTACACATCGACTTAGTCAATGCTATAAATAAATAGAAATCGATTCCAGCAAACCAGAGTAAATTGTTTCCTTTCAAAGACGTCTTAATCCTGATAGCAAATTATCAATCTGAGTTGATGTTTATTCAAAGGTAAACACTGATATTGATATCGATTACCAGAATTGATATCGATTGATGTGAATTGAACGCACTTAATTCAAAACAATATCATACAAATCATCTGATATAGAAATCGTTTTCTTTTTCCATCTAAAAGACTGAAAACGCAAATGATTTATGGAGCTTCTCTCATACAGAAATTTATTACTTATATTTGAAATGCATTCATCACAGTTCTTATTTTATAACCGAACAATCACACACCATTCAATCGATTTCCACAAAGAATTCAGATTAATACTATGGCCTTGTAAACAGAGTATAAAATGTTGAAATGAACAGAGACTCTGTTTTAATTAACAAAATAAAAACCTTCAGCCTCTCTTGACTTTCTATGCAGAACCATTCCAATTTATCTTTCCACAGCATATAAAAACCCAATAAATTCATGAAGGTGGAATCCTCCAGGGATTGCCAGTATAAACAATAATTAAAAATAGTGCAATATTTATTGACACAAATCGTCAGAAATAACTCCTCTCGCCCAACTCCGAACTTCTCAGATACAGAGTTTACAATTTATAGTTTTATTACAAAAGAGAGACGACATTTAACCTGATATTAGCAGCTCTGAGAACAACCAATGAAGTGAAATGTTCAGTAATTATCTATAAATAACCAGCAACATTCAACAGAGCTTCTTCATTGAATTTTACATATCAGTACAAAACATTAGAAATTTCAATACTCATGGAATTTTTTAAAAATTTGTATTGATTTTTTCCTGAAATGTTCATTATATTTTGCACAAAATAATCAGGTGTATACAACAGAGATTCTTCATTAAAATCTCTAAAATTGATCTCAAATTAATCAGCTGGACAGCAGAGGTCTTTCATTAAAGTTCAGAGAAATGTGTGTTAAAAAAACCAGTTGTACTCAACTGAGTCTTTTTGTTGAAGCTCATGAAAATTTATCTAACATGTAAGGATGCGATTTTTTTTCTATATACAAAAATTTCTGAGTAGTAAGAGTTTAGAAAATAAGATGTATTATATTTTTTTTCGAAAATAAAGTAAGATGTATTGACAAAATTACATCATGTGTAGCATAGTGGTTGGAGATGGTTTCCCAATAGGGGGAAATACTAGTCATATACACAAGGTGTTGCTCGACAATGACAACACCATTTGACGTCCAGATTAGGTACATGGTCAAGATAGTATGCTTGGAGTTATCTTTGTGCATCCCTTTCATGAATATGGATGAGGAGATTCATCCAATTTCTTATCCGTTGCAGTAGTTGTATTGTGGGGCGCAACCGGTAAAGAGGCAGAGTAGGCGGACGCAGGAACCGCTCTTGTACATTGAAAAGTGAAGCTTCTTGTTCATTGATTTCTTTGAAAAATTGTTGGAGCTGTGAGATATATTTATGATCCATTTGTTCCTGCAAGGAAATGAAAAGCATGTTAGTGAACAATGTATAGAATAGACAGTCACATGGGAAAGCACAACAGCGAAGAGCTAGTGGGATGCTAAGGTACCAATAGTAGAGGGACTTGAAGGAGCTTGAGCAATAGATCTTGAGGCAAGGTGATCCTCTTCTTTTTTTCTGCGTATGATGAAAGGGTTCTCCTTCATCCGCGAATAGCGTGAGAAGGAGAAAGCAGGGGAGATGCAGAGGTCATTCCATGATCGGACTCTTGATACTACTGTGAAAGTGAGACCTTGTCGATCAATATTTCCGATGTCGATTGTTGCCTTATCTAGTGTCATGCCTTGTGATTTATGGATTGTCAAGGCCCATACGATGCAGAGTGGTATTTGTGTTCACGAGCCCCTTGTTATGGGGGGGATAGGTACAAATTTAGGATTTGAAGGATCCCATGGTGGACCCTTGTAGTGAAGAAAGTCGACTATAACAAATGATGGCAGTTCGGGTGGTTTAGATGCTGGTGCATATACGAGTGCGCAGACATTGCTGAGCGCACCATTGACAAGGCCAGCCTTAACCCACAAATTGCTTGTTAGAATAACTCATTGTCCAACACAAAGGAGAATTTTTGCAGCTAGCTGATCATCTTCCAGTTTGTTGGCATGAAATTCCTTCCTTTGGGCAGCGTAGGAACGTGCGATTGGTTGGTTGAGTGTTTTCAACATGGTTGTATTGTGCATGTCAACAACCTCATTTGTTGCGTATAGATGCATTGAACTTGAGAATGACTGGACCTCAGCTTCAGGAAGGTTTTTTTTTTAGCGTGTCATAAGAAGCTTCCAATCATCAATAGTGGGTGTTGCATTGCGAAGGTTGGAGAGGAGTTCGCGAAAGGAAACCTGAGCAGGGCTAGTTCCTTGTTGTCGAATTTTTTTTGAAAGTGTAACTACGGTATCAAAGCTTTTCCATAGTGCAGTGCCACAAGAAGTGCCTACATACATTGGCGTGTCTTTGACAGGTGGAAGTTGGGCAAGGTCCCTCACGAGAATTATAGAACGTCCACCAAAAGGGTTGTTTTTATTTGATGGGAATGCCTCGCGCAAGCGATCATCGATTTGAGAAAGCAATTTAGGACCAATGAAGCTCATTTCATCAATTAGAATGTATTTGACATCCCGGAGTTGTTCTTGAAGGTTTAGGAGGGCTTGACCCTCTAAAGGTTTCATAGAGGATACAGGGATGCGAAGAGCAGAGTGGATTGTCAATGCATTGATGTGGAATGCTGCAACACCGGTTGGAGCGAGCAAGAGGAGGGGGTTTGGTCCATTGGTGGAGCTTTCAAGGAAGGAATTTTTTAGGCACTCAATTAGGAAAGACTTGCTGGTACCAGCAGTGCCTTGGATTATCATTTTTAAAACTGATGCTTCGCCGTGTGTGCGAAAGTGGGAAAAAATGATATTGAATGCAATGCTTTGGCTTGGGGACAAGGAGGAAAGTGAATGTGAGCATGGAGTTTGGATTTGGTGGATTCTTGTGGAGGAGTGGCTGAAGTTGATGAAGCATATGGCTATTTCTTGTAAGTGTGAAGGGATTATGGAGTCGACCCAATTATAGTTTGCATCAAAGTCACGATGGCCAAGAATTTCAAGTTCATTGAGGAGTATGTTGTTACTTGGGTGGAGTTGAGAGAGAAATTTCCATTCAGGCATGTCGAATGTGGGGGCATGGGGAGGGGCATCAGGAGATGAACATCAAGAGTCGGCATGGCCAAGGTCGATCGGGGTGCGGTGAACATGCCAAGCCTGATACATGTGTCTAGTTTGTTCCTAGTGTGCAACAATGGCCATGTCAAATGTGCCGATGTCGTCAGGGAGGGTACGGAATGGGAAATATAGAAGGAGTTCTCTCCAACAGAAGTCCACATAGGATGATGAGACTTCCAATGGGATGGAGGTGTAACGAGGAAGGACACGTACAACCATAGGAGGGAAGATGTGTTTCCAGGGTGTTTTTTTTCGATGGGAGGAGAAGGTCCAGGAGCGTGCAACTTCAATAAGAGGAAAATCCTCAAGTGCAGGTGGTCTGTGCATGTATGAGACGATGAAAGGTGTTGATGGAGGATGACCATCCAACTCTTGTGAAACACATTTGAATACTTGTTTTTTCACATTCAGGGAGACAAAAGAATGACTGCACTTTACTAGTGGGAGTTTTTGCAGCATGTGGCATGTTTCTTATGCACCAATGTCTCGGTCACCGACAATTTCGGTTAGAACTTTGCGGACGACAGTAATAGTAGGAGAATTGGGTGGGGAACATTGGGAGAGACGAGAGAGCATTTGGTAGTAGCTTTCAGACTTTGCCTCTGCTTTCGCTGCATACTTTGAAATGTAGTTCAACACAGCATGGCATGACAGAATTGGTTGAAAGTCCATGTTGGCCCTCCAGATTGCAAGAAGATGAGCATTGTGCACATTTAGTTTGTGATCATTTCTAGCAAGGGCGTAAAATTTACGGCCAGTATCATCAATGTGAAGAGATGACGTGTCACAAACTTCCCATGGGGCTCCATAGCAAAAGCTTGTTGTGTTATTTGTTTTGTGCAAACATGTACTGGAGTGGCAAGTTGTGTGTCTTTGAACAGAATTGACAAGTTGTTCATAGTCTTTCAACTGATTGGCTGTAAGAATTTCATGTGTCTGGAGGAGGCATGGGTCTTGCAGAGACGAATGATTTGTGCCAGGAGCCCGGTTTTGAACGGGACGAGGATTCCAAGCAGTGATGTATGCATCAAAGAATTCTTTAGCTGCACGGACAGCAGAAGCATTGGTCCAATCCAAAGTGTCCACAGTAGGTGCTTTTGGAATCCATAAGAAACCATGGATATGTGCGGAGCCGCGATGTTTCCATTCATATCTTAAAAAGAAAGGGGAAAATAAATAAGATGGAGGTGTGGAAGTGAAGTTAATGAAAGGTAAGAGAGGGAAGGAATAGTATGCATACCTGCACCAGTAATCCTTTACAAGGAATCCTTTAAGTAGCACCTCTTCGAGAAATATTGTGAATATGCAATGGATGTATTGAGATGCACGGTGAGGGTTTGCAACAACGTTTTGGATTCTCCATTGAGTTTGATCATGTGAATTGGATGGAGGGTTGGAAGGCATGGTATTATGCAAGTCAGGCCATTTGGTATCAGCTGCACTGAGTGTGAAGAATATGGTAGGGGTACCTTGTTGAATGATCATGTCGTCGAGCTCCCCTTTAGCTCTAGTCTAGAATGAATGGCTACCATGCAAGGATGAGCCGAAGCACATAATCTGGTCTGGGATGGTGGAAGGGGGAATTTGTTGAAGGTGGTGGTGAAGGTCAACGATTGTTGCTGGAAGGGTATTTGAAAGGTCCCTTTTCATGAAGACAAATATAGTTTCTTGGCTACGATGGCGCATGATGAGGTTGTACAAGTAGTAGCGGAAGCGAGGATGTTGTGAAAAATGGCTGTCATGGTAGCGTATTAGATGCAAATCGTATTCTTGCATATCAACTTTTACAATTCTTGGTTGATTAATCATTGCAGACCCGGTGGGGAAGAGGGTGGGGAAGGCCATGGAGAAGAGGCCCTCTGTGTTGTATTCATTGATTGGGGAGAGGCCAATGATGGGCCATTGAAGTGAATGGGTGGGTGAGGGATTGGAGGATTCTATGTAGGCAAGTATTTCATCTATTTCTGAATGAGAGTTTGGTAGATTTGCAACAAAGGAGGATGGGTGGAGGTCAGACGGGCATGCTTGGGGAATTTCAGAATCAAAATTTTCAAGAATACCTTGTTGGAGTGGGATGGAAGATGTGTTGGCATGGCGTAGCATGTTGGAAATGTTGGTGGGTGCAATAGGCAAAGCATTGAGGGAAATTTGGTTAATATGGACATCTTTGTAATATGGATCGTTTTGTAGTTTGAATTGCAATGCTGCATGAACACGTGATCTACTAACAAAAAATTCATATGATTTTTCGTCATAACTAGTTTTTTTTACAACAAGGATGTCTAGTTCTGATAGCATGCGAGGAAGAGAGGTGACAATATTAGTGATATCTTGAGGAGAGCTAATAGTGTGGCCGGAATATTTTAGTTGGCCACCACGTGCATGGGTGACTTGAATAATGGGGTTGACACGAGCAATCAACATCTCTTCAACTTGAGTTAGGCAGGAGAGCACATGCGGTTGGATACCTGGGTCCATGTTGTTTGTGAAGGAGAAACGGTGGGTTGTTCGTTTACCAACACAACGAGTACAAGAAATGTTTCTGTTATTTGTTTTTGTTTTCATGGATGGGTAAGCTTCATTACAAATTGAGCAAACTTGGATGGGGCAAAGTGCATCGATTTTTTCACGAAAGCGAAGATGTGCATGTTGGAATTGGATGGGGAGGAATTGTTGCGCAGGTGGACAAGGAGGAAGATGGTGTGGGACATGGAAAGGGTAGGCGAGAGGTGAAGGAATTGTAGGGTATGGAAAGGGCTGGTTAGGGAGGGGAGATGGAAGGGTAAATGGGAAAGTTTGGGTGGGATGTAGTGGAAGGAGGCTACTTTGTGAAGGAATGGGAGTTTGGTGTGTGGTGGATTGAGAGAGAAGGTTGGCCTGACGATTAGCAAAGAGGAGACGATGACGTGCATTAATTATTTCTTTGTTAAGCGCGTAGTGGCGGCGTCATTTTTCCCTTTGCATACTGTTCTCTGGTGTGGTTGGCATAGCTGTTGCAAACAAGGAAGGTATGTCAAATGCATGAAGTATAATGAAAGAAGAGGGAAGCATGAAGATGTAGCACTCTATTTCATATTCTTTGTTTTGTTATTTATTGTTTTTGGTGATATTTTTTGTTGTGTTATGTATTTCATCATAGAAATAGTAGTATGGAAATGGTGCGAGTGAATTTTGAAGTGGAAATGTATTGAATATGGTTTGCGTAAAAATGAGTGCTGGATATTTGAAATGGGAAAATATGTGTTTTGAAAGCAAGAACATGTTGCATCTATTGGCTAGAGAAAATCAAAGGCATATATTGTATTTTTGCAAAGAAGAAGAAGCAAATTTTGTATTATATTCCATACTAAGCATAGCATATTGACATTTGCATTTACAAAATGTGTGTGTTGCAAACAAGATGAAGGCATGAAGGAGGAAAGGGAAAACCACGTGTGTAAATGTTCATATATTAAGAAGACCCATTACAACATAGTGGAATGACATATAAACAAAATGCAATGAAGAAACGAGTCGGTGCCCATACATTTAGGAGGACTATTAGAAAGGGAAAGGGGCTGTAAAGATATAGTAACGATTACAAAAGATGCATGCAAAATCGACGATGAATGGCAAGTGAGGCAAAAAAAGGCTGAAATTTGAACAATGGGAAGAAATGGAGAATGTGTGGGGCAGGGTTGGCATTTAAGAAGGAAGGTGGTAGGGGGAAATGATGTATGGAACAAGAGGAGGGGGAGAAACGGGGAAAAGGCAGGAAATGTATGGCTAAAGGTGGAGGCGGACTTTGTTCGGGGGGGGGGGGGAAGTGGAATTTTGCAAGACCTGCAGGAGGATATTCGACGCATCAGCATAAGGGAGATCTTCTGTGTGCATAAGAGTTGGTCGTACTCGTTCGACACCATTGAAGGTGTCCCTCTTTAAAGATAGTGTGAAGAGGAATTGTCGCCCTTTGATTTTGCTATATATGTCAAGGACAACTCCAGGATCTATTGAGAGGAGGCAAAGGTCCTCTGCAGAGATGCATAGGAGGCCATTTGCGGCCTCGTCAAAAGTGACAACATTTTCGAGGTGGCCAGTGTGGTCGTGTAGCTGGAGGCAGAGAATGTAGTAGTAGTCACACTTGGTGAAGGAGCCTTCACATTTTGAGCAACGCCACGTGTTATCATCTTGTCGTATAGCTTTTTTCATGCATTGCATCCCATCAATGGTAAGTGGGCATGCAAGGAAGTAGAAATCATGCAAGTCAATTGAGGTAGCAGTAGCACGGAGCGATATCCATGGGACATTTTCTCCAGGTAGAATTGAGAGGATGTCAGCAATTGTTTTTGTATTAAGTGGCTTCCTGCTGATGCCCGATTATTTGCGACTGAGCGAGGGTGAATAAGTTTGAATGCCTTCTTTGTCGAACCATTTCTTTAGTTCCATTGTTTCAACGATCTTTGGATCTATAACCAGGGAGGTGGTAGGGATTGTGCTGATAGTATGGCCGTTGAACTCGACGATCCTGCCCCCTCTAACTGTAAGGATAGAAACTGCGCGAGCCATGCGAAATTCAGAGAGTTCTCGCCCTTCAGCATGGCAGTGTTCCCCCCACAAGGTCACATCAATGCTATTTCCGGACATGTCGCGAAGACAAATTGTCTTTTTTGGAGTCTCAGAGCCATCGTGTTTGCGGACAATAGAGGCAGGAGAGAGTGAGCTGACAATAACTATGACATCAACGATTGAGTTAGGAGGTGAAAGCTTGAGGGAATTGATAGGCACAAAGTGGAAGGTGTGTGAAGGAATTGTAAGGTCATCAGTGAAGACTCGAGACACTGTTGATGAAGAGAAGAGGAGAATTTCAAACGGGCGTCTTAGATGGTTATAAGAAGGGTTGGGGACCTTTATGGTGCCATTTTCAACATTGTAGATGTGGCCAACTTCAATGAGAGCATGAAGGGATTCAACGAATTCATTGAAGGCAGAGATGTGGATTTGATCATTTTCGTGGTCGACAAGGTCAAACCCTAGTGATTTTCCGAAGCCACGCGCATTGGTATATTGCCGAAGGGGTGTTTTTGAAAGGAATCGGCCCTGGATGGACCAATTTTTTCTAGTAGGGGAGAGTGCTTTAAAAGGGAGAGTAGTTGAAGATGCTGGGGCGGGGTCTTGGGAGGATAGTGAGTGAATGTGAAGGGAGGGTGGTGATGAAAAGGGAGAGGCAGAAGAGGAGGATGATGCGGCTTGGAGCATTTGTTCAGCAGAGAGAGTAAGATGGCATGGGTCACCAACCAATGGGGCAACGCACTGGACTACTTCGAGCTCGAGAATAGAGAGCGACCTGCAAGAACGAGCAATTTATTAATGAAGTGGCGATGTAGAATGTTAGAAATAAGAAAGGAAAAAGAGGGACATAAGAGAAAATCCATTATAGGGGAGGAAGGCGGGAGGCGGTTTGCATTAAACGTACAATTTTTTTATGCGAATACGTGCACGAGATTCTCTTCAAGAGAACAATGGAGCCTACACCCAAGTCCGCGTTCTGTGTGAGGGCAGTATGCGAAGAAGGGAGCAGGGTAGCATTTTTGTGAACAACATTAGAAAGTGACACACGGTACCAAGTTGCTGAAGTCTGGGTAGAGTTGATCTGTTCAAGTTCGACGACCTGGAGGGTTGGTTGTCGGGTGGTAGTACCAGCTAGGAGAGAAGGAAGACAATTTCGAGATAATTACGTCTCCATGGCGCTACGGGTGGCTTGTAAAAAAAAGATGCTGCAAGCGAATAGACATATTATGGTCAAGAAGGTGAAGAAGAAGATGTGTACATTAACGAAGGTAAAGTTATACATTGCTAATTTGTGAGAGATGAAGGGTAGAATTTATAATTTGGATGATTTCCACTCTTCAATTGATAGTGGAAAATTTGTTCTACGCAAGACGCTACTGGAAGTTGGACAAATGAAATATTGCAAATGCGTTCTTGACAATGAGCAGTTTACAAGCTTTCCCTATGGAACATATATTTTGGAATAGGCCCTGTTGAATTATTTCCATGGTAAAGAAGGCATAGGCACAAAATAGGTTCGGAGAGGATGTTGGTTTGTAGGTATAAAAGGAAAGAAAATAGTAATGTCAAATAACCATATTTGTAAATCAAATTTTGAAGTATGCTACTTGCAACTGTATATCTTGAATATTCCAAGCATTTTTTTTAACTCATTGCTAATCATATTTCACATGACACATGCACATGACAATTTGAAACGTAAGCGTATAAGAAAATGGAATACATTGATTGAAATTGTAAATGGTACTAAGTAAATACTAAATAGCATATACTGAAGCCTGAAACGGTAAATTAAAATTGCCTAAGATTAGTAAAGAGTGACTTGCAAGTGTATATCTTTAATATTCGAAGCATTTTTTTTTTAAATCATTGTTAATCATATTTGACATGATACATGCACATCACAATTTGAAACGTAAGCGTATAAAAAAATGGAATACATTTATTGAAGTTGTAAATAGTAATAAGTAAATACTAAATAGCAGAGACAGTAAGATTGAAATGGCTAGTTTGACTCAAACAATTAAAATTAATTTATTTTATTTTAGAAAGAGTAAACCAAATGATCAAAGTTTATAATTTGAATTTTAAATATTTTTATATATTTTTTTTTAAATAATAATTATTAATTTAAGATTATTTATTTTTAATTTATTTAATTTTTATTTGATCTTTTTTTTTTTTAATTTATTTACTTATATATATATATATATATATATATATATATATATATATCTTTATTTTAGTTTATTTCTATTTATTTATTTATTTGTGTATTTCATTTATTTTAATTTTATGTTTTAATTTAAAATTTTATTTATCTATTTTATTTCATCGCGCATAAATCAAATGTATATGCCCCTTGTTATTACTTCGGTCTTTAATACTATAGTGCAACCTTACATTAAACCCGCTCGATAGACCCTGCATAAATATAAATAAACCCTCGAGCTATATCTCCTTATATATATAAGTCTTGGTCCTTTTAATAAAATGCTTTGTATATAATCGGATCTTTTCCTTTGCATATTGTATCGAATGTCTTAACCCACCAGACAACCTTTTCAATGCACTTTCTAACGTTTGAACGTAATATAATAAAACACGTTCATACTCCGGCCTCATCACGTAACAGTATACAATGGTTCGACCCTTTTTTACTGACCAGAGCTTATAACGAGACCTTAATATAATGCAACCTTGGAAAATATACTGTGAAATTCATTGAGAAATATGAGGCCTGTGCTGTTGGAAAATTTTCTGAATGTGAAATTTTAATGTCAATAGCTTGTACGGTGCTTATTAGGATAATGATCCAGATTTTTTTACTAGGTTTTGATATGAATCTAAGTACCATAATTTTGACATGGAATTATACATTATCTAGTTGTTGTATTACATGTTTACAATAATAATAGTAAGAGTAAAAGGAAGGATATTTAGTAGGAGAAAAAGTGGTGTGATTTCTAAGCGGTTAGAAGGTCACCTCAAAAATAATATGCTTGAGAAATATTTCTTTGCTGTATAAAGAGTAACACTGAATTTTAAATCCAGGATTATAGTAAAAAGGTAGCATATAACTAGAACTCTTCCTATTAATCATGATATTATAGGATATTTCCTGAGTGAAATTTAAATATTCACAGGTGGAAGTGGAATTACAACAGAAGATTCGTTATAGAGGAGTGAAAAATCGGAACAGCGCACACATGAAGTAGATTTTTGGGTCTGTGACCTTAGTCACCTTAGTTACCAGGTTCAAGGGAATTATCCACCACAAAACTTGTTAGTAAAGTAATAACAATTTTGTTGAGGGAATTAAATTATATATCTTGGTGGATAAACGGTAGGGATCAATATACTTTGAACCTTAATTAGCGTTAACATGATTTTTTGATCTAGTGAGGAACAATATGGAAGTAATAAGCGTTAGTGTGAAATTGTTATGCTACCATTGTAGCTACTCGAACCTTTAAGGATATCAGAAGCTACAAATTTATGAAGATTGGTTTAAACGAGAACATTGATTATCAATTCCACCAATACTATCGGTTTTTAATTAATAAGGCAAGTAAATGCCGTAGGATGAATGTTAATAGGGGAAACTGAAATTGTGTACCTGTTCGCCAAAGCACTATTTCAAATACCACATTCGATACATTATTTTTAAATGATCTAAGTTCATATTTCAAGCACATACAACACTGTAAACGCATCAACATAATATAAGTAAATGAACGAACTTGTATAAGCCCATTGGTTGTAGATAAAAATTGTTACACTTCCCTTTCGGGTACATAGATAGTAGAAAAAAAGTACTAAATGTTCATATTAAAATAACAGTCACAGAAAAAGGATTTAAGAGAATCTAACACTATCCAAGAATACAATTGTTGATATATTCAGAGCATAAATAAAATCATAGGACCCAATATATATATATATATATATATATATATATATATATATATATATATATATATATATAACCCTAGAGGTCATCATGGTTGACACATACGCAGAAGCAAAGTGTAGAAAGGTGTGGACATCAATCTCTTAAGATACACAACTTTATAAATATTTTTAGCTCAACAAAAAGGAACAGAAAACATATATATCCAAAGTATCCTACAGTCAAAATTCGCGGAAAATATCAAATAACAGATTACCGGTTATTAACTAATGTTGCTTCTTGAAATTCAAACAGTAAATTACAATACAGTTTTATGATTAGAATACAGTTGTGCCAAATGCATTTCTCCAGCCCGATCTTCATATCTTCACCCTCTCCTGCCTTCCTTCCATTTTAGCACCTGCCAATTCAATCTCACTGCCCGACTTCCACCTTGCACCCTCAACAACTTCCGAACTTCCAGCTTCACAGAATAACCGGTAAGCTTATGTCTGTATTGTGGCCGTTTTTGTTGAAATTTTTTATTTATATTCTCAAATCTAACAAACATTGGATCTGTTCTTATCAATGTCTGAGATAATAATGTGTTTTCTGAAATTTTAAAGAATCTTTAGTATTTTTATCTTGGAAGTATTACGATGGAATGTAGTTGCCTTATAACTCTCTGAATATCTCTTCTGCTAAGAGTCACGAGTGGGTCTTCACTTGTCGAATCCACCTAGGGCTCGTGCTTTGTTGAATTGCGTAGAATGGCATGTTTGCATTGCTAGATAGCGCATGTTATGCAAAAGTATGCAGCATAATGTATTCTGGTCTGCCTGTAACAATTCCCACAAAATTATGGTATGGTTGTATTAATTCATACGTGCCTGCTTCAATGTATGATGTTGCTGTAGTTTCAACTTTCTACTCTGTTTTCCCTAACTTTTAAACCTTGGAGACAATCTGCATAAATTCATTGATGTCAACAATTTGTCCACATTGCCTATCTACACCAGTATCAAGTATTGAAACTGCCTTTTTGGATGTTTACTACGCTTCCTCATCTCCTTGTCACATTCTTGTCTTGACATCATTCTCTTAGAACAGTTATCAGATGTCATGGATAGATCACGAGTGAAAATGTGAAGCTGGGTACACTTTTTGCCCTTTTTTGAGAAAAAAATTTCATTTTTTTTGGTTCTTCAATTTTCTGCAAACTATAACAGTTTTCCTGTGTAGAATTTCATTTTGCGATAAAAATAAAAGTTGTGAGAAATTTTGTTAGCTTTCTATTAATTATTTTTTGAAATTTTTTAATGCAGATTTGATATGTCAACTTAGCGTTTCTTTGAGTGTGTGTTTCTTAACAATCAAAGGATTCATAAGAAGTCATGTTATGACGCAATGTTGTATTCATTGAAAATTTGTGTTTTTGAGAAAACAAAATGTGTTGCAACAATCTAGACAGAGTCTACTTTGGTTTCGTCATATTTACAAGGCCAATGGATGCATATCATAATTACTAAAAATTTTTGAACTGGTCCAATACGAAAAACTGCATATTTTGGATATGTTTCGCTACGCAACAAAATTCTTAACATATAAGTTATAAACTAAAAATCTAAAAGCTACCCATTAGAGACGACGGACCAATGCAATGCCCCATGATTTTTTCAATTTTTTTTACAATGAATTTTGGGAGATACAAAATTTTGATTTCACTGAATCACAATGACCCTCAGAAATTGTTTGCACCCATTTTATTAGAAAAATAATTAAAATTAGTAAACATTTATGAAATTCCATAAAAGTTATATTTCTTGAAAGTAGATTCAATTTTGAAAATGATTGTCTTGGTTCTGACAGTTAATTAACAACCTTCCATGGAGTTTAATCAGTCTAAAGTTGCAGAAACATATTCAAAGCCTGGTTTTTGCGTAACTGGTGACGCGTTAGTTCGACCGAACTTTGATTAAAAGTTCAGCCAAACTTTGATTAAAAGTTCGGCCGAACTATGTTTTCCGCTGACGGATCGTTAAATCTAACAACTTAATAGTTCAGCCGAACTTTTAATCAAAAGTTCGGCCGAACTTTTGTATAACTTTCCGTCGGCCGGAAATTTTTGCGGAGCCCCTACTAAAACACATTTCGCGGCAATATAAATTGCCACGAAATAATTCAAAATTTTCGCACATTTCGCACATTTCATCTGATTTTACAAAGATCTTGGTTTGGGTTTAAAAACTTTTCTTCAAAGTTGGATTTAAGAGCATTTTTTGGAAGTAAACTGATTTTGCAAAGAATTGTTTTGGGTTTAAAGAATTTTTTTGAAAGACATTTATTGGAGGCGGCTTGATTTTGTAAAAAATTGTTTTGGACTTAAAAAAAATTCTTGGACGTAAATTCAAAAAACATTTCTTGGAGGTATGTATGTGTTTTGAGTTGAAGTAAATCTTTTGAGCTTCGTTTCATTTTTATAAGACATTTTTCTCTCGAATTTTTTAAAGTAAGTGTTTTTGATTGGAGTATGTATTTTTTGCAAAAAATTTAAACTGAATTTTTTAAAATTAAATATTTTGTGATATTTTTTGTAATCGAGTTATTGTCTAATTTTTTGAAGGAAATTTTTTGAACTTCATACCCTATTATCATGGGAAATCGAAGAACTTGTGCGAGAAAATATGATCGAAAAAGAGACCCTTAGGAACGTAGAGAAGAGATGAGACAATCTCGCAAAAGAAATTTAGAAGGCCTCTCAAATATTGAAGAGGAAAATCAACCTCAAGCAGAAATTGAAGCAGGTATGTAAATGTAAATATTATGATCTATTGATATATTTAAAATTTTCTTAATGTAAAATGTGAAGCTTAATTTTTATTTGATGAACTAATTTGAAAAATATTTTGTTTAATGTAAACAAACAGAGATATTCCTCAAAATATTGAAGAATAAAATCAACCTCAAGCAGAAATTGAAGCAGGTATGTAAATGTAAATATTATGATCTATTGATATATTTAAAATTTTCCTAATGTAAAATGTGAAGCTTAATTTTTATTTGATGAACTAATTTGAAAAATATTTTGTTTAATGTAAACAGACAGAGATATTTCTCGAAACATTGATGATGAGATACAAAATTTTGAAAGAGAAAGTGAAAGAGATATTGAACCAATGATTGAAGATGGTGAAAATATTGAAAGAAATCCAAATAAAGAAATTGAATCACAAGGTATGTATATGTATATATATATATATATATATATATATATATATATATATATTAAACACATGCACATATCATTGAAATTATAGATATATTTATTAATTTAGTTATTTATTGAATATGTACTATTTTTTTGAATATGTACAAATGAAATCACTATCGATAATGAGATGTTAGAAAATGTTGACACTCACACATATGGAGATAAAAAACCTGACCATGTTATACGATATCGTGTTAACTACATTTTTGAAAAGTATTTCTTAAATGAGTGGGTGACAGTTCAGGCTCAAATGTTGAAAGGTCTCCTATCATTAAGGAAATTAAAAGAAGCTACGACACTATTGGGTATTCGAAAATCAACCAAAGATAAAAAAATGAAAGAAGATGTGATAAAAAATATGAGTAGTGCTATAAAGTCAATTAAGAGATCTAGAAAGAAAGATGTTTCAATTGTACGTAGAGGAATACAGATGGAAATGGTTTCATCAAGTACTCAAGAGAATCGTTTGGTAACATCTATGGCACGAGCACTAGGAACCTCGCAAAAAACTTTGCACAAACATCGGAAATTTCGGCTACAAATAGATGTAAATGATGAACTCGCTTGTTGGAGAGCTATTTGTAGGCAACCATACAAAGATAGACTTGGAGAAAATGTTAAAAAAATAATATATGAATATTGGAAGAACAATTCGCGTGTTTCGCCAACTGCAAGGCATGTGATGCGAAGAAGAATAGCACGAAATCAGTACGAAGAACATGAAAAATATTTCTTGGAAACCACTCAGATATAGTTATTCAACAAGTTCAAAGAAGAGAATCGTCAAATTCATGTTTCACTCAGTGCTTTTATTCAACAAAAGCCATGGTATGTAAAACCTATCACCATACGCGATAATTTTTGTTGCCGTTATCATGTGGAATTTGAGTTATATTATGACACATTCCTTGATTTTGGTAGAACATTATGGAAGTATTCACCTCCTCCTTCCACTATCCGTGATTTCATATCTCAAATTCTATGTGAAAGAGAAAGTGATGAACTATTGTACAAAAAGAAATGTGTTGGTGGTAAAAAATGCGATGATTATGGAAATTTGACTAAATTTCAAAACAAATATTGTATTGATATAAATGATCAATCATTGTCCAACATGAAAGTGAAATAGAAGAGATATGAATATATCGATACATCGATTCAAGGTGCAAATAGTGTTAAAAGAATTGAATTTCTAGAAGACGAAATTTTTCTGATAGACTTCTTGAGAAAGTTTGAGGCAAAAATTTACAAATACACCAAGCATTCCCATAGAGCTCGATGGCAAGACTTGAAATTCAAAAAATCTCGTGAATTTTTTCCATCAGGGACCATTTTGTCAGTGATTGATTTTGCAGAAAACTACACATTTGTTCCACAAAAAGAAATTCAGAGTGAATACTATCATTCTGACCAAGTCTCCATGCTCGTCCATATTCTATATAGACATGCTGAAAAAAATGTTGATCATATAGAAAGCATGAGTGAAAATCGACATATCATTAAAGAATATCACTTTTATATCAGTGATGATCGTACACATGATACATGTTTTGTACAACATTGTTTTGGAAAAATATATGATTCCTTGAAAAATCGTGGAATAACATTCAATGAACATTGGATATGCTCAAACGGATGCGTAGGTCAATTCAAATCTGCACGATCATTTTTTTGGTTGTGTTGTCTTCATAAGAAAACCTCCATTAAACATTGTTGGAATTTCTTTGAGACTGGCCATGGAAAAGGAGAACATGATGGTGCAGGAGCATGCATAAAACGAGCACTTCGAAGATATCAAATGAACCACTATGCACGCCGACTTGTGAACGCTGAAGAAGTTGTTCAATGGTGCATCACTACTCTAAGCCATGAGACTAACCCATCAAGGGAAGTGCGAAGGTACGTTCAATTTAATTTATATTTGAAATATAATTTTAAACATTGTACATTTATCATGCAATGATTATCTTTTATTTTATTTTGATATCATATTTACAAATTCTTCTTCTAATTTTCCATATAAAGGTTTTTCTGGCATATTGGAATCGAAGACGTAGATAGATCAATTGGAAGTGACGTTGAAACAATAAAAGGGACTCGAAAATTGCATTCAATTCAAACAAAGTCATCCAGAAATGTGTTTGCATTGGATAAAAGAAAATATTCTTGTTTTTGTGATGTTTTCATAGACAACACAAAATCCAATGACGTTTGTGAAAAAAAAATGTATGTGAACAATTGGAAACATACAGAGCTAAATACAAAGGGCAAAATGTTTGTTGCAATGTTTGAAGAAATGCAATCAGAGGAAACTACAATATCATCCGATGGTGATCGAGTTTTTGATCTTGTTAGAGAAGGTAACATTTGAATTACTTTCTAATGATTTACAGATCTAGAAATAAATTTAAATATGTATAATTTTGTTAAGTTTATTTTATTGTGCAGGAGATGTTTTTGCTGTAATTGAACCAATTGACAACGATGAAAATGTGAAGTATTATTTGATGCGTTGCACTGAACGAAAAATGAAATTATTTCAAAACTATAATGATCACAGATTTCAATATGACAGAGGGTCTATTATACTGAAAGGTTATTTTTTCAGACAAACTCATCAAAGTGGAGACTTTGTTTACTTTGAAGACTATGAACCTAATTCCATAAGTTGTCAATATAGTCACTTGGTGTGTGCAACAAGCATAAAGTTGATAGAAGTTCAATCAAAGAAAAAATCGAAAATTAAGAGATGGAAAATGTCAAAATCTGATCATGAACGGATTATTGAAGATGGAATTCCATTAGAATTTTTTTGAGTGAATTGTCCAACAATTTATTCTCTTTGGATTGAATATGTTTTAGAACTTCCAGTACTCAACTAAAAATTGAGCTGCTTATGTTATTTGTGCAAGTGTTTGCACATGTACAAATTGTTTTGGTACAAGCATGTGCTCTAGTATCAACTAAAAGTAGCTTTTCTATACATGTGCATTGATGAAAAATGTTATATGTATTGGATATATATATATATATATATATATATATATATGTTCTAGAATGAAATTAATTTTTCTAGTTTTACTATGTGCATTGATGAAAAATTATTTACGTACTCAATATATATGTTCTAGAATGCAATTAACTGGAACTAGTTTTTCTATGTGCATTGATGAAAAAATAGTTGGATTTTCTGGTAAAAAGTATGGACACAATGTAAATAAATCATCTGCAGTATAGTTTTGTACGAAGATTCCTTTCAGACAAGAGACTCGGAGCACTTCTCTGACTTTTGGTGGGATTTGACCCACATCTCTATTCCTAATTGAAAATCTAGTACAAAATTTGTTTGTCCAATGGTCGGATATGTTCAATGTGCATTGATGAAAAATGTTACTTGTATTGGATATATATGTTCTAGAATGCAATTAATTGTTCCAAGTAGTTTTTCTATGTGCATTGATGAAAAACTAGTTGGATTTTCTGGTAAAAAGTTTCCACAATGTAAATAAATTGACAAGGCTACCTATTTGAGTGCATTAACGACATTGACCCAAATTCAACAAACATATATATGTACTAGACTTATATTTCCAATCAAAATTAAAGGGATAATTTGTACATATATCTACTTCTTTAAACTCTTTTTTCAATTAGAGCTTAATTGATACATGGTTAGTTGCATTGAAAAGATATGTTCTTCCTATTGGAAAATTTTTCATTCAAACAAGACTACATGTAGAGATCAAACGCAATCTTAAAATTCCAAATGTACTTCAACCATCCAAAAGGGATTTGTGCAACATTACTTGACATGCCATGCCAATTATAGTGAACAACTATCCAATAGAAACATTTAACATTATATACCACATGTGCCAAATGTAGATTGAAACCATCCAAAACTTTAAAATTTTAAAAAATTTTCATAATATATCGTGCAAAATTAAAACATTAAACATCACATGCGAAATGAAGATTGAAACCATTCAAAACTTGAGTTTAAAAAACTTTTTGATTATATATATAGTTACTTCACATGCCATGCCAATTATAGTTCAACTAGATCCAATAGAAACATTTAACAAATTATATACCACATGTGCCAAATGTAGATTGAAACCATCCAAAACTTTATGTTTTAAACACCTTTTGATTATATATCATGCAACATTAAAACATTAAACATTTAAAGTTCATTAAATATCACATGAAAAATGTAGATTGAAACCATCCAAAACTTGAGTTTTAAAAACTTCACATGCCATGCCAATTATAATTCAACTATCCAATAAAAAAATTTAACATTAAATATCACATGCCAAATGTAGATTGAAACCATCCAAAACTTTTAACTTTTAATTTAACAAAAAAATGTAGATCACAACATTACTTCACATGCCAGATGTACTCCAAGCATCCAAAACTTAAATTTTAAAAACAAAACAAATTATAACACATGTCATTACATAACATGCCAAATGTAGTTCAGATGACAACATTACTTCACATTCACATGCCAAAAGTACTAAAACCATCCAAAAATTAAATAAAACAAATTATATTAACAATGTAATAAAATACGTCCAAAAATTGTAGATCTCACAAGTATCAAACTATATCAAGTTAAACAAATTTTAAGACCATCTAAATCTTGAAATCAAATCTACAAATCATGTCCATCAAATAGAGATGGATCTAGCATCTTTCCTCTCCGGGTCTCAATCCGCTCCCTATCATGTGAAGCATCATGGGAAACCTACATACACAATGCACATGTACTTGAACATTAAAATTTGATGTTTTAAAAATGAATGAGAATATATATATATCTAGAATTTCATGTAAAAAACAAAATATAACAAAAAAATCATGCATTACCTCATGAGGTTCCCTCTCCATTTGATGAACAAGTTCTCCCATAGGAACATCTGCAGCAGTAAACTGTACAATATACATGTACAGTTATATATATATATATATATATATATATTAAAAAATTTCAAATGAAAATGCACGTGTACATATATAAACTTATTTTCAATAATATTAAAAAAAGGAACTAAAGACAACTTGTTCAAATGTTGTGGATGTTCCTATCTCCGTTGCTAGAGTCCGCGGATTAAAGAAATCTTCTATAGGAACCTAAATTCAAAAAATTTTAAATAACTCAATATATATATATATATATATATATATATATATATCTCAATTTTTAATGGAACTTTTTGAGCTAGAATATATGTATATATATAACTTTTAAACATAAATTTTAAACTTGTGAAAAATTGTCCATACTTGTGGCTCATCTCCCAAGGAAGTAGAAGGTACATCTCCCAAGGAAGAAGAAGGTACCGCCATCCCCCAAACATCGGATGGAATCGGTATCTGTTAAAACATTTTATCAAATTATATATATACATACATGTACATGTGTGCACAATTATTTATTTTAAAGTCACTTAAAAAACACTAACATTTGCCAACATATCTTGATGGTCAGACCCATCTGCATTATTTGAACCAGAGGTCCCGGACGTGATATTAACATTTTCGTCACACATCATGTGTGAGAACTGCAAATGGTGTTTTTAACATATAATCATACATTTTTGTTAGATTAATGTACACATACAAATAAATGTATACATGTACATACACATGTATTTATTACAAATTGTACACATGTATATGTATGTTAAAATAATTTTAAACCCTAAGGTCACTAACACATACCATTCAGGTGCCCTCTTCCTCATGAAAAATTAGGTCTTGCAAACCATTGCGAAATTTTTTTGCATATATTCAGATATATTCAACATTCATGTTGTCAATCTCCTCATTTGTACAATATACAAAATTGGCACGTGCATTTTCACGTGCTCTTTGTCGATTTGAACAAATATCGACTCCACCCAATCCGCTATGAACATTGTCGATTATAACATCCCTTGTTTCTCGACTTATTTGAGAAGTCGCATCCATTCTGACCGCAGAGTTTCGACCCGAAACGGTCAACTCACCAATGGCGGCTCAGGGTGAGGCAACTCCACATCTCGCTTAGCGCTCTTACGGACATATAATCGACCTTTCCTCGGGCCAAAAAATTTTGACGAAAGGTCATTGTAGTTGGGTTTCATACCCAAAAAAAATTGTTCATAAAAAATTTGTGCAAAATAAATAGGAACCTCATCGTTCCATGGGAGCCTTCCATAGGCCGAAAGGTGCCTATCATACAAATAACGAGCTATGTCTGGGTGCTTGAAATACGACACCTTCAACATTTTTATTTTTGGCCCTTCCTTGTAATTAAACATTGAATTGGCCACTTTTTTTGTAACTTTTTTTTTTTACGTCCTCCCATTTATCTGGACCCATTACTATTTCTTTTCTCTTTCTCATCATTTCTACAAATGAATTAGTCGTTGGCCCAAGATTTCTATACACATTTACCATTTCACCCAATGAATGTGTAACCATTTCAAGGCTTTGTCGACTCTCAACAGATAGAGACAAAGCCACGAGATCTCTTTGCAATTTTGCATGAAGTCTTTCACACCTTTGTAAGGTGCATTCCACCATGTTGGTTTCCCATGGTATATTAGTAATCTCGGCCGGATAAGTTGTGCTGGGTTGACAACCTTCTTCTTGAATGTAGCAGGCTACCCTGCGTCTATTTTGACCACTAGTTCAAACATTTTCGGCCTCTGCACCAATATATATAAAATTTCGTATATTAGAAAAAACACGTGTAAAAAAAGTTGTACAAATTTAATGAAAAAATATTGAAATTGATGGCAACCTTGACATTGTTGGTTAGCATCTTCTCCAACATGACCCTGCTGAGAACCAGACCCAGAATGACCCTGCTGAGAACCAGTAGCCATTGATTGGCCTTCGAGGGAATAAATATCACCCCCTTCACGCAACCTGCTACCACTCATTGATGGCCCTCTAGGTGGATTTAAACCACCACCAACCTCTCGAGACGAGGGAGAAGCTTCATAAACAAATACGAATTTATAATCAATTGAAAAATACATTCATGTGTACATATAAATACATATACATATTCATTCATTAAATTGCGTGAACCATACCTCGACCAGTTGAACCATGGGCACGCTCCATGGATGGAGTAGAAACCCTTCTCCTCTTACCTCCTAAAAATTAAAATATGAAACTTATTAACAACTAATTTAACTCACAAAGTTAATAAAAAATCAATTCCATATGTACACACATGTATGGAGATTTAAGATTATATTTAAATACCGTGAACATCCCCCGATCCCTGAACCTCCATATGGGATTCGGTTGATATTCGTCGTTTATCCTCCATGATATATATCTATTGGTCAACATTTACACAAAATATATTTCAAAAAATCAATTTGTAATTTAGTGTACACAAATTATGTAGTACACAACTTTCAAAGCAATAATTGATGTGTTAAACTAAATTTAATCGAAAAAGAAATTATAAAAATGATAAGTTCACCAAATTGCGCTTTACATGGTGGGAGCACACTTGGTATAAAATTTACCACTTATACACTTTATTTTGTGGGAGAAATGACACATGTACATATTTTACCTTAAAGTTGTTGTGTTTTATGGATATTAAAATGAAGAACTTCTATTTAGATCCATTCCAGAGATTGACTGTAGGGGCATTTACTAGATATTTCACCTTTCATAAAAGATGAGATCCAGAGGCTACCTGGCGCTTTACAGACTTTGCCTATAGAACTTGTAGAAGTAAACACTAGAGGCATTAACAATATCAAAGAACGTTTTCATGCTCAGACATGGGAATGTGTCTCTTTCCCTACGCAAAAAAAATAGTTCAAGGTAGTTAATCTTCATAGACATGTCATCAAGCAAGTCAATGTGATCATCCCCAACTTACTTTTTATGAAATTAGGCTTGGAATCCTCTACAACCCGGTGGATGGAGTTGAATGGGAACTAGGTTGAAAGGCCTTTACAAAATACATGCTAGTGAATAACACTTACTAGGTTATGCCAACAAATAAAGTGGGAGAAATGTTTTCTCCTCGAGGTTATCCAATTGGGTGTGTAATACCAACTTCACCCATTTCCTAACAGGTTTCTCTCTTAGGTTACAAAGTGTATTCACCTTATTATTTATATATTTTTCAATTTCCCATGGATTCCTTGAATTTTTTTTCTTACCATCTCCCTCTCTCACTCCCCAAATTATTGTCATCAAACATGCCCCATTGAGGATCTGGAGAAATGTTTGCACCATACTTAGAACTGTCATTGCTGCTAATTGAAATTAGAGAGTCATGTATACTAGATTGCTTGCTTAAGTGGCTCTTACTTGGACAATATCCTGAGATGAGTTTGACATGATGGTCATATGAGGCTGGAAGCTACTTGGTGTAATTTTCCTTAAATCTTGAAAATAACAGAGCAAAAATGTCATTTTCAATAAATTTTTATGAAAGCTTCTTCATACAGCAGATGTTATCACAATTGCAACACAATCATGTTCCATAAGCATGAATTATGAATGTTGCAAGCCAAATTGCAAGGAAATTTGCATTCATTTTAGGCAAAAGAAGGCTATGACAATAAGGTCCATGCTAGACCTTGATGAGAGGATATGATACGTTGAAGAGGCTACGTCTTTTGGTGACGTCACTAATTGTTTCTCTATTATTGTGTTTGTTAAACTTTTTTATCCCAGAGGAGGGTGTTATCCAATGTGAATTTGAAACCCCCCTCACATTTTTCAATGAAGGTTCTATCTAAATGTTAGGGAGCTACACAAATTATAGAAATTCAATATGACGTGCCAAAAACTTTACATACATCCCAAAAACAGAAACCACCTATTATACATGTCAATTAAATCTACATGGAACCAGCAAGCAATATGGTAAAATATAGAATTACGAATCCCTTCAATTAGTTAAAATATATATGTGTGTGTGTGTGTGTGTGTGTGTGTGTGTGTGAAGAAAGAAAAATAACAATATAGTAGAGAAAAAGAATAGTATCTCAGCAGCTATAATTGCAAGTCATAAATTAATATCATATATTCCAATTTCAGCACTAAAAGCAAACTCAAGACAACATAAAAGCAAAGACAACATTGTTTTACATGTAAGTAAACATTGTTAATGGAAATATGCAACATGGATTGGCATAATCATGCCTTCATCAATGAAATTTCATCAGACCATTGAACAATTGTGCGCTAGAACAATATTTAAATAAGTTAAAAGAAAAAATTGACCTATATTGTACAGTTTATGGGACAGAAATCAATATGTAGAAATATTCACTTGGTTTTTATAATTGGATAGAGGAATGACTTAAAATGACCTTGTATTTCTTCTCGTTTTAGAGCTCAAATTTTTAGGAAGGATTTAAGTATCCACATTTCAAGAATCACTAGAAGAGGTTGATAAAGAATATAGGAAGACAAAAAACTAACCAGTAGTGTAATAAATGGATTTCGTGGGAGGTAGATTGGCATATGGACTTTTGGTAGCTAGAACTTTTCCAAATAAGTGAATGTATTTGAAAACTGAACCTATAGTTTATTTTGGTTTAGACAAGGTCTAGAATTTGAAAAGTGAATTCCTTCTTTCTTCCTCTTACATGTCCAATGATCAGAATCTGGATTGAGGGAAAAAAATTTCCAAAATAAAAATTTTGCATTTTATTTGTTGTACACATGAGTTTTTAAAAGCTAATTAACTCATAAATTTCTTACAAAATACACTTAAAGCTTGACACATAAACCCTTCCCAATTGGCTAACTTTAGACGATCCTAAACACATTTTTATTTAACTGATGAGGGAGATAGCCCAACAAAACTAGTTTGTCCATATTCAAATCAAGTTGGTATCAAAGTACAATTTAGCTCATTTTAGTCAAGGTTAGTTAGAAGAATTAGCTATTGGTTTCTATCTTCAATTTCCTCTCAAAATGAATGTGTACGTGATTTTGAGAGACACACTAGAGGAATAAGGTCCAAATTTTTGACGAAAATGGGCTATGAAAGTAAAGAGTTAAAGGAAAACATGTACAAGGCATAGTTGAGTACAAGGCATAGTTGAGCCAAATGTTGTTGAGGAAGGGCCTAATTATTTGGGTCTTGGTTATGGAAAACATAATGGAGAATGCTCCAAAGCCAAGGAAGCACATGAAGCTGTTCCAAGAAGGAATTTTATTCCGTGTTCATTACCTCAAGCTTGTGAAGTTTGTGTTCATGATGAATGGAAAAGTTTGACACCCACTTTGCAAGAAGATGTTAATAATCATGCAGCTAATGAGAATGTAAAAGAAGAGGATGTTGAAATCTCTAGAGTCATTGAATTCATTGCTAGTATTCAGAGGAGAGCCACTACCTCATCAAATTCACCTCCTCAAGAAGGAGACAATGGTGAATGTTCAAGGTATAAATTTGCCTTTAATCAAATTGTTTTTGATTATGATAAACATGGTAAATATTCACATAAGATTTGGAAAATAACTTGCACATGTTCCTTTTGTGGTTTGAATAATCATAATGTTTATAGATGTTGGAAGAAGATATCCATGCACATGAAACTTTCTAAATAAATGAGGCAAAAAGTCAAAGGCCCATTAGACAAGGAAAATGATGTTGAAAATAAGATGCAATTGTTTATTACTCATTGCCATAAGAAAGGTCACCTTGTAGACAAGTGTTGGACTTTGTATCCAAAAAGTCATCCACAACATTTGAAGAAGGTGGAAAGAGATAACGACAAGAATGGAAAAGAGGATTCCATAATCGATGAGGGTCAAGATGATTCACATGATGAAGTGCAGCTAAAAGAAGCGCCATTGAAATGGTTTGCTAACAGATGGTTAGATTTCTTATCCAATTAAGGCCTTGCATATATTTTGATGTTTCATGAATTTCTTTGCAAATTCAAAGTATGGTGCATGTTGCATGAAGCAAGATGTTGAAAGTAGAGTTATGTTGACACACTTAAATGCAACAAATATGGAAATTTGTACATGAGCTATTATTTGACTTGAGAGTCAGTTGTTTGAAGAGGCATGTTTTGTCGACTTGTGTTTGGTTGATGGTTTTGTACACCAATATGTAGAGTACATGGAGATATTCGTGCATGATGTGAATTTTTTTTCTTTGAAGGAGACAAATGATACATGTCAGCAAGCTATGTTTCTTGCATGATGTGTTTTTCAGTTTGATGGTTTTGTTTGTGACAAGACGTCACAAGATTTTGGGAAGGTCCACTCTTGAGCGAGAGCCTCATGATTACAAACTAATCATGAGAATCAAATGGGAGTGCATCCTTATTTTGAAAACAAACCTCTAGATAGGATTCTAAGCTACCTAGGACTCAAACCATTATTTTTAAATTTGAAATATCATGGTGTTGTTTCAATGCCTAAATCCACAACCCTAACATAAATTGTTTTATTCTTTTTTTTTCTTCAGGATTTAGTTGGTTATATTAAAAGTCAGTTGAATTTAAAATTCTTGGCTTAGTGGCATGAACCAAACATATTGTGTATTAAATGAGGAATTTCGCTCTCCCAATCATTTCTAAATCACCCATATCACCAAGAAAACATGTTTTAAAAGAACACACTTTGGTAGGGGAAAGACCTTAGGTCCTTTGATTGTGCACATGTGGTGTGAAAAATTGAAATTGAAAATTTGCAAAAAAGTGAAATTATGAATGAAATTGCGAAAACAAAAAACCCAAAAGTGGTAAATGATTTAAATAGACCTAATTAATTATTTAAACCAACATAAATTCTTCAACTTTTAGCAACTAAATGATAAGTAAAAAAATAAATAAATTTGTAATTATGGTTTGAAATTTACATAAGCTTAAGAAGCATTTTAAATTAATTCTATCTCATAAAAAGTATCCCTCCTAACTTAACAAATACTATCTCTTCTCCTAAGGTTCACGACCTCCCTTCCTTAGCACACAAGACATAAATACAATTAATATTTCAATATGTTAATTCCTATCGAAAAAAATGAAAAGTTGTATATAGATGGTTTCAAATATTATAAGAAGGTTTTTGATATGGTTGAGAGAATGTGGAAAATAGAATCCATAAACAAATTATTTTCAAAACGTATTACTTTCAAAGTATCAACAAGGAATGTACAAGGGTGTTCAATGAATTAACGCTAAATTTAAATTCCATGATGTATATCTTACTCATAATTTTAACAAATTATTAAATAATGATCTAGATTGGATAATTATATTATTTTTCATATATTTTGATGCTTATAGAGTGAAAAAACTGAAAGAATCAACTTGTAGGGTCATTTTAATGGTGGGTAGAGAATTGGGATCTAAAACCTTTTGGAGTCATTTTGAGGTATTAAATGACATTTTTGGGGGTCAAACAATTATCCCTTGTGCCGAAATCTTGACCATTATTCTACACTTAAAGGCATATCCAATGGTGCAAGAAAAACATCAAATGAAGTTCATTCAAAATTTATGCCTTTAGTAAGTTGACCTATCATGTTGACCACCATGGTACGAGAGAATGACATTTTAGCCCCATTACTCATGCATAGCAAGCTAGTTACATGTGGAATTTTAAAAAGACTCTAAAAGGTCTAAAATCACAAACCTTGTTAATGGTTGACGGAGTCAAATCTTACACCTAGTTGGCTATCATGCTATGTTAAATACTTGGCCACTAGGAGGAATACGAGTTCCATTTTGTGTTATTGTATTTTGTTCCATAGTTGAAAATACAACTAGGAGTGTGAAGTTAGAGAGAAAAATGTATGAAGTTAAGTTTTTATAGCAACCTTACATGCCAAAAGTCTTAGCTAACTCTAGAGAGATTACCTCTTTCTTTGTACTTACATATTTTCCATACCAGAAAAGAGAGATTAGAGCATGTTTACATTTTAGTGTTGTTTTTCTCCCATAAGGATTTCCTAGGGAAAAAGGAGTCTAGAGCATCATTACTTTTTAGGGTTGCTTGTCTCCCATAAGGATTTCCTAGGAAAATAATTGTGTTGATTGTCTAGAGATATGTATGTGTGTGTTTCATTATGTTTCCTATTTCTTACGTTGTGTTTCATTATGTTTTATATTTCTTACATTTCTGCCCTCCTATTTTTCTTTCCAATCAAGGTTTATAAAGTAACATGAGAAGCAACATGAGACTTGGAACAATCATTTTCATTATCTATATGGAAGGCAAGAAGGATTATATCCCCTTAAGCTTAAGCTTATGTAGTTTTTCAATTTTTATCATATATTTTTTGGTAAGGGTAAATGTTTTTTATCTATAGTACAAGTCATGAGTTCCCAAATTTTACCTTATGTAAAGCATGATTCTAGGATTACTACAATTTGTACTTGGTTTTTTATTGTGATGATGCCCTGTCTCACTCACTTGGCCATCTCTCGATGGGTAGTTAAATCTTTATAACAATACTTAAGTAATATTTATCTATTTGTATTATGTGAAATGTAAAAAATGGTATACTATTTTTCATAAAATTGGGTTGAGTTTATCATATATTTCGATGAAAGTTGATTAAATATGACACGTTTTATTTAAAAGGATCTAACAATTTTGTTAAGGTATGAATTTGCAATTTTGTATGGCTCTCTATCAACCTTCACTTCCTCATTTCTAGAAAAAATCTACTTGCTCATTCGTATACCCACTTTCTATTCAAATGCATGAGTTTTGAACTCTCGGTAACTATGTTTTTCCACGCAGGAAAATTATGTCACATTTTATACTAACTCTAAATATTATTTTGAAGTTTGAATTACTGTTATTCTTTTATATAATTTAACATTAGATATAAGTTTAAATTGAAAGCTACCTAGATGAAATATAGCTTAGATATGGCATTTGCAAATTATTATCTATTTATTGAACTAAAGGACATAATTATTACACATGTTTAATTTACATTCAAATGCTTCTTTGATTTATCTCCTAGAGCTTAATGTAATGCTAGATATATAATTTATGTTGAAGGCCCATGAGATAAATATGACTTCTATGTGACATTTGTATTGAATCATCTATTTGTTGTGTTATATGAACATAATTGGTACGCATATCTAATTTGCATTACTAATATGTCATGCTTCTTTAATTTATCTTTTATAGATGACCAGAGCATCCATTTTTAATCTATCCCTTTTGACTTCGGATATGTGGGCAATACTCATCTGCATATTTTTCTATCATAAAGCAGTGAGTAAAATTTTATTCCATTTGTGTCAATGTTAAGGTTAAGCACATGGATTAAAGTTTTATATAAGATACATTGCCACGGTGTACATTTATATCTAAAGAGTCCAAAAGCTCATTCAAGACCATATGTTTTGTTGATGTAGTTTGATTGGTTATATTGCATTGCTTTTGCAGTTGTTGTTGTGGGCCTTACCATCTAGTGATTTTAGGTAAAAAATTATTTACATGGAATTTTGAAGTATCCTAGAATGTTTATTATTTATCACTACTAGCTTTGGTGATTTAGTTGTTTATTTTGATGCTACTTGGTTACCCATATTTAATAGTTGTTCATGTTTAATTCATTGTTAAGGCTTTTTATTGGCCTGTCAGGATGTATTTTTCTCAAATCCATAATGGCTAAAAGAATGAAATTTAAAAGAGAAAAAGAGAGGTCATATGAAAAAAAAAAAAATTTGCAAGTGTTCTTTTGAACCCATAGAACTTGAAACCCTAATATGGATACAATACTAAGTAATACATAGCCTCCTCATCTAACTTAGCCAGGGATTTGCAATACTATATTTGAGTTGGCTAGCTCCATTTCAAGATATTATAATGTTAGATTATTATTTCTATAGATTTTGATTATGGTAGTAAAATGTTACAAAAAACCGGAAACTACAAATAATATTATTCTAGATATATGTAAAAAGGAAATGGTAGAGAAGATCAAACAATATTAAACTTTTCATAAATAATTTAGATAAAAATACATTTTCTAATTTTGATTGTAAATTCTAAGGCTTAAAGCAATAATTTTTGTAATAATTTTTTTTAATTAATAAATAAAAAAGAAACATTTTCAATCAAAATCACATCCAACATATAATAAAAATAATAAAAACAATTTAAAACTTCATACACTATGACATTACTATGACAAAGAGCATAAAAATATACAAGCAAAAAATCCGTTTCTATAATAATGGAGAGCTTCAAATATACAAGAAAAAAATCTTTGAGCCTCCTTGTATCCCAGAGAAAGAGTTGCTCAAACAATGCTCAAACAATCATATTTTAAACAATTAAAACTTGACGAAAATCATCTGTTTTTGAATTTCAATTATATAAAAAATTAGTCAAATATAAGACAAGAGTTACTCATACTATAAAAGTTTAAATAATATTAACTTTCAAAAAAAATATTTGTAAATGAACCAAAAAAAAAATATTTATAAATTTCATTTACAGTAACTTAAATCCATATTAACACCTCTTGATAAATCTGAAATTAAATTAAATCTATATTACTTAATTTAATAGTTTAAATTCCTATTTGTGGTGTGCCAAATATAAATATTCAAAGCAAAAGTTACAACTTACAAATATTACTCAAATATATCACAAAAGGAAATAGAATAACAAACATAATGGACAATATGAACCAAAGTATTATACCTTTATTGATATGGATGGATTCTTAATTACAAACATTTGGGTAAAATATGATGAAGCTTTGGGGGGATTTTAATGACACACTTTGTGGACAATATCAAAAGAGTTAAGAAAGTGGCTGCTAACTAGTCTAAAAAGAAGGCAACAGAAGATAAAAAGGATCTTTTAGAAGTAGAAGAGGTCATTTCTAGGCTTTTTGACAATAATGTAAATGCAGTTTTTACTGAAAAAGACTTGCAGTCTTTGAAAATTTTAGAGGGGAGACAACAAGCACTATTAGAAAAGGAAACAGTTTAATGAAGACTTCAAAGTAGAGCCATCTAGTTCGCTGAAGGTGATAACAACACTAATTTTTCCAGAAACATGTAAATCATAGAACCTGTTTTAGTTCTTCATGACTATTTGATTTCTTCATAACACAAATACTTTCAACCATTTTCTTCATCTTTGACGTAAACTGGAAACCACATTGTTGAGAACATGGCACGTAATGATAATTAAGTAATATAAGCTTGTAATATTAAATGGAGCAGTTACATGTCAACAACTTTTTGAATTTTCCCCTTGTAAGTCATGAAAGAGAAAGAGAATGGCTATCGAAACTCGGTCGAAACTCAATTTTGGGATTGGCCATGAATTGAAAATTTTTAGATTGTGAATAAAAACTCAAATTCAAATTTCATGAGCATGTGAAGTCAACATGGAAGGACTTTGTCATGTAACTAAAATTTGCAGATGAGTGCGACATTGATTTCATCTTGTTTGGTGAGAGTTTGTTGAGAAAATTAAGAAGGAAAAAAAAGAATTTGCAGTGGTGTGGACTTGGAAAGGGGTGGGTGTTTTTTTGGTTACTGTCTAGATGGTCATCTGCAAATCATCCAAATTGAAAATATGCCAAAACACCCACCATTCCTGTAAAAATCTGACCTAGTAGCTCCAACATTCCTACCAGATAAGTATTTTTTCTGCAAATGATGCGTGTACACCCCAAGTGAAATAATAATACCAAACAAAGTAATTAGGCCATGGAAAAGATAATTTGATTACGACAGTTAAAATTGGTTTTTAATTTAGTCTGAGCTGAGTTTGCAATACCATCGTCAGCTCCTGAGTAAGGGTAATATGCGAGTTTTGATTGATGGATGAAGTTGCTACAATTTAACACTTTGATAGGGACTATAATGATGAGAATGAGACATAAAATTTTAAACAGGAAGCACTATAACGATGAGCATGAGAAAAAAAATTCAAAACATGAAGAAATTTGGTGTAACGATGAGCATGAGACAGAAACTTCAAAACAGTAAGAAATTTGGTGTTCCGGCAGCCATGATTGAAGACTTTTTCATAGGAAGAATGTCAAACCTCTGAATGCCAAACTGCAAAAATTCTTGTAATTTTTTTTATACGCCATGATTGAAGACTTATTCATAGGGAGAATTTCAAACTTCTGAATGCAAAACTACAAGAACTATTGTAAATATTTTTAATACGCAAAACTTCTTCATAGGGAGAATGTCAAACCTCTGAATGCCAAATGCCAAACTGCAACTTGCAAGAACTCTTGTAATTTTTTTTAATACACAACACAAAAAAAATTTGACAGTCATAAATTCACTGAAAACGTAAATTGACAGTCAAACCTCTGAATGCCAAACTGCAAGAGCTCTTGTAAATTTTTTTAATATGCAGCACAAAACAAATTGACAGTCATAAATTGCAAAAGGTAATGTCGAACATACCCGACGAAAGGAGCAACAACACTTAATACGTAGCACAAAACAAATTGACAGTCATAAATCGCAAAAGGTAAGGTCAAACATACCCGACGAAAGGAGCAACAACGCGGACGAGAGGAGCAACAGCGCAGACGGGAGGAGTGAAAACGCGTGAACAGAGCAGCAGCGACAGTGACAGAAAACGCGCGAATAATGAAACCGGTAAACAAACAAACTTCGCGGGTGATTTATTTATAGAAACTAGTTCGACCGAACTTTTGTTAGAAGTTCGGCCGAACTTTTGTTGTCGGTTTTCCAATCTCTGGAAAAAATTTTGTTTGCCCGCGCCGTCAGTGTGCCATCAATCTAAACGGAATCACGAGTTTAGCCGAACTTTATAAAATGTTCGGCCGAACTATTGCCGAAAAACGTTTTCGGCCCCCGATTCTCACAAAAGTGTAACCCAGCTTCATGTTTCTGCCCATAAGCACCACCCTACAGCAGAAACAACAATAAGGACGAATGCATTTAACTACAGGCGTTGCTGTCAGGTTTCAACATTAAGGAGACACATGGCGAGCTATAATGAGGGAGCAGTCACGACAGGAAACGTATGGCGATATTTAATGCTGCAATGGGGGAACAGTAATGGTCTAATCAACAGATTATAGTCCATATCTTCCATATCTGGGCGATTTCTCGAATTTTGAAACTATGAGCTGGTAAGAGGGTGAGAGTCGTTGCTGTTAAGTTTCATCATTAAGGAGATGTATGGCAATATGTAATGAGGGAGCAGTCACGAGCAAGCGTCTAATCAACATATTATTCTCCATATCTTCCATATCTGAGCGATTAATTTTGAAACTACGAGCTGGTAAGAGGGCTATCTTCCATATCTGAGCGATTAATTTTGAAACTGTGAGCTGGTAAGAGAGTGAGAGATGGAAGATTTCGATTGGTTGGAGGAGGTGCCAAATGTCTGATTTTCACTGGTTGGAAGGGCGATGAGAAAGGCTTCTCATTGGCTGGAGTGAACAGTGTCTGCTCACCCAAAGCCAGCAAAGAGAACACCTTTCGGCGTAATTACGTTTATAGATATTTGAGAAATTACCAAAAGTAAGTCAATATTGCTAAAATATTATATTAAAGAAAAAAAAAACAATGTGAGAGTGTAAAGCTACTTGTAAATTAATTCTAAGCATATCAAAATAAATAACTAAGCTTAAATAAGAAAATAGCTAATCAAAAGTGCACAATGTTCTTTAGTATTGGTTATATAAAAGCTAAATCATTAATAAGCAATAAAGCAAATATATTTGATTGATAATTCAACTAATTATATATGTTGTTTATTATATTTATAGCCTTTTGTTGAGGTGTTTGAGGTTCCAATCCTTGTGCTATCTTTTTAATGGAAATCTTTTGAACTTATTAGTGATCATTGGGATTATTTTAAAGAATGTTTTGTCAACATTGTTGTTTTGCTTTTCTTTTTAAATTTTCTTATAAAGATAAATCTTTGATAAATTTACATGATTTGTTTAAAACTATAGAAAATTAATACAACGATAAATTTTAATGAAGATATACAATGAAATAGAAAAGGGAAAGGATTAGAAACTTGAGTGATTAAAAATAAGTGAAATTTGAATATATCTTAATCTTAATGTGGTAACTTTTCATACTCTCAAAGAATATATGAAGGATCCATCTATCACACTTATGGAAGATTTTCCCATAAAATCTTCCTAATGGAAAATTTTCCCACTTCCATATTTTAAAACTTTTTCTTGTGAATTAATTTGTATATCTTCATAGGTTGATTTTGTGTTTGTTGTCAACATAGATTTTCAGCTTACTTCAATGTCATCTATACTCCCAAGCTCAAAGATTAATATGCACATCATAGATGAATAAATACCATGAAAAATGTAGTATATTAGATTCAAATAATATTATAACGTGGACTCTATAATTTAGTGAACATTTGGGATAAATCATGCCTGGTTAGCATGAGTAGAAGAAACTAAACTTGAGATATACAAAATTGATCCTATATCGTGTGTTTATATATATATATATATATATATATATATATATATATATATATATATATATATTAGCCATTATTTATTGTTTTCTTTTAGTATATCTGTTGTTTCTTTCTTTATGATCTAGATGGATATTGGTGGCCACTCCCCTATTCCACTTGGAACCCCACCATTTTTTCTTTTAGTTTCTTTAATTGCATCAAAATTTAATATTTTTCATAGTTTCTCAAGTCTTAAACTTCCATAGACGTTTTGAGGCACTAAAAGGCGTTTTTTTTTTAGAAAATGAGAAAACTGTTTACTTGCAAAAGAGGTTTGCAGTCAAAATTTATATTCTTCGGATATATATTTCTGAGGAACTATCACACATGTGAAATGAAGATCATATGCCAAAGTTACGAACCTGAGACATTGATGTACCAATTTAGCCCAAACGGGCCCAAAGCCTTTTGGTGCTTCATCTCCTAGGGTTAGGTTTTTGGATGTTTAGGTTTTTCATTGTATCTAAATAATAAACAAGTCTTCGAGCCTCATTGTAACACAACTCGGAAGGTATGTAGCTGCTACATATATTCTTGGAGATAAGCTAACATCGCATGAGCTAGTTTATTTCTATTCTACATGTAAAAAAAATTCAGTACTTTGTTATGAATGAATGGAAGTTTTGTTTTCGTTGTATCTCTATGTTTCTATTCATATCTGTATTTCATTTCATTCCTTCATAAATGTGGATCAGTCGTCTTAGAGTAGTCTACTATTTCTCTATTTTTCTGTGCATGTCCCCAACGAGATCGGGGTATGTAACAACTCTCACTAACCAATTTTTGTTTTTCTTTTAAGTACTAATTATGGTCATGATGATTGTCCTATTCCGATATACTCATCGTTTAATACTTTAGTAAGGACAATTTCACACCAATTTCTGCCTTTTTTTATTGTTTTTCTCATCAAAAAGCTCTATCTTGGTTTATAATTTTCTTTTCTTATAGATTATTTCCTACGTCTATTGATACAACGCACTCATTAACCTTAGTTCATAAGCACTATACTTATCATACCTTTAAATATATTCTCTTCTTTAGGTTTTTATACATGTCCCCCACATGTTTTATATCCTATTTACCATTATCCCCCTTCACCATTTAATAACATATCCTTTTACTACTTTAAAACATACTTACCTATTATTATATTCAAAGTTATAATTTATTACTTATAACTTTTCCAACCACTATAGATATTATTCGAATAATGGTAATCACCCTACCATTTCTTCGTTGGTAGCATAATAACATTATATATGTGAACCATATAAAGGCTATATATTCAATACATATCACTCAACGTAATTTCCATACCCCACATAACTCAATATATAATTAACTTTCATTGCAACCTCGTCATTTTAATTCAGAGCGATTTATCATAGGGTAATGGTTCTGTTTAATTAAATTGCATGACAATGACAGTTATTTTTATTAACAATGCTATCCTATTCGCCCGTGATTATACCTATATTGTATTAAATCTCCATCTGCAACCTTATTGTTTCATTTATTAAGCCAATAAATGGAGGGACATCGTCACCTGAACATCACATGGCCTCGATACTTCTAGAGGACACCTATAGGATGATAATTGTCCATCATGAATGGTGGAGATTTATCGATAACCCTAAATTCATTGAATGTCCCCTGTTTGGGTTTTCACCATTTCATTTGTTTGGTCATTTGGTCGGGGTTCCGCTTTAGAAAGTTAGTGCACAGAGAGAGACTTATTCTGCGTTTTTGTGAGGAATTTCTATGAAATTGGAGGGCATCTCTCTGTAACTAAGATCACCCTCATGTTCTCATATTGTGCATAATTATTTTGGGTACTAGTTCACATTTTCTCTTTTGAACCAATGCTTTGCATATCACTTACAGGTATTATATTCTCTAAAGCCTTCTTTTCCTCAATTCAACGTTTTAAATTTAGTTTGCTGCATTTATTTTGGCTCTTTATTTCTCTATTTATATTTTCATTTCTTTTCATTGATTTTTATGAAATGAATTTATTTGGATATGGTCCGTTCTACTTTAGGAATTCTTTCCATCCGTCCTCCACATACTAATTTCGGCCATAATTGACGAGGTAAACAACCTCTGAATTCTTTCCTAATTTCTCCATTCCAACTCTTTCCAGAACTATGTAACCCTAAGGTTATTTTCTGGGTTTTTGTTTTTTCTGTACGATTTATATTTCCATGAATTTTACCATTCGTTGTGTTTACTTGTCATGCTATAATACCTCTGTTTCATATTTAATGGAGAAATTATCATTTTTACATGTTGGAATTGTTAATTTTGTTTTCATAGATTTCAACCTGTGTATTCTCATTTTGACCTGTGTATTTTGGGTTTTTCGCCAGAAGTTTTGTTAGGTTCTATGGTAATAATTTAATTGTCAAATGGGCTCATAAATTCGAGTTCTTTATTCTACTTATGTAGAAAAATGTTATTAGGTAAGTTCCACTCTTTGGTTTGAATTCGTACTCCTCTAGTGTACATATAATTGTTAAGAACTTTACCAGTTTCTTTTGTTTCTATATTTGTTCGACCTCTGTTTCCTATTAGATCAAGGCTACTTTTGGTACCGAGAAGACTCTGTCATACTTCATAGCTAGATTGCTAAATTCCTTTATTTTCCATCAGTAAGTTTCCCTACCCTTACCGCTCATACAAAAAAAATCAGATTTTTGTTAAGAATTTTTCTTCAGTACACCTTGTGTATCTTTGTAATAATAACTCAGCTTCGTTATAGAGTTTACACTTCAGAGAATTGTGGACAATTTATTGTTGAGAGAGATATTCAAGTAGAGTTTTGTGAATATATAATTATAAGTTTTCATGCAATTCAATTTATCTTAGTCTGTCATAGACTGTGTAATTTATTTGCTTGTTTTGATTTCCCCACTTCGAAATCTTAATTGAAATTTTCATAATTATAATTCTCTGTATTCCATAGTTTAAATGTTCACATAATAACAAAAATTATATTTTCAGATAATTATACTTTTTATATTTAACATTTCGATTGTTAACTCCTCCATGGATATACTCGTCTATTTCCTCTATGTATACGAGGAATAGAACAAATGTGTATTTTATTGTATATATAATAGTTTCTATATTTATTTTACTGATATTCATATTGAACCTCTGTAATATATTTTTGAATATATTAGAATAGTCCTACCTCTGATTTTATTTTATATCCAATTTCATTTCAGATTTTTATTTATATAATGCTACTCTATACCTCTAGAGTAACTAAAATTGTAATTTGAATTTCCAGAATTTAATTGTGTAACTTAATATATTCTAAATTTTGTTCTGGAACTAATATGGGAATCCTCCTCCTAGATGGTCATACTCTTTTGCAATTCTGTACAATACTATTTCATTTCAGGATATCTCATCTCCCAGGTCAGGATTGGAATTTTCCCCTTTTTATATTAATTACTGTGACATACTTAAATATGTTATTTTAATCCATTTGTTTTTATATTCTATTTTACTGTAGATACAAGAATAAATATTCGCATCCGAAGATAGTCCCATAGGTATTATTATTGCTTTACACATTCTTAAATTTTTCCTTTTCATTTTCGTCATTAAAATTTCTAACTTTGATCGCATTGTTTGTTTTAGGTTTGTACTAGTATCTTCATTATCTGATAAGATTCTTTGCGATCAATAGTCTGAGTACTTTAATATCAATATCATCCTCTTCCAGGTCGGTCATCCGAGCAATGGAGGCTCTTCCACCATTTATTCCACTCTATATAATTTATTCTCCTAAATTGTACATTAAATTTGGATGATGTCTCTCATGAAATTTTACACATAATTATGTATAATACACTTATTATTTAAGGATGATAGTACCCTTTCTTCCTCAACATTACTAGAGGTTTTTAGGAAAGGACTGATATGTGCACTGAGTTTAATAATATAACTCCTTACCTTTTTCTATATTAAATTTTCACATATAAGACTGATTCTTTTTTTTTTTTATGGTTTGAGATGTACAAGAATTTCTATATGAAAAAATACATTTTAGATAGATAAGATGTTTTGTAATACACATCTAAATGATTCTATGTGGATATAAAATTCAGATTGAAAGTAGAAATAGAAATTTCTATTGGAGGGTATATACATAGATCATGATGTTGTTCTATTCCTCTTACTATAATATATCTGTATTTATTGTACATGTACTGTAAATTTTTCAATAAAATTCCATATGTTTAGTTTGGACTCAAACAACAGATTTAGATCCTGAAAAAGGGTTTAGAGATTCTGTCTGTTTGTCCATTAACTCTAATAAGTCTATGTAACAACACAAAAGGATTAACTATATTCATTTATAGTTAAATATATGTCAAATACATATGGAAATTTAAATTTTCTGAAACTAGACACTGTTCAATACACATAAATTCTATAATTCAATTTACATAAATTCCGTCCAAAAATTACAAAACATTTAATTTTTTGCATTCCAATACGGATTTAATATCACTAATAATAGTAGACTAAAATAAAAAAATTCCATGGAATGTGCATACCACTGTATAAGTATTGTTTTCCTTCCAACCTTGAGCTTATTCCACAACTCTCCCCCGAGTAGAGACCAATTCTTCCTTATAGCAGACAACCCCTTTGTCACATTAGAAATAGCTTATTTAATCTTTCTTTTCCTCAGCTTCTTTCCATAACTGCGTCCAATTATTTTGGGACGTTGTTTCCCTTAGCCTAGGCTTTGCTTTTGCTTTTTCCACAAAAGCTTCTTTTAAAACTAGATTTTCCTCAACCTTGTTTTAATCTTACCTCTTCTCAATAAATTTCCACTTTACTGAGGATTTTATTAGATATTTTTCTTCCATCTAATAAAATTTATTTTATTTTATTTTTCTCTAAGGATTTCTAGAAAATTTTGGGAAAGTCTTGGGAATCTAGTCCATCCTCATGGATTTGAATTTTTGGTCTCAATTTACTCTGTCTTTATACAATAATATAATTTCCACATTTATATATTAATTCCCACAATTAATATATAATTACATAATTTATTTCTTAGGTCCCCATTACCTTTATATTTATTTCCAATTTATAGAATGATGAGAATAGGGATAATACATAGTACCCCTCTAAAACAAAAACACCATCCTCGGTGTTGTTGATCTTTCTGTTTATTCATTAAACAATGATGATTATGTTTCTTCCATCATATCTTCCTACTCCCAAGTAGCTTCCTCAGGTGAAAATTTCTTCCACGACACTTTCACCTGATCTACTATTCTATTCAGGAGCATGGTTTCTTCGTGCTCCAATTTACAAAGTAGTTCTGGAAGAAATATCCCTTCTTTTTCCACCTATATCACAGTCCAATAAATCAAGTGAGTAGGTTCATGTACATAATTTTTTTCAATAATGAAATATGAAAACCATTTTATAACCTAAGTATAGTATTTTGTAAGCTCACTCCAACCCTCAAAGGCCCTGCAATACCAAGGTGCTACTTATCACAACTGTCGGCATGTAATCATTAGGGGAATTTTGAGGTCTAAAATGGGCCTCCTAAGGAAATAATAAAATAATAGTTACACCAATAAAATAGTATTTATGAATTTTCAATTCACTTTTTGCACCACAATCCATGTAACCATAGTTAAATTCAATACAAAACTTGTACCAAAATAAAATTAATAAAAAAATTGTATTGATGTGACTATAAATAAGAATGAGTTTTTCAAGAAAAAGTCATTATCATTGAACAACTAATGCATTTGTCCTTTGTACTTAAATAACTTAAAATAAAATTTAAATTTAAATTTATAAATTCTTAATTATATTATATGCTATTAATTAAATTTTATATTATTTAAATTTTATAATAACATGTAATTAATATACTATATAAAAATAATATAATATAATATAATAAATGCATAGGGATATGCATTGTTTCTTTCAAGAAATATGAAATGACAATAATATATTTTTATTCAAAAAGTGTTAAATGACATTTATTATGAGTACTTTACTTTGACTTTAAAAGTACTTAGAGCACTACCATGGTTAACCATGAGTTTTTATCCACCATTTAGAATGTGACAAGTAAGTACCTTTAACTCAAGCAATGTCACCTCAACCATTAGGGATGACGTCATCCCCTAAATTGTGATTGGTTCTCATGAAGTGCATTTTGATTGTACATTTTTCTTAGGAGGTCGATTTTAGACCTCAAAATTTCCCTAATGGTCCTTTTTTTGAAGTTAAATCCTTAGATATAATTGATCTCCATCTTTGAATTCTCTATGAATTCTTGCATAACTCTTCTGACGAGCTTGAGTTACTTTAATATTCCGTTGAATTATTTCCACAGTTTGTTTTCACCTCATGTAGTACTTCTAGTACTAGGACCAATTTGTCCTTTTGTTGACTCCAACTAAGTGGAGTGTAGCCTTTTCTGTCATACAAGGCTCTTGACTGGCTTATGTCACTGGAAGTCTGATAATTGTATTTGAAATGAAATTTATATTAATGTAGAAATTTCTCCTGTTTATTGGTTTCATCTAGCACATACCTACCTAGCATGTTTCCCAATATTTTCTTTGTTCTCTCTGTCTATCTATCTGTTGGAAGATGATAAGCTCTATTGAAGTTCATTTTTATCCCCATTCCTCCAAACAGGATTTTCCCAAAATTATATTTACTTCTGTAATCTCTATCAGAGATAATAAATTTTGTTATTCCATGGAGTTAAATATTTATTCTTGAATCCATTGTTCACTTATATTGTGCCAACATTAGATTGTATAGGCAGAAAGTGTGTTGTTTTAATTAGAGTGTCCACTACTCTCATAATTGCGTCATGTTGGTACTTGGTACTTAGTACTTGGTATTTGGTAGTCTTGAACTAAAGTCCTTTGATACCACTTTCTCCTTCTATTGTCAAATAGAGATGGAATTTAGTAGACCAGCATGATGTTGATGTTCTACTTTAACTTGTTGACATTTTAACCACTGTACCAAGGATTTTGTTACCTCCTTCTTCATCCCTGGTCAAAGTATAGTTTTATTCAAGGCTGTTATTGTCTTTGTATAACCTATATGACCCGCACTAGGTCTTTGATGGTATTCATCTAATATTTCATGTTTCAAATTCAATACATTAAAATTATATACTCTTTACTTGTAACAAATCAGTCTTTGTTGATTTAGTATCTAACATGAAATTTCATATTGCTGAAATATTACATTTTCAGGGTCTTGAAAAAATGCTCCTTGCATTTTTTCTCCCACTTCAAATATTACACTACTACCTGTATGTGTCAAAATTTGATGAGTTTGTCTACTTACAGATCAACAATTCAGTTTTCTTTTCCTTCTATGTTTGATTTTTATATCAAATTTTCTGAGGAACTAACCACCTTGCTTGTTTTGCATTTCACTTTATTTGAGTAAAGGAATACTTATGATTTGTTATCACTAAATTTATGTTTCTATCAACCACTATTTCCACATTTTAAAGGTATTTATAACAACACTCAATTCTAAGTCATATACTGCATAAATCTATTCATATTTCTTTGAAATTTATTTTTCGAGTTTCATAAGTTATTTCTTCATTCTTTTGCAACAATACTTCTCTCAACGTTTCTATATGATTTTTCCATATACAAAACCACTCCTTAGCTGAATAAGCAATTTTCAGTGTAGTAATTAATTTATGTTTCAGTTATTCCAAACTATCTTGACACTTATCTTTCCACTCAAGTTTACACTCCCTTTTTCTGCAATGTAGAAAATATTTTCACAATTTTAGGATATTATCTGGAAATACTCCAAATTGATCATATTGTTAGTACCTCATTGGGTACATGCCAATTCAATATTTCATGTATCCTTTTTCGGATCTACCGCTAATCCATCCTTAGAAATGACATGTCCAAATTATCGACTCTTGGGTTTTTGTGAAACTCACATTGGTTGAGTTTTGCATATAGTTAACGTTCTCTAAGGCTTTGTAGCATTTTTTCTATGATGTTCTTGTTGCTCTTCTTTATTATTTGAGTATATGAACATATCTTCTATGAACACTAATACAACTAGTCCAATTGTTTTGGTAGAATACTATTCATTAAGTACATGAATGCAGAACTGTAGCATGGTGTTTGTAAGTCCAAAGGTTAAAATTTCAACCTCATAATGTCCTTATCTAGTTTAGAAGGTTGTCTTATAGATGTTTTCTTCTTATTTGATCAATTAGATCATCTATTTTTGGAAGAGGTACCAGTTCTTGATAGTTAACTGGTTTAGCTGTTTGAATCTATACACATACAGAAGGTATCATCCTTATTTTTGACAAACAACATTAGCGCTCCCCCACCCGTAGAAAAACTTGATTTAATGTAACTTTTGTCTAACAAATTTTGTAATTGAAGTGTCCATTCTAATCATTCAGGAGTGTTCATTCCATACACCCTTGAACTTATTCTGGAATTACATTCCTGAATTTCTTGATTGCAGATAAGTCTTCAACCGACTCATTTCTATTGGTTGTCTGAAATCCTCAACTTGGGCAGCATACTTGACAACCTTTTCTTGTTGTCCATTTTAGTTGTAATGTAGAAATATGTCACTGGTTTTTGTTTTCCATTAACTTTAATATATTTTTCCTATCTCCTTAGTGCAAGTACCTATGTTTCTTTCTAAGCAATTCAAAATTTCTTTCTGTTGTTCCATTGTATCCATTCCAACTAGAAGATCATACGACTCTAAAGGAAGGATGTTTTATTGGAACATTGTACCATATCCATTTAATTTTATAGATATTTTGGTTAGTTTATGAGTGAATTTCCTCTTTGTTCCTATAATTAATTGTACCAGTCAAGAATATTGAATTTTTTCTATTTTTAAACTACCTTTTTCCACTATCTTAAGGCCGATATAAATTAATTTTGCTACTGAATCAAGTAAGACAGACACAGATTGGTCATAATTTATACCTTCAATTTTAATAATTGTTGATTCATATTCAGTTTGTATGTATTTGATCTTTTTGTGCTTATTGTCGCCTTCCCCTTCTCTTGATTCTTCTAGTTTTCTGCTGATCATTTCTGCCTTTAAATTGTTGGTATCCCAGTCATGCTTTACGAACCATTTCATCCATCGTTTTAGGATTATCAACTTCAATTATTTCTTTGTAGATGATAGGTAGGCAGTTTAGAAATAGTTGTACTTTGGCCTTTTTTCCCCTAATATAAGGCATATAACAAAGAGATTTTGTAACTTTAGTCACAATTTCATCGATAATGAGCTGTCCTTGCCTTAGCTCATACCTTTTTCTTTGTTATATCATCATATTACCTCTCACTAAGGTATAGAGATTTGAATTTCTCTTGAAATTCTTCCCATGAAACAGTGTTTTCGTCAAGAAAGTGTATAATTTTGGCCTCTTTCCACCAAAATATGGCTTTACCTTTCCGCTGGTAACTAACCAGTATTGCTTTTAGATTTATTCTGTATTCATATAACTGAAATTATTTAACCATATTCACGAGTCAGGTTTCCGCATCCCTTTCCTTCTCTCATTTAAAGGTTAGAGAATTAATTTATTTTCAGAATTTTCCTTGCAACTCCTTTTTCTTTAGATCTTTAATTATATTCTTCCCCACTCTCAAGCCTCTCTAAGTTGGGTTCTGTTTCCTTTTTAATATTTGACTTGGAGGTTAATTCCTTTCTCAACCTCTCTTGCTCAATACTGGTCTGCAGCAACTGTTCATTGCTAGTCTTTAGCTGAACCATTTCTTGTTGAAGTATAATTTTAAGCATTTGAGCATTCAGATCTGGTAGGGCCCTTCCCCTTCCCAGTTCTACTTACATCTTTTCTCTGTCATTCATGAAAATTTCAATTTCTAATTTCTTCTACAATTTCTAATTTCTAATATCAATCACTAATTTCTGCTACACATATATCAATTAGTAACCATAAAAAAAAAAAAAAAAAATTTAAATGACCTTGATATCATAAAAATTTTCTCTGTGTTGAGGCCCATAAGCCAAGAGTTTTAACATGGGCTCTGATACCATTTTTAACAAATCTCACTAACCAATTTTTTTTTTCTTTTAAGTACTAATTTTGGTCATGATGATTGTCCTATTCCAATATACTCGTCATTTAATACTTTAGTAATGACAATTTGACACCAAGGTCTGCCTTTGTTTTATTGTTTTTCTCATCACAAATCTCTGTCTTGGTTTATAATTTTCTTCTCTTGTAGATTATTTCCTAAGTTTATTGATACAACACACTCATTAACCTTAGTTCACAAGCACTCTACTTATACATTTAAAGGTATTCTATCCTTTAGGTTTTTCCACATGTCGACCACATGTATTATATCATATTTACCATTATCCCCCTTCACCATTTAATAACATATCCTTTACTACTTTAAAACATACTTACGTATTATTATATTCAAAGTTATAATTTATTACTTATAACTTTTCCAACTACTATAGCTATTATTCAAATAATGGTAATCACCCTACCATTCCTTCTTTGGTGGCATAATAACGTTATATATGTGAACCATATAAAGGATATATATTTAATACATATCACTTAACATAATTTCCATACCCCACATAACTCAACATATAATTAACTTATATTGCAACCTCGTCATTTTAATTTGGATCTATTTAACATAGGGTAATGTTTGTGTTTAATTAAATTGCATGACGATGACAGTTCGTTCTATTAACGATGCTATCCTATCCACATGTGATTATACCCATATCATATTAAATCTCCATCTGCAACCTTATCATTTCTTTATTAAGCCAATAAATGGAGGTACTTCGTCACCTGAACATCACATGGCCTCGGTACTTCTAGAGGACACCTGTAGGATGGATATTTTCCGTCATGAATGGTGGATATTTATCGATAACCCTAAAGTCATTGAATGTCCTGTGTTTGGGTTTTCGTCAATTCAATTGTTCGATCATTTGTCCAGGGTTCCGCTTTGGAAAGTTAGTTCACAAAGGGAGACTTAGCTTGTGTTTGTGTGAGGAATTTCTATGAAATTGGAGGACGTCTCTTTGTAACTAATATCACCCTCATGTTCTCATACTGTGCACAATTATTTTGGGTACTGGTTCACATTTTCTCTTTTGAACCAGCGCTTTACATATCACTTACATGTATTATATTCTCTATAAGCCTTATTTTCCCCAATTCAAAGTTTTAAATTTAGTTTACTGCATTTCTTTTGGCTCTTTATTTCTCTATTTATATTTTCATTTCTATTCATTGATTTCTCTGAAATGAATTTATTTGGACATGGTCCGTTCTGGTTTAGGAATTCTTCCCAATTCCATCTGCCCTTCGCATAATAATTTCACCCATAATTGACGAGGTAAGAAACCTCTAAATTGTTTTGTAATTTATCCATTCCAACTCTTTCCAGAACTGTGTAACCCTAAGGTTATTTTCTGTGTTTTCATTTTTTCTCTATGATTTATATTTCCATGAATTTTTCCATTGGAGGTGTTTACTTGTCATGCTATAATACCTTTGTTTCGTATTTAATGAATAAATTATCATTTTTATATGTTGGAATTGTTAATTTCATTTTCATAGATGTGTATTCTCATTATACTTAGACTTTGGTCCATAGTGGTTTTCCACTAACTTTTTAGTAGACTTTTTCATTTCCTTGTTGTAAATGAATTTCCCCAAATTTAGGGTCTAGGTTTGTCGCCAAAAGTTTTGTTAGGTTCTATGGTAATAATATAATTATCAAATGGGCTCATAAATTCGATTTCTTTATTCTAGTTATGTAGAAAAGCATTATTAGGTAAGTTCCACTCTTTGGTTTGAATTCGTACTCCTCTGATGTACATATAATTGTTAATAACTTTATAAGTTTATTTTGTTTCTATATGTGTGTGAACTTTATTTCCTATTACAATGAGGCTACTTCTATTGTCGAGAAGGCTCTCTAGTACTTCATAGCCATATTGCTAAATTCCTTTATTCGCCATCAGTAAGTTTCCCTACCCTTATTGCTCATACAAACGAATTCAGATTTTTGTTAAGAATTTTTCTTCAGTACAACTTTAGTATCATTGTATAGAGTTTACACTTCACAGATATCTAGACAATTTATTGTTGACAGAGATATTCAGGTAGAGTTCTATGGATATATAATTACAATTTTTCATGCAATTCAATTTATCTTAGTCTGTCATAGACTGTGTAATTTATTTGCTTGTTTCGATTTCCCCACTTCGAAATATTAATTGAAATTTTCGTAATTATAATTCTTTGTATGCCATAGTTTCAATGTTCACTTCACATAATACAAAAAATTATATTTTTAGTTAATTTTATTTTTTATATTTAACATTCCAATTGTTAACTCCTTAATGGATATACTCATCTATTTCCTCTGTGTATACGAGGAATAACACAAATATATATTTTACTGCCTATATAATAGTTTCTATATTTATTTTACTGATGTTGATATTGAATCTCTGTAATAGATTTTTGACTATATTAGAATAGCCTTACCTCTAATTTTATTTTATATCCAATTTCATTTCAGATTTTTATTTATATAATGATACTATATACCTCTAGAGTAACTGATATTGTAATTCGTATTTCTAGAATTTAATTGTGTAACTTAATATATTTTAAATTTTGTTCTGGAACTAATATGGGAATTCTCCTCCTATATGGTCATACTCTTTTGTAATTTTGTACAATACTATTTCCTTTTAGGATACCTCTTCTCCCAGGTCAATATTGGAATTTTATCCTTTTTATATTAATTACTGTGACATACTTAAATATGTTATTTTAATCCACTTGTTTTTACAGTTTATTTTACTATAGGTACAAGAAGAAATCTTCACATCTCAAGATAGTTTCTGTTAGGTCACTATATTACTAGTTTAGTCCCTTATTGTTATTACTGTAGCCCCGTTATTGTTATTTTTGTACCCCTATAACCTCAATATTGTTATTATTGTGCCCTTACATTATTATTGTTAGGTCGGCTAGGTTTATATTGTGGCCCCATGGAATCCTATATATAGAAGGAGGTTTTGGTCATTTGTATCATCCACGAATTGTTCATTTATGTAATTTATTGGAGGTTTCCCCCTCGAAGTGGCTGATTTCTAAGGCATTTATCTATCTTTTCTTCTATTTTTGGAGCTAGTTTCATAACATTTGGTATTAAAGCTTTGGATTCTAGGGTTTCGCTGCTCCAAACAGGTCATCATACCATTTTCTCTATAAATTTTTTTCTACGAAGGTTCAAAAGCTAAAATTTTTACAGAGAAAAGATAAAATCCTGAGGAATGTCGTGGAAACATTTCATATCTTGGTTTGCAATATTTTTGGAGATATGATCTGTGCAAGTTAGGGATTTTTGCAAGCTCCTGAATTTAACATAAACAGGTGATCGTGGAATTTTCACTATAATTGTTTTTCTATGAGGGTTCAAAAGCTGAAATTTTCATAGAGCGAAGCTGGAATCCCAAGGAATGTTGTGCAAAAATTTCAGAGCTTGATTCACAACATTTTCGGAGATAGGGTCTGTGGAAGTTAGGGATTTTTCAGGGTCCCAAATTTCATCTCAAAGCGGTGACCGTGGGAAAATCATTATAACTCTCTCTCTGAGCATTGGATTGGAATTATGTAGCAAGTTTCTGCAAGTAAACAAACTGTAGTTTCCTCTATATCAATTTCAGAGCCTAAGGAGGAAAAAGTGACACATGACACACCGTTCAAGGTCGCTCTACTGAACCAGTCCATAATTAGGTCATTGTGGGAGATTTGGCATAACTTTGTCTTGAAGAATCCAAATCAAGTTAGACCTTTGGAATTTGAAAGAAGATTCAGTGGGCTACTACAGGGCCCAATTTCAGATATTGAAGATCTGAAATCACAGAGATACTTCAGTTTCAATATCAAGCTCCTCAAAAGCAAGAAAAAGGTGTGTATTTTTTTCGAATTACATAAGTCTCGTTTGAAAAAATTAGTTTGAATTTATTCCAAGGGCATATTGAAGGATAGATATCAATATTGGGTTCTAAAATGCCTCCTAAAAGGAATTAAACACCCATTAAGCCTTCAGAAGGCTCTCCTATAGCTCATGAAGACGAAGAAATGCAACATGAGATATCAAAATTACAAGAGCAAGTGCACCAAATTTCGCTTTCGTAAAGAGAAACAAAAAATGAAATGGAAGTTTTGAAGAAAGGCATGGAAAATAAGATGGATGACATGAAATATAAGATCGATGAAAAAATGAAAGACAACATGGAAAACATGAAGAATGATATAAAAGTAGACATCGAAGGTTTGGCAAAGTTGATACAAGAAATGTTTCCTAATGGCGAAAAGATAGTAGAGGAAACTCATGATGAGAAGAAAATAATTGTTAATCATGATTTCATAAACTATAATGTTGTATGGAAGAACCACCATATTCCAAAGATGGATATGAGAAATTTTTATGGCAAGGATCCCGTAACATGGATACTACATATGGAGCAATATTTTGATCTTAATAATGTGCAAAACACACAAAAGGTACGCATTGCAACTTTACATTTAGAACAAAATACATTTGTATGGTATCGATCGATTTTCTCCTGTAAAAAATTGTCACTTGGTTAATTTTTACGAAGGAAATGATAGCACATTATGAGGACACAAAAAGCAACACCTTCTTTAGCCAATTGATAAATCTCAAACAAAAGAGTTCAGTGGTGGAGGACATTGAGGACTTCCAAAAATTGAATATAAGGGTAACTGATATTCCAGAGGAACATAGGATTGATGTCTTCATAGGGACTTTAAAGGATAGCATCCAACATGAAGTTCACGTTTGGGAACCTGATTCATTGGAAAAGGCATTCAAGTTGGCAAGAAAAATTGAATGTAAAATTATGGCGACAAGGAAGCCTACCACTCACATATATAAAGATGGAAGTGTTGCTACTCCTAGACTTCCAAAACCTACAAGGTTGACACAGCAACAATTGGAAGAAAAAAGAGCAAAAGGGCTTTGCTACAATTGTGATAGCAAATATAGTAAAGGTCATAAGTATGTTTATAAGAAATTATTTTACATAGATTGTGAAGAAGAAGAATAAAATGAACAAGAATCTTCAAAAGAAGAGGATATACACCAGGAACCAACCCTAGAAGAGGAAGAAATGAGTCTGACCATATCGTGTAATGCATCGACAGGAATTACTACTCCTCAAGCTCTCAAGATAGAAGGACATATCAAGAAGAAAAAGGTAATAGTGTTGATTTATTTGGGCAGTACCCATAATTTTATTCATTATAAGGGAGCCAAGGAATTGAATTATTTCCTATACCTAGCACCAGAATGTCAAGTGATGGTTTCAAATGAAGGAACTATAAATTTCTCTAGAAAATGCCATAATATCAAGCTAACCATGGGGGAATGTGTACTGAATACTCCAATGTTTTCCATTCCAATGGGAGGAGATGATGTTGTACTAGGAGTACAATGGTCACAATCTTTGGGGAAGATAGCTTCTAATTTTCAATAACTTTTCTTGAAATTTTTTTCAGAAGGAAAGGAAGTCGAATTAGAGGGTATCGCAGGGAAGTCGGGAAAGATAATAAGCTCTAATGTCATGACAAATCTTTTGAAGAAAGAACAATGAGGTGTAATTGCACAATTATGCTCACTAGAAGTTCCAACATCAAAATCATCTATTTCTACAGATCTCCAAAAAGTCTTGGACAATCATTCCAAGGTGTTTGAAACTCCCAAAGGACTCCCACCTATTCGTGATCATGATCATGCTATTCATTTGATTCCAAGAAGTGTTCCTCCAAAAATCAAACCTTATAGATATCCTTATATCCAAAAGAGCGAAATTGAACTTATGATTGCAGAAATGTTAGAGGCTGGTATAATTCAACCTACTCAAAGTTCTTTCTCTACTCTAGTAGTATTGGTGCACAAGAAGGATGGATCATGGCGCATGTGTCCGGATTATAAGGAGCTCAATAAGCTCACCATTAAAGATAAATTTCCCATTCCTGTGATTGATGAATTATTGGATGAATTACATGGAGCAATTTATTTTACCAAGTTGGATCTTCGTTCAGGATATCATCAAATTAGAATAAAGACCGAAGATATTCCGAAAACAACATTTCGAACTCATGAGGGTCATTATGAATTTTTGGTGATGCCTTTTGGCCTTACCAATGCACCTTCTACATTTCAAGGGTTGATGAATTCCATTTACAAACCCTTCCTTAGAAAATTTGTGCTAGTATTTTTTGATGATATACTAATCTATAGCAGGTCTTGGAAGGATCATGCTCAACATGTTGATAGAGTGCTCAAACTGTTGCAAGAGAAAAAATTATATGAAAAAACATCCAAATGTTTCTTTGGATTAGAAGAGGTGGAATATCTGGGTCATATTGTATCTCATGAGGGTGTTAAGGTAGACCCTAACAAAATTAAAGCCATTAAGGAATGGAAATTCCCCACAACCATAAAGCTGTTGAGAGGATTTCTTGGGTTAACAAGGTATTATCACAAGTTTTTTAAGAATTACGGGAGAATAGCAGCACCTCTAACAAAATTATTGAAGAAAGATGCATTTTCATGGACTCTTGAAGAATCTAAGGCCTTTGAACATCTTAAAGAGGCAATGTGCCAAGCACTAGTCTTAGCTACGCCAGACTTCAAAAAAAACTTTATCGTGGAATGTGATGCCTCAGGAAATGGAATTGGTGTTGTTATAATGCAAGAAGGAAGACCCATTGCTTGTGAAAGTCGTCCAATCAAAGGAAAGTATTTACAGAAATATATTTATGAGAAGGAAATGTTAGCAATACTACATGCACTAAAGAAATGGCAACCTTACCTAATGGGAAGACACTTTAAGGTAAAAATTGATCATGATAGTCTTAAACACTTTTTGGAACAAAGACTATCTTCAAAAGAGCAACAAAAATGGGTCACAAAGATGTTGGGTTATGGCTTTGAAATAATCTACAAAAAAGGGAAGCTAAATGTTGTTGCAGGTGCACTCTCAAGAAAGAATGAAGAGGTGGAATCATTGCTTTGTGCCATTTCTATTATCCAACCAGATTGGATAACTGAAGCAAGGGATGAATGGAAGAAGGACAAAGAAGTGTGGATAGTCATTCAAAAGTTGTAGCAAGATCCTAGTACATCTGATAAATTTAGTTGGAAAAATGATTCCTTATGGTACAAAGATCGCTTATATCTTTGTAAGAATTCCCAACTAAAACAAAAGATTCTTTTGGAATTGCACACTTCTCCTTTAGGAGTACACTCGAGATTTTTAAAAACTTACCACAGGGTGAACTAATAATTTTTTTGGGATGGCCTTAAATCTGATATTCAAAATTTTGTGGCAAAATGTTTGGTTTTCCAGCAAAATAAATTTGAGACAATTAAGACCCCATGTATTCTACAACCTTTATCTATTTCAAGTCAACGTTGGGAGGATATTTCAACGAATTTTATCACAGGTTTACCTAAGTTCGAAGGAAATAGTGTCATCATGGTGGTAGTTGGTAGAATTACCAGGTATGCACACTTTTGTGCATTATCTCATCCATTTAAAGCAAGTACAGTTGCTACTGCATTTATGGACACAATTCAAAAGCTACATGGAAACCCAAAGATTATTGTGAGTGACAAAGATCCTATTTTTACTGGAAATTTTTGGACGGAGTTATTTTCTTGTTTGGGTACTCAATTAGCTCATATCTCATCTTATCATCCTCAATCTGATGGTCAAACTGGGTTAGTGAATAAATATTTGGAAGGATATTTTCGATGTTTTGTATCTGATAAACAAACACAATGGGTCAAGTGGTTACGTGTCGCTGAATGGTGGTATAACACCTCCTTCCATACTGCAGAAAAAATGACCCCATTTATCGCACTTTATGGATATAATCCATCTTCCATCTCATCATCTTTAAGAAAAAATTATAAGGTTCAAGCAGTGGAAGATCACATCAAGCATCAACAAGAATTTCTCCAACTCTTAAAGGATAACCTAGATTTGGCACAAAATTGAATAAAACAATAGGCAGATCAACATTGAAGTGAGAGACATTTTGATGTAGGAGATTTGGTATTTCTATGACTACAACCATACAAAAAATATCCCTCAAGCAAGCTAAGAAGGATAATAAATTATCGCCAAAGTACTGTGGTCCTTACAAGGTATTGCAAAAGATTGGTACTATGGCATAAAAATTGGAGCTTCCCGCTTCTTCGCAAGTGCATCCAGTTTTCCATGTTTCATGCTTAAAGAAGGTTATAGGTGAAAATATTCCAGTTCAAACAATATTGCCAAAACTTGATAAGGAAGGAAAAATCATATTGGAACCTGAAGCGGTCATGGAAACAAGAACTCAATGGCTATTAAATTGATCAATTTCAGAGTATCTCATCAAGTGGAAGAACTTGCCCATTCAAGATTCTACATGGGAGGATGAGAATTTTATACAGAAGCACCCAGAGCTACTCAAGCGTTGAGGACAACACTTTTTTGAAGTAGAGGGGCATGTTAGGTCCCTATATTACTAGTTTATTCCCTTATTGTTAGTAGTGTAGCCCCCTTATTGTTTTTGTTGTACCCCTGTAACCCCATTATTGTTATTATTGTGCCCTTTCATTATTATTGTTAGGTCGGCTAGGATTATATTGTGGCCCCATGGACTCCTATATATAGAAGGAGGTTTTGGTCATTTGTATCATCCAAAAAAATTTCATTTATGTAATGTATTAGAGGTTGCCCCCTCGAAGTCGTTGATTTCTAAGGTGTCGATCTCTCTTTTCTTCTATTTTTGGAGTTGGTTTCATAACAATTTCACAGGTATTCTTCTTGCTTTACACCACCTTAAATTTTTCCTTTTCATTTTCGTCATTAAAATTTCTAACTTTTATCGCATTGTTTGTTTCAGGTTTGTCCTATTATCTTCATTCTATGGTAATATTCTTTGCGATCAATGGTCTGAGTACTTGACTATCAATATCATCGTCTTTCAAGTCGGTCATCAGATCAACGGAGGCTCTTCCACCATATATTCCACTCTATATAATTTATTCTCATAAATTGTACATTAAATTTGGATGATGAATCTCATGAAATTGTACACATAATTTTGTATAATACACTTATTATTTAAGGATGATAGTACTGTTTCTTGCTCAACTTTACTAGAGGATTTTTGGGAAAGGACTGATATATGTACAAAAGTTTAATAAGATAGCTCCCTATGTTTTTCTATATTAAATTTTCACATATATGACTGAGTTTTTTGTATGGTTTAAAATGTACAAGAATTTCTATACGACAAAATAAATTTTAGATAGATAAAATGTTTTTTAATACACATCTGAATTATTCTATGTGGATATACAATTCAAATTGAAAGTAGAAACCAAAATTTCTACTGGAGGGTATATACATATAGAATTTTCTGCTATGTCTCTTACTTTAATATATCTATATTTATTGTACATGTACTGTAATTTTTTCATTAAAATTCCATATGCTTAGTTTGGACTCAAACAATAGATTTAGACCCTTAAAAAGGGTGTAGAGATTATTTTTGTTTGTCCATTAACTCTAATAAGTCTATGTAATAGCACAAAAGGATTAACTATATTCATTTATAGTTAAATAACTGTGAAATACATATGTCAATTTAAATTTTCTGAAACTAGACACTATACAATACACATAAATTCTATAATTTAATTTACATAAATTCCATCCAAAATTTATAAAACATTTAATTTTCTACATTTAAGTACAGATTTAATATCACTAATAGCAGTAGACTAAAATAGGAAATTTCCATAGAATGTGCATACCACTGTATAAAGACCGTTTTCTTCCCAACCTTGAGCTTATTCCACAACTCTCCCTCGAGCAGAGACAAATTCTTCCTTAGTGTAGACAACCTCTTTTTCACACTAGGAATACCTTATTTAAGTTTTCTTTCCCTCAGCTTGTTTCCATAACTGCGTCCAGTTATTTTTGGATGATGTTTCTCTTATCCTAGGCTTTGCTTCTTCTTTTTCCTCAAAAGCGTCTTTTAAAATTAGCTTTTCCTTAGCCTTGATTTAATCTTACCTCTTCTCATTCACTTTCCACTTTACTGAGGATTTTATTAGATCTTTTTCTCCCATCTAATAAAATTTATTTTATTTTATTTTTCTCCAAGGATTTTCTAGAGGATTTTGGGAAAGTCTTGGGAATCTAGTCCATCCTCATGGATTTGAATTTTTTGTCTCAATTTACTCTGTCTTTATACAATAATATTATTTCCAAATTTATATATTAATTCCCACAATTAATATATAATTACATAATTTATTTCTTAGGTCCCCCTAACCTTTATGTTTATCCCCCATTTATAGAATGCTGAAAATAGGGATATTACAGGGTATAAGGAGTTAGGGCTTGAAATGGTTGAACCTTTGCGAGACAGGCCTCGCTGACCCCCACGACCTCCCATGACAGAAGAAAAGAAAGATGAGGGAGCAAGATATCCTTTTCAAATATTGCTTGAAGAAGCCCTCGAGAAACAAAGGAATGCAATGATGGACAAATTTTCCCAGATCCTTCGGCAAACATTGGCATCGCATCTTCATCCAACAGTCACTTCGGAGACATTTCCCCTTTCATGGTACAAGTAAAATTTGATATCAATCTATTCAAAGGTAAAATAAATGCATATGTTGTATATAAATGGTTGAATTTGTTGGAAGGATACTTTTCGGTCCATATTTTCTTAGATAGGGAGAATATTACTTTTTCATTTCTTAATTTTGTTCCCCTTTCCAAGGACTGGTGGGAAGCTTACTATAGAAAAGGGTTGAGGAAAGCACTCTATTTACAGCTTCCCCCCACCCCCCATTGGAACTCTTTCTAAAATGTTATTAAGCAATAATATAACCCCGTGGGGAGATATGAGGAAAAATACATAGAGTGGATCACACTACGATATCAAAGGGAGTAAAATGTGCATGATCTCACAAATATTTTTCATACTATACACACAAAGTTGGGTATCAAAGACTCCGAGTGATAACTGGTGCTCAAGTACCCTATATATCTTCACAAATGCATTCAGGAATAAATGGATTTTTTAGACATCTCTTCGCTTGGTAATAAGAAAATATATGTTGTCAATATTGAAAAAAAAATTAAACAAAATAAACGTGAATTTGGATTTTTGAATTAGAAGTAGGGAAAGGGCACACCCAAACCGCAAAACAAAGGACAAATCCAAGGCAGGGTGACCCGCCGAAGCCACAAAACCCGTCGAAGCCACAAGAAAAGAAAAACACCACGAAGACAAAGAAGGACATAAGAAAATGATGTGAGTTCTATAAGATCCCCATGCATAACACAAATTAGTGTCACAGCAAGCAGTCATTGGTGGCCGATATGAAAGCTTCAGATTCAGATACATGTTCTGGCTCTAAGTCAGAAATCGACAAGGGAATGAAAAAGGGAAGCAAATTAATGATGCATAGGAAAACACCACCATTTCCACCAACAAGATCCATAATATTAAGCTCGAAGATCAAGAGGAGGACGAGTGTCTCTTCCACTCACAAATGTGGGTGAAGGGTTCACCACTGCAGTTCATTTTCGATAGCGGGATCCAGAAGAACCTCTTTTCACCAGAGGTCGTAAAGTGATTAGGCCCATTGACCACACCAGATCAACAACCATACACCATCAGGTGGCTTAACCAAGGAAGAGATCTCCACGTCAGACAATAGTGTCCTCTTCCCTACAACATCAAGCCCTTCACAGATGAGGTACTATGTGATGTTGCTTCTCTTGAAGTTTGTGATGTATTTTAGGCCAACCATACTTTTGTAAGTGTCATGTTTTGTATGATTCTAGGCATCTCACTATTATTATTACTTTGGGAAATAAGTTATACATTATATCAAAGGTAGCATTGCCTATCGCCATTCTTTGATCTCTACTAAGAAATGCACTAAGATCATCTCCCATACTAGGAAATTTGTGTTCTTTCTTATTCAATCTCAAAGTAAGGGGAAGATTGTGTCCAAATCCATGGCCCCCAAGAAAGGTTCTTCCACGTAGCATACGAAGGTGGATACGGTAATGGAAGAATACAAGGACATATTCTCCTCACCCACATGGGTGCCCTTACAGTGTGAGGTCAAGCATTTGATCGATTTGACCCCGAGAGCACCTCTTCCAAATGGGATGATATACCACCTTCCATTATGGAAAATGAAGAGATCAAGTGACATACATAGGAGCTCTTGAAAAATGGGCACATGTAACCAAGTTCCTCACCTTGTGGGAGCCCAATTATACTTGTAAAGAAGAAGGATGGGACCTAGAGGCTCTACATTGATTATTGAGCACTGAAAAAAAAATCAATATCAGTAATAGGTATCCAATCCCACAGATTTATGACCTTCTTGACCAGCTCAAGAGGGACAAGTATTTTAGAAATATTGATATGAATTCTGGCTATCACCAGGTTCCAATAGATCCCATAGATATATGGAATACCGCCTTCAAATCTAAGGAGTTCCTTTTTGAATGGTTGGTCATGTCTTTTGGGTTGACAAATCCCCCTACAAATTTTATGAAGTTGATGGATGAAATCTTGTGACCCTTCACCAACTCGTTCATGGTTCTATATCTATAAGACATTCTTATATTCAACAAGGTTTGGGTAGAGCACTTGTAACACATTTGATAGGTCCCTCAAACCCTATGGTATATATGGGTTACATCATAGATCAGCAAGGTGTGCATGTGGATCCAGAGAAGATCCAAGTCATTCAAGATTAGTCAGCCCTGACCACTCTAACAAAGCTTCATAACTTTTTGGGACTTGCCAAATTTTATCAGAGGTTCATGTTGGGATTATCCCATATCACTTGGCCTTTGTGTCAAGTTACCAAGGGTAGAGGAAAAGTAGAGGTTTCTTGGTCTGAGTCCCAACAAAAGGCATTCGTTGAGCTGAAGTTCCACCTCTACTCTACACCTGTAATCACATTTACTAACCTACAACAACCATCTTAATTCGATACAAACACCTTTTATTATGGTATTGGTGCATTTGTCACCTAGCAAAGTAATTTGGTGGCCTATCACAGTGAGACACTTTCCAATACAACTTGGAAGTACCCCACCTATGATAAATATATGTATTCTATCATGTAGGCTTGCCGACAATGGAAGCATTACATTCTAGGGAAGTGTTGTACTATTAAAAAACCCCCCATTTATTTTTTATAATAATTAATATTGTGATAATAAATGGGGAACTTTTAAAAAAAAATCCAAAAGTCTTAGCAGGTAAGATTTTTCCCTTAGATAAATATTAAGGCATTGAGTTAAGTCATTTAGGACCAAGCACTTCTTGCTTTATCATAAAGCACAGAATTCAAAGTAACACAGATTAATCATAAATCAGAATCTGCGAAACGCGATCAGTAAAACCCTTTAATAAGACTAAATGTAGTGTTGAGATTTTTCTCACTTAAAATACCTTGAAATATTTATTAAGTCTATAAAGCATTTGTCCTAATGAAACAATATTTTGCATAAGGAAAATCTGCTCAAAAAGCCAATACATATAACGTGCATCGCAAATCTCAAAACATAAATGACTTTTGAAATAACATAATCTGGACCTTGCAACCTTGCAATACTACGACATTGCGGTATATCAGCCTTGCGATATTATGATTTTTCTTTTTTGAGATATTGCGAGATATTACGATTGCGACTTTATTAGATTACGATATTTTGATTTTGCGATATTTCGATTTATGACAATTGCAAGATAACCATCACATTTAAGTCATATTAATTTGAAATATCATTCGGGATTTGCAATGCGATGTTTGATAAGACTTGAAAGGAATCACACGCAGGCCTTAATGCATGATTAGTAAAGATCATCTTCATTTACTCTTTTAAAGGTACGAGAAGATTTTTATATGTTTACTCATGTTTGTAATAAATTCCCTTCCTTATAGAATTTACTATGATAATTGAGTTTCCGTTTGCATTTTTGCCCTTAGTTTTATTTTGTTTTCTCTATTGCTCAATTTCAGGGAAAAACACTTGTAAATGACTAAGAAAGGAAAAAAGGCAGTCGAGGCTACTACGTTCGAAGGCTCAAACATGCATCCACTCTTTACTGATATTACATGCAAAAAATATGGTGGAACTACATCATGGGAAGCTATGTATAATCTACTAGAGGATTAAAATCCAAAGGTACTGGAGATCAAAGCAACGATCTATGCTAAAATCTCATCTAAAGCTTCCTATTTTGAGGCAACTTGTTCTTTCCTGCACAGAATAGCTGCAAGGCCCAAAATGTTTCCATACACGGATTTGGTGAAGTGGATTATTGACAATGTGGATATTTCGGACAAGACATTCAGAGATTCGAGACAGGAAGTCATGGGGTCATTTACCTCAAACAATTTGTGCATAATCTATCACCTGTCAGAACCTCAGAAGCTCTATGACAAAGCTTTCATTGAGCGTTTCCAAAATAAAATGAAGACCTGATAGATGTCATGCATACTTGGAGATGTGGCTCCAAAAAATTCAAAAGGGAGAAAACTGGTATGTACCCAATTTCACCTTTATCAGCCCCACATAGTTATGTAGCTGCGATGATGTGTAGGATTTTTGGAAAAGCTGATAGTACCAAGTTTTCCATGGAATAGGTTCCATTAATTAAAGTGACTGTTAATGCCACAATTATGAATTGGAGTAATATTTTGTTCGAAAATTTGGTTGTGGCCATTAGACAGTACAAGCACAACAGAGTTGTCTCCACTTGGGTTATCCCTCCATTTTTTACGAGTGCATATGTAATGGATGTTATTTGTTTCTGTTCAATATTTCCTAACATGGGTTGGAATTTGACTCTGAAAGACCCTATTCCTATCCATGTTTATCATAAAATTTTGTGGGAATCGCAGTTTCACCCCCATTTTTACAATATTTATCAAAGAATTATGTTGCCAATCTATCAAATATTTTTTGATGTAAAAGCCCCCAAGCTTTCAGAAGAAGCAAACATAAACATCTTGCCGGTGGAAGGATGTTTTGGTGAAGAATAATTTACTTATATCATAGTTTTTGGGAGTATTACAGTTCCCCATGTTCTACCATATTATGTTCCCGATAAGTCATTAGCAAGAGAGATTGCCTATCAAACAGTAGGGAATGGTATTACCAAAACCCTCAAAGATATGAATAAATTTATCTGGCCAATTTTTCCAGTGCAATGTGGTTATTTTTCATTATTTGATTTTGGACACACAGTTAAAGAGATACAAAATATTGCATGCTTGAATCTGGCTACTATGCCAGACAGACAATATCACCCCAAAAAAGTTTCCCAAGACTTTACTTCTATGATTAAAATCAGATAGTTCATTCACGAGAAAGATGAATTTGATGATCTATTTGAAAAGGTCGAGACATTCTCACAGGTCTTACATTTTGCATCAATCAAATTAACCCCAGCCGACCTCAATCGTTTTCATATATATAGGAATAAAATATTGAAAATAGTCCCTTTAGATTTATTGCAAATTGAGGAAACAAGAGAGCCTACTCCCAGTATAAGCCTAGAAGATAATTTTGATCACAATTATGATCAATAATCTTTAGAGAAGTCAATTCAAGGTTCATAACATTATGAACATCAATCTCAGAATAATGAAGAAAACCATAAGGAAGGTCTTGAGAAGGATGCATAGAAAAATAATGGAGAAATGACCAAAGAGACCTTGGCTAAAGAACAATTGGATATTGATTCACAGGTTCAAACACGGACAATGATAGTCAATGATAACGATAAAGAATGGGAGAAATTCAGAAAAAAGCTCCAAGTACATCAGACAGAGACAAGTATTGGAGGAACTTTTGGATTCTAGACCCCTAAGAAGAACCTATAGGTTACAAATCTAGAAGAAAATGTTGAAATCATCCTAGCCTACCCAAATTCACAAATTGTTTTAAGAATTCAAGAGATACCGCCGCTAGGTATATTTTACATTCTAGCACACAAAACAGTAGTAAGGAGATAGAAGAAGTAAAGAAAACTTGATTCATCAATAGCAACTCTAGAAAACGAATCAATGGAGGTAGTATGAAAAGACACCCCCATTGATCCATTGGAAAATCTTACATTATGGGAATTTTGAGGTCTAAAATGGGCCTCCTACGGAAATTATAAAATAATAGTGGATATAATAAAATAAAATTTGATTACATCATCAAATTTTAGAGGGAAAATAGAAAAAGCTACTTTCTCAAGTCGTATCTTGAATTATCTCCCTAAGGTTTTGCTCAAATTTCAAGTAGGAATACTCGTTGCATGAAAATTTTAATTACCCATCCAAGGAGTACCCATGTTGCATACTTTTTATAGAATTTTCTAAACAAAAAATGAGAAATACATGAAAAACCTGATTGCAATCACGCTTTTTCATGTATTTCTCATTTTTCGTGTAATAGGTTCCATCAAAAATATGCAACATGGGTAATCCTTGGATAAGGAATTAAATTTTGCATCCAAAAAGTACTCCCGCTCAAAATTTGAGTAAACCCTTATGGAGATAAGTTGAAAATATGAGTTGAAAAACTAGTTTTATTATTTTATTATTTTTTAATCTTTTTAATTTTTTACTCCAAAAATAGTGAATCATCCCCCATGGTTTCCATCATCATCTTGAATCCTATTGGTTCTCATAAATTTTATTTTGGTTGTACATTTTTCTTAGGAGGCCCATTTTAGACCTCAAAATTCCCCTAATGCAAGGTTGTCACAGTTTGCAGTTGCTTATGCAACAACTACAATTGATAAGGAAGAAAAGATTAGTCTTCTTCTTAAAGATAAAGATGAAAGAATTCAACTGTTGGATCAACATATTGAACAGGAAAGGCAAAACACAAATAAGAAATTAGAGCTGCAGATGATACAGTTTTAGAAAGATTTTGAGCAAATGAAGTTACAACACTAGGCAAGCATCACAGAGAAAGATACACAGATTCAACAAATGAAAAATAAAGTGGATAAACTCAGAAACCAGCCTCAAACATAAGAATTCATCAAAGAGACACTTGAATTAAACACTCAATTGTCAAAACAGGAAGAAATATTTTGTCAAAGAATCTCAATGATCAAACCATATTGTGAACAAGTGAAACATTATTCAATCAAGTGGTTGATCAGAGATTAGAATATGAAGAGGTTGATAAAAATATTTTAGATTTTATCTCTTGGCAAGAATATAAAGAAGGAACAAAAGCCAATATGCCAAATATTGAAGAATCCCACAAATATATTTTATTTATATATTGGGGTATGCAATTAAAAGAAGCATAAAGGGAAAAAACTAGAGAAGATAGTATAACAAGTAATATAATTGAAACTGTAAATGAAAACCTTCATAATATCAATATGATTAAAGAATGCAAGCCAAGGGTTTTCCAAACATAAAAAAATTAGGGAGACAGTGGAAAGATACCACCGAAAATCAAATTGAAGCAGTCAAACAACTATCTAAACTTGACCGAGAAACTTATTGGTAGTTTCTAGTGAAACCATATAGTCAATGGATGCCTTTGCGCTATCTAACGAATTCCACTCAAAATATGGTGCCACCACTCTCTAATGTTGTTTTTATGTGACAACTAAGATCCAAATTCGGCCAGCCATCTGAGGTGAAGCCAATGTTGGATATCTATGAACTCAAAAGCTCAATGGCTAGGAAGGACCGTTCAACATGATAAAGCACATCATCATATTTTTAGTTTTTATATTTTGTTCTTCTTATTCTGAGGAAGGTTGTCTGAAACCTCCTCATATTTTTATGTGATAATATATTTTTGATACATATGTAGTATTATTTAAACCTATCTCATGCATTTAGAGAGAGGTCTAGGATTTTATCAAAAACACTTTGCAAAAGCTTGCACTTCTGTACTTGTGTGACTGTTTTGATGAAATATATGGAACACGGTCTTGATTTTCTTGGATATTAAAGCATACTCTACTGAATTTTCATTTTTGTACTCTTAGAGTGTATTTGGTTGAAAAGAAGCAGATCAATGTTGTTGATTTCATGAGTAGAACTTTTCATATTTGGTACTTTTATCTTTATGATTGAGTTTTGTTTATGTATTAGCAATAATCCTCCTTATATTGTATTATGTATGAGATATGAATTACAGTTTTTCATTAAAGCACTTTTGTATGATGTTTCAACTGTAATTCCTTATTGAATATATGATCAATCAATATATGTGATATATTTTTCACAATTATTTTGCCTAACTATTTAGTCAAAATAATTATCTTTAATAGTTTCATCTCTTCTAGCAATTGAATGATATGTATTACCTTTTGATTTAATACATATTTTTAGATCACATGATTTAAAGTTATTCCTGGGTAGATATTAAGTTAAATATTAGATCAAATATATGCATGTGTTTTTTGTTTAAATATATCATTTATTTTAGTTTAAAATTACTTTCCATTTCACCCTATATCAAGCCCATCATCAGCATATCAAATATTTGTTGGTAAACTGGTCCCATTTCCCCCAGTGGGAGCCACTATACCAAATGGAAAAGGAGTTGCTTTCAAGATCTGGACTGAGTGGTTATCCCCCATGTTGTTGCAATGGAATTCCGGGGCTTCAACATTTTGGCGCTAGAAGGAGGGTCGACCATGAACGGAAAATAAAACGGATCATAAATCAAGAATCCATCATAATAGTCGTTCTCCCTCTATATATCCTCCATCTTCTGGATCCCCATCTAGAACTACAATTTTGAGATCATAAGTTGAAAAAACCTCTCCGAAATATCCTAGTAAATCTCAAAAATTAATTTATCCAAATTACAAACTTGAATCACCAGAAGTTCAGACTTTGATAGAGAAGTTAGAACAAATATATATTTCAGCTAAAAAACTTGTAATATCTCTCACCTGAAGGAAGTGTTTCATGTGTTTTACAACCAAGACGAATATTTACTCGTTCTCTAAGTAAGAATATTGGAATTCCTCCTTTGGAATTTCTCATTACTTCTTTCCGAAAGAATATTAAGAAATCTAAATAACAAACATCTATTATTGAGGCTTTATCCAATTCTCCACCTCAAATCCATTCATTCCGTCCACGCATTTCAACAGCTCCCATCCTAACTATTGGTACTAGTTCTTCTAGTCCAGGAAACTAACCTTCCTCTTCTTCAATCCAAATCCCACTCATATCCTCGTCCATCCATACTCCTATCATCATGGAAGGACAATAACCACCATCGTGAGTACAACCATGTAATAATCCAGGCGCAATAGCAATGGCAGGTTCTCTTCACCCTCTTCCTAAACATCCTGAAAGATGGTTGCCCAAATTTAATCTTGATGATGACCTACCAGCAGAATAGCATCTACATAACTATATGTTGGCCATCAATTTAAATGAAGTTACTGAAGAATTACGTAGTTAGATTATTTCCATATACTCTTATAGGATCTGTGGGATCCTAGTACTTTTCATTACCCCCTCGCTTCATAACTAGTTGGGATGTGTTTGAACAAAAATTATTAGCTAAGCTTAGAGATGATAGAGCCATTGCATCACTCATCAATGAATTTTCCAATTTGAAGGCTAAAACGGGAGAAAAGGTCAAATTTTTTAACTCTAGGTTCAATAAGCTACTCAATAAAATTACAACTATGTCAACCCCTGGCGTTGATGTTCCAATTGAGTGGTATATATCTTCTCTTCCCTCTATTATATCCATTTTTTTCGATAGAGAAAAATTATTCACATTAGCAGAAAACGTGAAGGAAGCTTTATCTGTAGAAAAACACATAGTTTCTCTTGAAAAGAAAAACTCTCAAGAAGACGAAAATCTAATAAAGTGTCTTTCAAAGATGACTCTAAGAAGAATGTCCCGAAAAATCCTTTTGATTTTGAAGGCCTTCAGAAAGTGATAAAAAAAATGTCTAACGAAATGGTTGAAATGAAGAAACAAGTTGTTGAATCCTCTACTGCAAAAAATCCTTTCAGATATTTTAGGAGAAATCATTCTTCTAGTTCTCAGCCACCAAATATCATATCTAATTCTGATTCAAACTTAGAGGAAGAGGAAGAAGAAATGAAGACAAAGAAAATGGAGATGAAGAAATAGTCGAACTAGATGTGTTGTGGGACTTTATACTTCCAAGTGAAGAAGATCAAGAAGATTTTCCCGTTAGCACCAGAATAAAAGGACCTGCTGATACAACTCACTTGAATCAAAAGCAGTAAAATCAAACTCCTCCTGCTAAGTTAAAAACAATCGTTAAAAATTACTCTCCCAGAAATTGATAGCCAAATCCATCTCCATCAAATCTTCCATCTACATCAAAGACCCTGGTGGTCACTGATACCATGAAGTATAATATTGTGGAAGATATGAAGAAAACTAAGGAAAATATTTCATCACATGAACTTAGTAAACTGAAACAACAACATAAAATTCTACTTAGAGAACTGAATGCGGTTCTAGTGTGACCCTTACCTGTTGTTGTTGTATCTCAGGCTGCTAAAGGCATGGGAAAACCCCCAACTTATTCAAATAAATTCGATCCTATAGATGTCATTTGGATCGGTGACAGATCTAATTCACATACACCTCCTTTCCTCTTAACTTACGAAATTTTCAATAAAAACCTTCATAATTGTTTGATTGACTTAGGAGCCTTTTCCAATATAATGCCAACAACAGTCTGTGCTAAAATTAACATCACTCTTCAAAACTCTGTCGTCCACATAGTACAACTTGACAGAAGTAAAGTAGAGGTCTTAGGGGAAATAAATTCAGTCAGCATTAGTCTTTCATCGAATCCAAAAGTCTATCAAATAAAAGATATATTGGTCACTGAGATTCCTCAATTTTACGGTCTAATTCTAAGAAGAGACTGGTCTGAGAAACTCCATGGATATTTTTCTACTGATTGGTCTCACATGTGGCTTCCTTACAATGGGAATCCAAATCAAATTCGAGTTGACCGAGAGAAACACCTCAAACATACAGTGATTGAATTTGAAGGTGATGATGAGCCAATAGCATTCAATTACAACATTATTGGGAATTATCCGGCTGAATCATTTTTTGGGAACTTTAATGCACAAAAGTCTCCCTTTCTAGATAATGTTGTTATCTCACAGATTGAAAATTTCTCACAAATAGATGCTTCCAAGTGCAAAACTTTTGTAAATAAACCAGTAGTTAAATATTTTATTTGGACTTTGTACTTTGATGGTTCCAAATCTAACGATGGTGCAGGAGCTGGTTGCATTTTGATAAGCCAAGAAGGAGAAAAAACCATGTTAGCTTTTAGGTTATAATTCGAGTGTACAAATAATATTGCAGAACACGAGGCATTGGGTCAAGGATGATACAAAGAAATTGAGCTCAACATCAAATATCTGTAGGTTTTTGGAGACTAAAAAAATATCATTAGACAAGTAAGAAATATTTTCCATTTCCTTTCTAGACATCTTAAACATTATCAATCATTAGTCCAAGATCTTACATCTCATTTTTTTGCATTTAATATTTCTCCTGTACCTAGACTAAAAAATGATAGTGCTGATCTGTTAGCTAATGTTGCATCAAAACCCATACCATCTGAGTATTTTGGTCTTGATAGATGTTCCATTGAACTAATTTTCAGGCCATCTATTCTTGACAATGTCACTAATTGGCGAGTCTTCAACGATGATTATGATATTTTTGATTTTATAACATTATGAGGGTCATACGATGACCAAATTATAGATGAAAATGAGCATGACATTCAGTTAAAGTAGAACGTTGGTGAAAATATAATACCCAAAGTTGTAGTCAAATCAGGATATCTGTATGATCTCAAATACAAATTTAAAAAGGCAATTAATGCCAAAAGCCAAAGTTCAACTCTGAAATTTCAATTAGTAAACCTTGGAACTAATGACAAGCCTCAGAATATCAATCTAGGTCTCAGCCAATCCTCTGATGAAAGATTATCATTCATTCGATTGTTAAAGAAATAAAAAAGTATCTTTGCTTGGGATTATTATGATCTCAAAAATTATGATACCTCTATTATAAAACACACCATACCTATTATTACTAATGATAAACCAATGCAACAAAAACTATGGAAAATTCATCCAAACCTCGAGAATCAAATCAAATTAGAGCTAAATAAACTCCTTAAGGCCAAAATCATATTTCATGTTAGACATTCAAAATGGGTATCCAATTTTGTGCCTATTAGAAAAAATAATGGTGACATTCACATATACATTGATTTTAGAAATTTGAATAAAGCATGTCAGAAAGAAAATTTTCCATTTCCAATCATGGAACAAGTACTACAGTCAGTAGCTGGTTTTGAGCTCATGTATTTTCTTGATGGATTTTCGGGATATAACCAAATCCTAGTTCATCTAGATGATAGATTGAAAACCATGTTTACAACTAAATGGGGAACATTTTCTTATCAAAAAATGCCTTTCGGTTTGATTAATGTAGGTGCCACATCTCAAAGATCTATGGATATAGCCGTTAAAGGAATCATTAACAAATCTTTTTTTATTTACTTGGATGATATCACTGTCTATTCCAAGAAGAGAAGAAGCCATTTAAACGACCTTAAGCAGATCTTTGAATGATGTATGAAATATGGGATCTCACTTACTCCAAAAAATTCTTATTTTTCTTTAAGCAAAGGTAAGATTTTAGGATTTTTCGTATCAAATAATGGTATTTATATTGATCTAGAAAGAGTTAAGGAGATTGAGAAAATTCATTTACCCAATGATAATAAATCAATGCAGTCTTTCCTTGGTCAGATAAATTTGTAAAAATATTTTTCCCTAAATTTTCACAAATAGTTTTACCTTTACAGACTATGATTAAGAAAAATCTAGTTTTTAAATGGGGTCACAATGAAGGAGAGGCATTTGATTTAATCAAACAAGCTATTATTAACGCTCCATCCCTGAAAACCCCTGATTTTTCCAATAATTTTGTTTTATACACATTTTCATTACAAATATCATATGCTTCCATTTTGACACAACTCAATGATCAACAGATAGAAGAACCCATCTCATTCTTTAGTTCAAATATAAAAGGTCCCAAATTAAATTACTTCGCTATGGAAAAAAAGGCATTTGTTGTCTTCAAGTCAATAAAGCATTTCAGACCATTTCTCCTTAAAGTCATACCAAAATCATAGTTCCATTTTTATCAGTAAGGAAATTACTGATGCAAAGAGAATTAGGAGAAAAAAGAGCCAACTAGGTATCTACACTACAAGAATATAATGTTGAAATAAGATCAGCTAAAATTGTTAAAGGTCAAGGTTTTTGCAAAATGTTGACTGGATCATCCAACTTACCAGAAGAAGAAAATTCAGCAGATGATGTTCAATTATCTTAGGTAAGCCTCAAAGATACTGAATCTCAATATGTTGATCTCATTTTTCATTTAAAAAATAGATATGCCCCTATGTAGCTCAGTTACAAAATAAAAATAGCTTTGAGATTGAAAGAAAATTAATACTAAATTGTCAATGATGTTTTATTCATTTAAAAAATTATGACTCTATTTTGTTAAGGTGCCTTGACTAATATGAGGCAGCAAAGGTTTTGTAGGAGCTCCATGATGGACTAGCTGGTGAAAATTTTGGAGGAGACACAATAGCACATAAAATCCTGCATGTTGGCTATTGCTAGCCAACTTTTTTTAAAGATGCACACGAGTATGTAAGGAAGTGAAAAACCTATCAAACTTCTATTAGAAGACAAAGGAAACATGCATTTCCATTACAACCAGTCAATATCGAACAACCATTTGAGAAATGGGGGCTCGACATAATAGGTGAGATCGTCCCTCTCCCTTCAAAGCAACATAGATACATCCTTAGAGAAATTGATTACTTTACAAAATGGGTGGAAGAAATTCCACTAAAGGTAACCAATTTTGAGAACATTATCGAATTTATTAATCAATTTATCATTACCATATTTGAGTTACCAATTGCCTTTATGTTTGACAATGCATCTTATTTCACCAACAATGCTATGATAGAATTGTCTCTCAAAATAGGTTTCAAACTTAAGTATTCCGCTAAATATTATCCCCAAGGAAATGGTATAGTAGAATCAACTAAAAAAAACCTCATTAGGATCATTAAACTAACTATTGATCAGAGTCAAAGAAACCGAGATAAATATTTAACATTTTCTCTATGGGCAGATCAGATAACACATAAAGCCTCCATAGGTACTTCTCCATTTAATCTGGTCTATGGGAAAGAATTTGTTCTTCCTAAAAATATAGTTATTCCCTCTTTAACCCCATTTCAATTTATTTAAGAAACTCCTTCTTCTCTGCAATTAAGGCAATCACAAATTCTCAAACTTGAATAAGAGAGGGAGAAAGCCAAACTCACACATGCCCATAATCAAAATTTAGTTAAATCTTCCTTTAATGCAAACTTTGTTAGCACAAAATCATTTCAACTCAGAGACCTTATATTGAAATGGGATCAAACGCATGAGGAAAAAGGTAACAATACCAAATTCCAAAGAATGTGGCTTGGACCATTTCATATTGCAGAACAAATCGGCGCATCAATGTTTCTATTGCAAAATTTATCAGGCAAGAAAGATGCTTTGCCTGTGAATGGGCAGATTTTGAAAAATATTTTTCATGGGAGAAAACCTCTTCTATCCCCTGTACACTATTGCCTTTATTTTTTTCCTATGAAAATAAAAGTTAAATAATATAATTGTTGTCCTTGCAATAAAATCTCTTGAAATATTTTTATTTTTTCTTTTATAAGTAGGGATTATTAAGGAAATAGTCAAGACATTTGAAAATTAACGAAGTTCTGTCTCTCTGAAGTTTCTTTTTTCTACCAAAATTATTCATTATTTGAGAAGCTCCAACTTTTTAAAAAGACTTTTGTTCTACTATCAGTCAAGAAAAATATCAGAACTCTTAAAGAGGTAATGATTCTCCCTATCTAGTAGAATTTTCTCTTTTTAAAGTGCAATCCTAAATAATGTACTAAATCTTAAAAGATAAGAGGTCCCATCAAGAGCCTGCTTACCATATTCATAGGGAAATAATTATACTGACATTACCAATACTGTATACCAAAACAGGGTAATGTCTTGAGACTATTTTAATCAAAAGACAAGGGGTCTCATCACGAGCCAACTTGTTCAGTTGAATTACAACCAATGAATGGCATTGTCACTATTTAGCCACCACACCAAGACAATGGATTTTAAGTAATAAAAATAAAATTTTGTAAAAAAATAAGATATTTTAGAAAAAATGAGAATAAGTATATAATTGTGGATTTATCTCTAAAAACTGCACTCTCACATGGATGGGACACAGAATCATTGTTGGTTAAAATGTAACCTTTTCAAGGCTAAGGACGTCAGCTACCTTTACTCTTTTAAAGGCTCGAGAAGTTTTATATATGTTTACTCATATTTGTAATAAATGTACCATCCTTATATAATTTACTGTGATAATTGAGTTTCCAATTGCATTTTCGCTTTCAGTTTCATTCTATTTTCTCTATTGCTCAATTTTAGGGAAAAACACTTGGAAATGACTAAGAAAAGAAAAAAGACAGTCAAGGCTAATACGTTCGAAGACTTAGACATGCATTCACTCTTTAATGATACTACATGCAACAAATATGGTGAAAATACATCGTGGGAAGCTATGTATAATATACTGGAGGATGAAAATCCAAAGGTATTGGAGATCAAAGCGACGACCAACGCAAAAATATCATCTGAAGCTTCCTATTTTGAAGCAACATGTTCTTTCTTTCCTGCACATAATAGCTGCAAGGCCCAAAACCCTTCCATACACGAATATGTTTAAGTGGATTATTGACAATGTGGATATTTCAGACATGACATTCAAAAATTCAAGGCAGGAAGTCATGGGGTCATTTACCTCAGACAATTTGCGCAGAATGTATCACCTACTAGAACCTCAGAAGCCCTATGAAAAAACTTTCATTGAGTAGTTCACAAAAGAAAAAAAAGACCAAATAGATGTCATGTAGATTTGGAGACCTGGCTCAAGCAAATTCAAATAGGAGAAAACTGGTATGTACCCAATTGCACCTCTATCAGCCCCGCATAGTTATGTAGATGTGATGATGTGTATAAATTTTTGAAAATATGATAGTACCAAGTTTTCCATGGAATAGGTTCCATTAATTGATGCGTTTATTAATTCCTCAATTATGAATTGGAGTAATATTTTTTCTAACAATTTGGCTATGGCCATTATACAGTACAGGCACAATAGAGTTGTCTCCACTCGGGTTATCCCTCCCTTTTTTAAGAGTGCATACATAATGGATGCTATTTGTTTATGTTCAAGATTTCCTAACATGGGTTGGAATTGGTCTCTGAAAGACCTTACTCATATCCATGTTTATCATAAAATTTTGTGGGAATAGCAGTTTTGCCCCAATTTTTACAATATTTGTCAAAGAATTATGTTTCCAATCTATCAAACCATTTTTGATGTAAAATCCCACAGGCTTTCAGGTGAAGCAAAGATAGACATATTGCCAGTGGAAGGATGGTTTGGTGAAGAATAATTTACTTATATCAGAGTTTTTGGGAGTATTGCAACTCCCCTTGTTCTACCATATTATGTTCTTGATAAGTTATTGGCAAGAGAGATTACCTATCAAATAGTAGGGGAAGGTATTACCAAAACCCTCAAAGATATGAAGAAATCTATCTGGCCAATTTTTCCTGTGCAGTGTGGTTATTTTTTATTATTTTATTTTGGACACGGAGTTAAACAGATACAGAATATTGCATACTTGAATCTGGCTACTATTCAAGGAAGACATTATGACCTCAATAAATTCGCCCAAGAATTTACTGTTGTGGTTAAAATCAGACAGTTCATTCATGAGAAAGATGAATTTGATTATCTATTTGAAAAGGTTGAGACATTCTCATAGGTCTTACATTTGGCATCAATCAAATTAACCCCAAATGGCCTCAATCGTTTTCATATATACATGAATAAAATATTGACAAGGGCCCCTTTAGATTTATTGCAAATTTAGGAAACAAGAGAGCCTACTCCCAGTATAGGCCTAGAAGAGAATTCTGATCACAATTCTGATCAAGAATCTCCAGAGAAGTCAATTCAAGGTTTAGAACATTCTGAATATCAATCTCAAAATAATGAAGAAAATCCTAAGGAAGGTATTGAGAAGGATGTATAGGAAAATAGTGGAGAAACGACCAAAGAGACCCTGGCTAAAGAACAATTGGAGATTTATTCTACACAGGTTCAAAAAAAGATGATCATAGTCAATGATTTGGATAAAGAATGGGAGAAATTCAGACAAAACCTCCAATTATAACATAAAAAGACAAGTATTGAAGGAACTTATGGATTCCAGACCCCTAAGCAGACCCTACAAGTTACAAATCTAGAAGTAGATGTTGAAATCATCCCAGCCTAGCCAACTTCACAAATTGTTTTAAGAATTGAAGAGATACCCCCGCTAGATATATTTTACAGTCCAACACACAAAGCAGTAGTAAGGAGACATAAGAAGAAAATAAAACTTTATTCATCACCAACAACTCTAGAAAATGAATCATTGGAGGTAGTATGGAACGACACCCCCAATGATCCATCAAAAAATCTTACAAGGCTGTCACAGTTTGCAGGTGCTTATGCAACAGCTACAATGGATAAGGCATCAGAGGTTAGTATTCTTCTTAAAGATAAATATGAAAGAATCCAGTTGTTGGAGCAACAAATTGAACATGAAAGATATAACACTAATAAACAAGCAGAGTTGCAGATGATACAGTTTCAGAAATATTTTGAGCAAATGAAGTTACAACACCAGGCAAGCATCATAGAGAAAGATACATAGATTCAATAAATGCAAAATGAAGTGGATAAACTCAGAAATTAGCTTCAAATAGAAGAATTCATCAAAGAGACACTTGAATTAAACACTCAATTGTCAAAAGAACAAGAAATATTTTGTCAAAGAATCTCAATTATTAAACCATATTGTGAAACAGGTGATAATTAGTCAATCAAGTCGTTGATCAGAGATTAGAATATGAAGAGGTTAATAAAAATATTTCAGAGTTTATCTCTTGGAAAGAATCTGAAGGAGGAAAAAATTTTATCTGCCAAATATTGAAGTATCCCACAAAGATATTTTATTTACAGATTGGGATATGCAATTAAAACAAGTAGAAAGGGAAACATCTAGAGAATATAGTATAGAAATTAATACAATTTAAATTGTAAATGAAAAGCCTCATAACATTAATCTAATTAAAGAATGCAAGCCAATAGTTTTTCCAGACATCAAACAGTTAGAGAGACAGTGGAAAGGGACCACTAAAAATCAAATTGAATCAGTCAAACAACTATATAAACTTGACTGAGAAACTTATTGGCAGTTTCTAGTGAAACTGTACAGTGAATGGATGGCTTTGCGTTGTCTAACAAATTCCACTCAAAATATGGTGCCACCACTCTCTGATGTTGTTTTTATGGGACAACTAAGATCCAAAGTCGACCAATAATCCTAGGTGAAGCCAATGTTGGATATCTGTGAACTCAAAATATCAATGGCTAGGAAGGACCATTCAACATGATAAAGCACGTGATCATATTTTTAGTTTTTATCTTTTCTATTTTTCGTATTCTGAGGAAGGTTGTTTGAAACATCCTCAACTTTTTATGTAATAATATATTTTTAATACATATGTAGTATTATTTAAACCTCTCTCATTCATTTAGAGAGAGATCCAAGATTTTATCAAAAACATTTTGCAAAAACTTGCACTTATGTACTTTTGTGACTGTTTTGATGAAATATATGGAACAAGATCTTGATTTTCTTGGATATTAAAGCATACTCTACTGAATTTTCATTTCTCTACTCTTAGAGTGTATTTGGTTGAAAAGAAGCAGATCAAACTTGTTGATTTCATGAGTAGAACTTTTCATATCTGGTACTTTTATATTTATGATTGATTTTTGTTTATGTATTAGCAATAATCCTCCTTATATTGTATTATGTATGAGATCTGAATTAAAATTTTTCATTAAAACACTTTTGTATAATTTTTCAACTGTAATTCCTTATTGAGTATACGATCAATTGATATATGCTATATAGTTTTCACAATTATTTTTCCTAACTATTTAGCCAAAATATTTATCTTTAACAGTTTCATCTCTTCTAGCAATTGAATGATCTTTTTACCTTTTGCTTTAAGATATCTTTGTAGATCGCATGATTTAAAGTTATTCTCGAGTATAGATTAAGTTAAATATTAGATCAAATATATGCATGTGTTTTTTGTTTAAATAAATCATTTCTTTTAGTTTAAAATCATTTTCCTTTTCACCCTATATCAAACCCATAATAATCATATCAAATCTTTATTGGGAAATTGGTCCCATTACCCCCTGTCGGAGCCACTATACCAAACGGAAAAGGAGATGCTTTCAAGGTCTAGATCGGGTGGTTATCCCCCATGTTGTTGCAATGGAATTCTAGGGCTTCAACAATAAGGAGACGGTCATCCACAAAAATCACCTACCTCTTCAAATTATATAGACACAAGGGGAGTTGCAGAATGATTACCATCAGAATTGGTCTACATATATGTAACAATTCCACTTGAAAATTAAGTACAAAAAGGGAAATGATAATCATATTATAGATTCCCTCATTTGGCCCCCATTTGAAACACTAACTACTGTTCTCAAGTCTTGTGTTGACGAGACCTCTAGATGATCACAACTGGACAAGAATAATCCAGAGTTTGCCACCACTTACTAGATGCTAGTGGATGGAAATAAAGTTCTAGATTTCCACCTCGAGGATACATTATTTTTCTACCTGATCCACCTTTGTATTCCTTCAATCGAGCATGCCAAATTTATTTTGGAGGTGCACTACAGTCGGGTCAAAAGGCACTTCAGTGTGGAGAAAACTATGGTCATGCTACAAAAATATTTTTATTGGCCAAAAATATGACAGGACGTTGGAAAACATATCATATCATGCACTTCCTGTTCCATTTCCAAGCAAAACATAAATAATAAAGGCCTATACACCCCTCTTCCTACTCCCATATAACCTTAGGAATCCATATCCATGGACTATATATCGACCTGCCATCTACTAAGCATGGTAATTACTATGTATTTGTGGTTGTGGACAGATTTCCTAAGATGGATACATTGTCAGCTTATAATAGGAGTATCACAATAGAGGACATTGGAAAACTCTTCTTTGAATGAGAATGTGTACACTTTGGAATCCCACAGACCATTATATGAGATTGGGATAGAAGGTTCATGAGCATATTTTGGTTGAGCCTTTGGAAATTATTAGACACTAATATCACCAAGTCGACTGCATTCCATCCTAGACTGATGGTCAGACAAAGGTTGTCAACAAGATGATAGTGCATCAACTACGTATGTACAATTCCAAGCATCCACGAACCTTGGATGAGAGCCCTTCTTATGTGCAACATATTTATAAAAAATCTCCCCATAGCTTGACTGGTCACTATCCTTTTCAAGTGAGTATGGGTTTTCAACCATTGTGTCTGATTGGTGTTGCCATGCCTCATGCGACTACATAGACATAATCCACACATGTACAGTCTAAGGTTGATAAAGTAACCTGATTTATTGAACACATCCAACACATATGCCAATAGGTGCATCAGATCTTGGATAATTCCAATGCCAAGTACAAGTAGTGGCATGATCAACATCAGGTGTTGCACAAATTTCTGGTGGGAAACAAAGTTTGGTTGCATTTTCAGAAATAATGCCTTACTGGATCCCATCAGGAGATTAGAATGCTCCGACATGGGCCTTATGCCATCACCAAGGATATTAGAGACAATTATTTTGAGCTCAAAATTATCCCATTGCATGGCCTACACCCAGTGTTCAATGTGGAACAGCTTCGCCCACACTTTCCACCATTGCAGGACACATCAGACATTGTAGAACAAATCACACCAATAGAGCTAAACCTAGAATACATGGAAGATGCCACAACTTATCAGATCATGGACACGCAAATCAAGAACACTCACTAGCAGAAGATCCAATTGTATTAGGTTTTCAAAGCTGGCTAACTCATGCACCAAGGCAAGTGGCTCACTAGGGACCAAGTTCAGTAGAATTTTCCCCATCTCATGGAGGCACTCAGTGCAATGGGGACCATTTCTTCCTAAGGGGTGAGATGGATCTTGGTGGATATTTGTTGCCACCCATGTATTCCAGTTGGACCCCCACCGTTGTTTCTTTCACTTTCCTTAATTTTAGTTCAATTTACTATTCTTGGAAGCTTTTAGGGTCCTAAACTTCCAGAGCTGTTTTGAGGCCCCAAACGATGAATTTTTGGAAATGGGAAAACTCATAGCTCTTTGTAAGGATTTGCAATTAAATTTTTTATTCCTCGGAGAGATATTTCTAACGAGGTATCGTATGCATCAAACAAATATCGTATGCCAAAGTTATGATCTCAAGAAGTTGATGTACCAATTTACCCCAACAAAGCCCACCAACCTTTGGCGCTTCATCTCCTAAGGTTAGGTTTTTGGATGTTTTGGGTTTTCCATTGTTTCTCAATAATAAATAGGCCTTCAAGCCTCATTCTAACACAGTTCATAAGGAATATAGCAATCATATCTATTCTCAGAGATAAACTACCATTGCCTAATATGGTTTATTTCCATTCTGCATGTAAACAATTTTCAATACATTGTTATTAATGAATTGGAGTTCTTTATTCATTGTATATTTAAGTTTCTATTCATATATGCATTTCATTTTGTTCCTTTATAAATTTGGATCACTTTCTTTCCTATCTTGAATCTTAATACTGATCATCTTCTGAGATATCTTAAAAACTATGAGATAATTTTATGATGACTTTCCTAAAGTAGTTTAAAGGATTTTTTACTTAATTTACATGAAAAAATCATGAGAGATGCAACTCTTTGTGCACCTACTCCTTGTTCATGCTTTTCATCCTACATCAAATTTTAATTGCAAACACAAAGGCCTCAACGATATGCATTTTCTCTCATTTACTTTATATCCACATTCCAAATTACATCCCCATGTGGATGTCAAAATCTATCACCATCCTTCAATTCACCAATTTCAATGCTCTACACTCTTCTCTTATATTTCACATCCTACATGAGTTTTGACATGTGAATAAAAGGGCCCATTTCTCTTTCTCATTTTCCACATCCCAATTTCCATTTCACTTTATTTTTTGGATGTAAGTGCAAGGGTCATTTTATCTATTTAGTCCTTTACAAATTAGCTTTCCTCCTCCTTTGCTTAAAGTTTGAGATACATAGGGAACTCCTCAAAGGCCTGGGTGGCCTTATCATTATAACGAATTCATTGATCAAAGAAGGTAGAATGGTATTCAATGTGAATAAATTTCATTTAATATGAGATATGTTAATGTTAATATTTAACAAATAGAGATAATTGAGACATATAGAGATAGTGCAAAGGTTTTTAATCTTGGAGAAAATAATTGAATGTTCACATATTCTTTGGCTTATGCAATATAAATATAGCGGGGTTTTTAGCTGAGGATTTCGCCAGATAAATATTTGTGTTGTGCGATTGAAATTTTTTCTCTTTCTTGTTCATGTGATTATGCAATTGTAATTGGTTTCCACAATTTTTAGAGTAGATTCAAGTATTTTGTTTTATCATATTACAATATTAGTTGAATCTACGTGGATTTTCCACATATTATCATAGTAGGAATCACTCTAGAGGAGAATAATATGAGTTTTTTATGTGCAGGTGAATCAAATTTGCAGATATAATCTTCAGGGCTAGCAGTAGGATCATGATGTTTTTCTCTGGATTAGGACTCGAATATGCCCTTGAGGGTAGTTCAAATTACATAGCTAGGAGAAACATGATGGAAGCAATATTTCTAGACAACAAGGTGAAGGAATTCATAGAAAATGATATTCCTAAACTTGCAGCAATAAATGCTCAAGATATGGCAGCATGGAAGAATAATGTAGCAAAGGTAAGAAGGATTCTGCTAGAAGGAGTTGGAGATCATATTCTCTTGAATCTCCATGAAAGACAACTCCATATAATATGTGGAAGGCCTTAACATATTTGTTTCAGAACAATAGCAACCACAGGAAGCTGGTGTTGAACGACAAGCTGAGAAAAATCAAGATGGAGGAGGGAGACATAATATCAAAGTACTTGACCAAGTTCACCCAATGTCGAGATGAGGTTGGAAGTGTTGGTGTTACCATTTTTTAGGATTATCTTGTGAGCCTATCACTTCTAGGCCTTCCCAAGAGCTGGCATAGCTACTAGGATTCGGTAAATGGGAGGGAGAAGCTACTAGAGTGGGAGTGATTGTGATCCGACTTGGTGAAGGAAGCGATTAGGAGAAACACCAGAGACGTGACCTCTTCCAAAGAAGAGGACTTTGCATTATTCATTAAATGAAATAAATCCAAGGGAAATAAGTCTTAATGCAAAGAGGGAAATAAGAAAGGTTTTTCCAACATCAAGTGTTTTCATTGTCATGAGTTCTGGAACTATGCCACGAAATGTCCACAGAAGAAGAAAACCAAGAAGGATCCTGCATCAGTAGCAATAGGTGAAGCTCTAGGCTCACAATTTTGACTTTATTTCATTCTAATTCCATGCATGACAAGCACAGTGATGGGCAGCATGTGGTATCTCAACAACGGTGCCTCGTTCCATATGAAGCGGAATAAATATCTGTTGAGTGACTTGGAGGAGAAAGACCTCAAGCAAAACATAGAGTTTGGAGATGATGGGAGGTAGAACAAGACCGAAAGCAGTACTGTTATCTTTCAGAGGGAGTCTGGATCCCCTCTCAAACTCACCAATGTAGTATTTTTTCCATGACTAAATAAGAATATTGTTTCCATTGCAATATTGCAATATCGTGGCTATTTGGTGATATTTAGTAGAGGAAAGGTTTTCCTTAGACACATCTCCATGGGATAGATGAAGAAAATTGGTGTGCAAGTCAATAACATGTATGCTCTCAAGTTTGAAAATGCATGAAAAACTTTGAGGAGCAAGGAAAAGGTTAGAGACTTGGTGGTTGAGAGGGAGCATGAATTACCTCTCAACATGCGGCCTCAGAAGAATCCCCAACAAGTTGTGGAGAATCCACAATTGGAGAAGCAAAGAGGAGGATGAGTGGAGACATCCACTCAAGAAGAGACCTACAATAGGGGGGAATTTTGAGCAAAGTGGGAAGAGGGAGAAAATGCAGCCATACCTTCAGGTAAGAGGCAGGGTGATGTGAAGTCATAGTCCCAAGTGTGCATAAATTTGGGGAGGGTCCATTGAGGTGTTTTTTTCCTCTTGGATCATTACCATTTCTATAGGGGCCCAAATTATGCAGTATTAGGATGGATCAATGGCGGTTGATGTAGTTAGATTCCATAGTGATAGATACAGAGACTAACAATAGTGAGATACATTGGGTGTGGAGCCTGATTATTTTATTTATTTTATATCACAGCGTTGGACCCTTGTACCTTGATGTCGCCCGTAATTAAACACTGCTTGGGGGGTCCTAGGGGGGCGGCTACAAATTTATGGAGCCCCCCCCCCCCCCCCCTAGCGAGGGGTTTCGGGGGCAGCGCCCCTAAAGCTAAAAATAGATGTAAAATTGCCTTGTAAAAGTATAGTAATTTCTAGTCAATCTGGGTCGTTCATTAGGCGGATGATCTAACGGTAGAAGTTATATTTAGTTTAGGGTTTTTTACCCTAGAAGGCAACCCCTCACTTGTATGAGGGTATTTTATTGCGGCTGTGTATTGTATGTGTATTCTTGGAGTGAGAAATAGATAGGGAGACTGTGAGAGAGAACAAAGGATATTACAGCGGATCTGTTGTAGGTTGTGTCTCTTCATTTTCCTAGATAATAGAAAGGAAGGACTAGATGTTCGGGGTGGATGTAGCCCAAACTGGGTGACCCACACATATCTGTGTCTCTTTGGTTTTATGTGTTGCATTTCTCTGTAATATATAATTTTCTAACAAGAGGTATCAGAGCTGAAGGTCTGTTTGGCTGATAAAATCACAAGAAAGAAGGGTATCTAGTTCAAGTGGGAGCAATGGCGGAAGATGGTAAATTTAGGGTCGAGAAATTGAACAGCCAAAAATTCCCGATGTGGAAGATGAAGAAGGAAGATTTTATGTGTCAGAAAGATCTGTACCTACCATTGAGTAGAAAAACAAAGAAGCTGACGACTATGACAGACGCAGAATGGGAGATTCTCGATAGAAAGGCACTCGGAACAATACGGTTGTGCCTCGCAGCGTCGGTAGCCTTAAATATTTCGAAGGAAACAACAACAGAGGGTTTTATTAAGGCATTGACGAAACTATATGAAAAATCCTCGGTCTCAAACAAGGTATTTCTTATGAAACACTTATTTAATATGAATATGTCAGAAGGTGGATCTGTTGCAGACCATTTAAATGATTTTAATACAGTTACCAGTCCATTAAGTTCTGTAGGGGTAAACTTTGATGATGAAGTTAGGGCTCTTTTATTTTTTTGCGCATTGCTAGAAAGTTGGAATGGTTTAGTTAGGGGCATTAGTAACTTTGTCTCTGGATATAGTACTTTAAAGTTTGATGATGTTGTCGGTGCTATCCTTAGCGAGGAAATGCAACGGAAAAGCTCTGGTGAGACATCGGGTAATGCTTTGAGTGCAGAGTCTAGGGGAAGAAAATTGGAAAGAGGAAAGAGCTTAGGATATCACAGTAAATCAAGGAAATGAAGATCCAAGTCCATATTGGGGATAGTGTGCTAGAAATGCAGAAAGAAAGGATAGTGAAGAAAGACTATAGATCTCGGAAGGGAAAAGAAGGAGATGCACAATAAGAAAACAATCATGAAGAAAATGTGACAAGTGATGTGTTACAAGATGATTTGATTCTTTCTTTCGAAAATGCTACTGATTCTTGGGTGGTAGATTCAGGGGCCTCATTACATGCCACACCTGATAAGAAATATTTTCATGACTATGTTCAAGGATATTTTGGACAAGTCTGTTTGGGTGATGATAAACCCTGTAAAATTGTTGGAATGGGTAAGGTTCTTGTAAAATAGCAGAATGGAAACCAATCGCTATTAAATCAGGTAAGACATGTTCCAGATCTGAAGAAAAATCTGATTTCAATAGGGCAGTTAGGCAGTGAAGGTTGTGTGACAACTTTCACAGATAAAACTTGGAAGGTCACCAAAGGAGCCCTGGTAATAGAAAAAGGTGAAAAGGTTTGTACATTGTATTTATGCAATGGTATTTCTAACTCTGTTAATGCTTTAACTTCCAAAGGAGGAGATGCAGTATTATGGCATCATAGGCTCGGACACATGGGTGAGAAGGGGATGAATATTCTTCACTCAAGAAATTTGTTTCCGAATTTGAAGAATATTGATTTAGATTTCTGTGAGAATTGCATTTATGGAAAACAGAAGATAGCCATATTTCTCAGAGTTGGGAAAGAAAAGAAGAGCAAAAAATTAGAGCTTGTGCATACAGATGTATAGTGACCTGCTCAGGTATCATCTCTTGGTGGATCTCGTTATTATGTTACTTTTATTGATGATGCAACTAGAAAAACTTGGGTTTATTATATTCAGAATAAATCTGATGTATTTGATACTTTTAAGAAATGGAAATATTTGGTTGAGATTGAGACAGGAAAGAAGTTGAAGTGTCTCAGATCAGACAATGGAGGTGAATATTGCAGCAAAGATTTTGATAGGTACTGTTCAGAGCATGGAATTCACAAAGAGAAGACAATTCCAAGAACTCCACAAGAAAATGGTGTGTCAGAAAGGATGAACAGAAAAATCATGGAGCGTGCAAGGTGCATGAGATTGCATGAAGGATTTCCTTTACAATTTTGGGCCGATGTTGTAGATACTATTGTTTATATAATAAACAGAGGGCCTTCAAGTTCCTTGGATGGTGGTATTCCAGAGGAGGCATGGACAGGTAAAATGGTAAACTGCTCCTTTTTAAATCCTTTTGGTTGTGAGGCCTTTGTCCATATTAATAAATAAGATAGAACAAATCTTGAGGAAAAATCAAAGAAATGTACCTTAATGGATATGGTGTTAATGATTTTGGTTATCGCTTATATGATTATGAAAATCACAAAATCATTAGGAGCAGAGATGTAATATTTAATGAAAAGGTCTTGTATAAGAATCAGTTGCAGGAAAAGAAATAGGAAAAAGAAAACAAGGAATACACAGTTCTTAATGAGATCACTGAAAAAGTAAAGGTGCCTGAAAATAATAATAATCAAGAACCACAACAACAACAACCACCACAACAGCAACAAGCACCTCAAACACCTGAAATTGGTGTTAGAATATCTACCAGGATAAGTAGACCCCCTAAATGATACTCTCCTTCATTATATTATTTATTATTGACTGATTCTGTTGAACCCGAATGTTATGAAGAATAAATGTAGGTTGAAAGCAAGAAGAATTGGGAGCTAGCCATGGAAGAAGATATGGACTCCTTAATACATAACTAGACTTGGGACTTAGTCAAGTTGCCTGCAGGTAAAACAACATTGCAGAATAAATGGGTTTACAGGCTAAAGGAAGAAGATGGAGGAAAACAGAAGTACAAAGAAAAACTTGTGGTGAAGGGGTTTGCACAGAAGAAACGTATTGATTTTGATGAAATATTTTCTCCTATTGTTAAGATGACTTCAATCAGAACTATTTTAAGTCTTGTAGCAGCGGAAGATTTGCATCTTGAATAATTAGATGTAAAGACAACATTTCTCCATGGAGATTTGGAGGAAGAGATCTATATGCAACAACCAGAAGGATATGAGGTCAAAGGGAAAGAAAAATTAGTGTGCAGGTTAAAGAAGAGCTTGTATGGCTTAAAATAGGCTCCAAGGCAGTGGTATCTAAAATTTGACAAGCTTATGTTTGAACAAGGTTATAATAGATGTCACTCTGATCATTGTGTTTATCTGAAAAAAGAAAAATGATGACAGCTATATTATATTTTTATTGTATGTAGATGACATGCTTGTTACAGGGTCTAACATTCAGGAAATAAATGTGCTCAAAATAAAATTGGAAAATTCATTTGCAATGAAGGATTTGGGAGCTGCAAAACAAATCCTTGGTATGAGAATAACTAGAGATAGGAAAAATCGCAAATTAACATTGTCTCAAAATGAGTAAATACAAAAGGTGTTGAAAATATTTAATATGTAGAATGCAAAAATAGTTAGTACACCTTTTGCTAGCCATTTCAAACTTATTAAGGAGATGTGCCCCAAGACCCAAGAAGAAATGGATTATATGTCTAAAGTTCCATATGCATCAGCAATTGGAAGCTTAATGTATGCAATGGACTGCACAAGGCCTGATATTGCAAATGCAGTAGGAGTTGTAAGTAGGTACATGAAAAATCCAGGAAAAGAAAATTAGATGGCAGTGAAATGGATTCTCAGATATTTGAGAGGTACCATAAATCAAGCATTATTCTTTGGTGGCTCAAACATTGCTCTACAGGGATATGTTGATGCATATATGGTAGGTGACAGAGATAATAGAAGGAGCACTACAGGGTATGTATTTACTGTAGGTGGAACAACTGTCAGTTGGGTTTCATAAATCCAAAGTGTTGTTGCACTTTCAACAACAGAATGAGAGTATGTTGCTGCTATAGAGGCTAGTAAAGAAATGATTTGGTTACAAAGGTTTATGGATGAATTGGGTAAGAGAATGATATGGGCACATTATACAGTGATAGCCAAAGTGCCATTCATCTTGCAAAGAACTCAGCATTTCATTCCAGGACTAAACACATACAGCTCAAGTGCCATTTCATATGGTCAGTGTTGGAAGATGGACAGTTGAAGCTAGAAAAGATACACACTAGCCATAATCCTGTAGATATGCTAACAAAAGTTGTAACCACGGAGAAACTGAGATTATGCTCAGTTTCAATTGGTCTTCAAGTATGATGATGAAGATGAGAAACAACCAGGTCCAAAGTGGAGTCATTGTCCAACAAATGAAGTAGTGGTGGAGTTGCTACAATCAGTCTCCAAGTGGGAGATTATTGGGTGGAGCCTGATTATCTTGTTTATTTTGTATCACAACATTGGACCCTGTACCTTGATGGGGAGGCAACACCGCCCTTAATTAAATGTTTCCTAGGAGGTCCAAGGGGTGGGGGGCGGGGATGCTGCGAATTTATGGAACCCCCACCCCCCCCCCCCCCCCCCGGCGGGGGGGGGGTTTTGGAGGCAGCACCCCTAAAGCTAAAAACAGATGTAAAATTTCCTTGTAAAAGTATATTAATTTCTATCAAATCTGGGCCGTTCATTACGTGGATGATCTGACAGTAGAAGTTATGTTTAGTTTAGGGTTTTTTTCCCTTGAAGGCAACCCCTCACTTGTATGAGGGTATTGTATTGCGGTTGTGTATTGTATGTGTATTCTCAGAGCGAGAAATAGATAGGGAGACTGTGAGAGAGAACAGAGGATATTATAATAGATCTTTTGTAGGTTATGTCTCTTTATTTTGCTGGATAATAGAAAGGAAGGACTGGCTGTTCAGGGTGGACATAGCCCAAACTAGGTGAACCACATATATCTATGTCTCTCTGGTTTTAATCTTTTGTGTGCTTGTGTTTTCTGCATATTTTATGTGTTGCATTGCTCTGTAATATATAATTTTCTAACAAGATACTGGGGAGCACAGTGAAAATTTGGCAACGGTGTAGATGGCACAACAACAACACGAAGTTTTCAGTAGATAGTGCAGTAGATAGTGGCAGCCAGAGACTTAGGTGATATATGCATCATACTTACCACTGTTGATTTAGTCTTTCAATTTCAAAAGTTACAGTAGCAACAACACTAGAGAGGATTGGTTCATGTAGAACATTCCAAAGTTACCAGATCAGATGGAGTTTAAATCCTTTCTTTTTGAGAGGAAGTGTTCAAAAATGCATCAAGAAGCATTTTTATTTAATTTTACCTTAACTAAATTAGAATAAAATTTTAATTCCACATCACATGACAACTTGTACGAGTTAACTATGTTAATATGACTTATTTGGTTTAGTTAATTCGATTTAAGGTCCAAACTATAGGCATGTAGAGAGTCTCCTACATTAAGGAGCCTTAGTTGAGCTTATTTTGAGTTGTAATTAATTAACTCAATTTATCTGAGTTAAAGCCAGCTTAACTAGTTCTAATTGATGGAGGAACTGGAGATAGGTCAAAGTGTGAAAATTAAATTAAATTCATGTGTAGTGATCAATTAGATAACTGATAATTCACTCATAAATAACTCATGCATGTTAGTTTTGAGAAAGACCCAGTTCAGATTGGAGTTAAAGGGAATTGTACTATTAATTGTATAATCATCCAATTGTACAGGTGGTGCATGGAGTTATAGAAAGAACATTGATGTATTGCGCAATAATTATTGGGGAATTTCCTTGTTAATAGGGCCTAGTTACTCAAGGAAATTTTGTAAGGAAATAGGGATTCCTGAGGCCAAGAAATTGGTTAAGTATTGAACCAAGCTTGTCTAGGAATCATTGAGACAGATAGAGATAGTGCAGAGGTTCCTCATCTTGGAGAAAATCATGTAATATTCTCATATTCTTTGGCTTATGAAATATACAAATAGTGAGGTTTTTAGTTGAGGCTTTCCCTAGATAAATCTTTGTGTTGTGCAATTGAAATTCTTTCTTTTTCTTGTTCATGTGATAATGTGATTGTAATTGGTTTCCACAATTTGCAGAGTATATTTAAGTATTTTGTTTTGGAATATTACAATATCATTTGAATCTACGTGGATTTTCTACATATTATCACTATAATTAAAAAATTATAGGTGATTAGAGGTTATAATGGAGGCTCTTTTATTGATGTACTTATATATATGATGTGCATTGGTTGGATAATATTTGATATGCAATACAGATTCAAAATTATATAACATCCATTGATGCATATTGTATAGTTTGAAGCCTCAATACATATTTTATATATTTAAAGAATTAATGAATTTATATTGATAATATACACCAATATTGTGCAAATATTTAATGAGGAATATTTCTCTATGTATATTTATTTTTGAAGTTGAAAACATTAATGCATTTATATTGATAATATGCACTAACGAAAAAATAATTAATAAGCACGAGGCTATAAAATTATATAATACAAATTGGTGTATATTATATAATTTTGTTTTTTTAGTACATATTTTATACAATTAAAACATAGGTTCATTTTACACATGTAAAATAACCAATGCATACATTACCTTGCATAAAGTTGTATCTTGTATAGTGCCATATATTTCTTCTTTCTTTTTTTCTGGTTGATATAGAGCTAGGTTTGGAAAGATAGTTGGAAGAATGGGATGGGACAATGGCATAATTGAAACTAAAGGTAGATAAATCTATTGAAATGAACAACTTGGCATTTCCCATTGTAATATTTTCTAGGTATTTGATTCAATTCTTTTCGACTTTAATAATCCCAAATTAGACTCATATCCATGGATAATGATCTAGTATCAACTACAATAATAATAAAAACATCAATGCTAGTGTTATCATTGGGCTGGAACAAGTTGGGTTGTGTCAACCATCAACCCAACATAACTATTTCAAACCAACTTTAACTAGAAGTTAGCCCTTCCAGTCTCAGAGGGATCTCTAAAATTACTTATAAATTCTCTGTACAAAACTCAAAATATCAGATGGATAACTCTATATTTTTCATGTGATTATGTAGGTGAAATAATGTGATGATAACCACCATTGTGCATGGAGTCAATTAAGGAAATTCAATTACAAACAAAACTTTGTTTATGGAAGTTGAGGCCAATTTGGCTTAAACATAAAATTTTACAGTAAAACAAAGCAAATGAAGGAATTTGGAGCATCTAACATGAATTCCAAGTAATCAAATTTCCATCAAACTAATAACAATATAAAAAATATGGAGATAAAAACATATAATCCAAATAGAATATCAGGTTAAAATACAGTCTACTGCAAATGTATATTAACTGAAGAAGAAAAGATTACAAGGGTGGTTCTCTCATAACATCCATCAACCCCTTCAAAGTGAGAAAGTTACACATATATAGGGTGAGGCCTCCATTACAATCATATTCCACCTAGACTAGACTTGATGCTTTAGCTAAGATACCTAATTCTAGTTTAATTACAAAATATGGAGCCTTTATAGTGATAGTTATTTTTCAACAGAATTTGAATAAAAAAGGAGTTTATTATCATTTAAGAACTTAACAAATTATGCTAATGACCCTCATAAAATACAACTAACTGATGATGGGTTGGAGCGTTGGAATGTTGGAATGATGAGTTGGCTTCCATGTCACTATGATGACCTGTTCACCTGCTGAGTTGTCTCCCTGAAAAATAAGAATTCATAGGTTTGTGATGTGGATATCGTTGACCTATTGTCCATCCAATACCTTACTATTTAATTTCCCAAAAATGGATTAAAAACTTCATTACGCAGGAAAAAACAAAGTATAGGAAGTTTTGCAACAAAATTTGGTATAAAATGCCAAAAAACACCTTTATGCAAGCTATTTTATCTTTCTGATAGTTCTGGGGTCTTTATGAGTGTTTATAAGCTAAAAAAATGCTTTGAGCACTCCCTAAACTGAGGTTTAAACTTGATTGTTCCTCCATGAAAAGCTACAACAATTTTGTAGAAAATATTCACCTTCAATATGGGGGGTTGCTATGAAACTGTCAAATTTATGAGATTTTGTCTTTTCAAGACTTCTTCCACCTCCATGTCATTTCTAATAGCCTATAAAAGCATGTAGATTACTAAAAATATTGATTAGCCATAGCATAAGAAAAACTTTATGATGTTACCATATTTATGAACTGCCATCAATTTCAACAATAACCTTGAGACCCTTCTTCAAAAGATCAAATTGGATAATTTCAATTTGCGTTTCTAAAGATCTAACTTTCCCCTGCAACCTTCTCCTGTCTACTTGTAACCATTTATTCCTCTTGCACAATTGTTTCGTCATTCTATGCAAAGGCAGTGTTCTCTTTAAAAAAATTCCAGATTCATCTGCAAACTTATTATAAGAATCAAGTTGCTTTGATATATTCTTCTTCAATTACTAAAAAATTAATTTTGATTCTATCACGTCATTTCTAGCATCTCTTAGATATTCTTGCAGAACCTCCACTTCACTTTTTTCTTGTACATGCTCCTTGCCTTTCCTTTTCTTCACTGGCTCTGTTTTTGTTGGAGTTACCTATGGCATCTTTTATTCTAAGGGAAACTTAGGCATATTTTATTTTATCTGTTGTGATCTTGTGACAAACTTCCTAGGTTTGAAAATAAAACCTGACTCTTCTTGAGTGAAATTCAATATTTTAGCTCTCTTACTCTTCTTTCCAGTTTTAGCTTCTGTGATCTTACATGCTACACAATTTCTGTTTCTTCAATCTCAATAGGATTTTATTCAATATAAATGGCTTCTTATATATTTGATAGCTTACCCTTCCCTTTTCTTTTACTTCTATTCATCCTCCTCTTGGTGCTTGTGGAAGTTTTTTTTTGTGCTTGTATAAGTTTTTTCTGCAGCCATAGGTTCTGCTACATGTTCAGCTATAGGCTCTATCTCTAAGTTGTCTCCCTGAAAAATAGGAATTCATAGGCTGATGATGTGGATAACTTTGACCTATTTTCCATCCAATACCTTACTTTTTGATTGCCCAAAAACTGATTAAAAACTTCATTACGCAGGAAAAAACAGAGTATAGGAAGTTTTGCAGCAAACTTATGTAGAGAATGCCAAAAAAGACCTTTCTGCAAACTATTTGATCTTTCTAATAGTTTTGGGGTCTTCATGAGTGTTTATAAGCTAAACACATCCTTTGAGAACTCCCTAAGCTGGGGTTTAAACTTTCTTTTTCCTCCCTGAAAAGCTACAACAAATCCATAGCAAATATTCACCTTCAATATGGGGAGTTGCTACGAAACTCTCAAATTTATGATATTTTGTCTTTTCAAGACTTATTCCACCTCCAAGTCATTTCTAATAGCAAATAAAAGTGTGTAGATTACTAAAAATATTGATTATCCATAGCATAAGAAAAAAATTATGATATTACCATATTCATGGAGTGGCATCAATTTCAGCAATAATCTTGAAACCCTTATTCAAAAGCTCAACTTGGATCATTTCAATTTGTGTTTCTAAATCTTTGACTTGCCCCTACAACCTTCTCATGTCTGCTTGTAACCATTTTTTCCTCTTGCACAAGTGTTTCATCATTCTATGAAAAGGCAGTGTTCTATTTAATACTTTCCAAATTCATCTGCAACCTTACTATAAAAATCAAGTTTCTTTGATATTTCCACCTTCAATTCCTCAAAAAGTAATTTTCATTCTATCACCTCATTTCTAGAATCTCTTAATTTTTCTTGAAGAACCTCCACTTCAATTTTTTTGTAATATTCGTAATTAGATTTTAACTAATTAGAATCTTAATTTTTTATTTTGTCAACAAGATAGGTGAATAAGAGGGTAGAGGGACCCATAAATCCCTTTAGTAGGAATAAAACCACTTCTTGATGTGAATGTGGATCAATGCATCTAGATAGGGTCAAGATGAATAAACCACTTCTTAGTGTGAATGTGGGTTAGTGCATGTGGATGGGGTCACAACGCAGTCATGGAGGTAGTGGAGAAAATCGAGGACAACACAGTCATAATGGAGGTTAGAGGCCATGTGTGTAGCATCATTATTGTGTGGGGCCAAGAAGGTGAGGGCTCACAAGCATATAAGGAAGGGGATGGCAGCCATAGAAAGAATTCTAAATATTGTTTATGAATTGTCTTTTATGACTTTCTGCACACTTCAGCTGTTTAGCTAAGTCTGTTGTGTTGTTTAGCACACTAGTGTTTCCAAGAAGAAATACCACCCTTATCCTTGAGGGAATTAGAGTGCCCACTCAAGAAAGGTTCTTGAGCTTCATTTCATCATCAGGCATTAGGCCAATCTTAAGCCTGTATCTAAAGTGCAATATCCTTCAGGAATTGCACAATCTAGGAGGGCAGATCTATTGGAGGAGAAATAACCCAAGTTTCTTAGCTTGGCATTCAGTGAAGGGATCATCCCTTCATCCAGGAAGTCGATTGGGAGGAGTAATAGCATATTTCTCATCAATTCAGCCACCTCCCAACTGTCTCCCAACTATAGTGTGTAAATCATCCCTAGGGCTTCATTTTCCGTTATTGTCATTTCTGAAAATCCTTTCTAGGTTTTTCTTGGGTTTTCATCATAGAGTCTGGATTCAAAATCCAGATATTTTTCGAGCACCAGAAAATCCTTATCTACGCACCCCTTTTCAGTCAGTAGTTATATTCCCAGCATTTCCAGCAGGGGCAACGTAGTAGGGTCTTCAGCAGAGAAGGGGTTACGTAGTGTTCTTAGTGGGAGGACTTGAGGGTCATTCTAGCCATGTATGTCGGCTTAAGTGCTACTATTTTTTAGCACTATTGTACTTGTATTACACCTTCTGATTAATAAAAAGGCTCAACTCTTTCTGTTTTATTTTATGTTGTTTTAATATTCTGGCATTATTGTTTTATTTTCTTTGTATTACTGTCATTTTCCTATTTGGAATATTACAGTGGTATCAGAGCATAATCTTGGCTCAACTTGTGGGGCATTTACATCTATGAAATCTGAAGAAGAAGAACCTCTTAGAGACCGGGAGAAGCAGTATATTAATAGAGGTCGCAAATTTGATTATAAAACCAACAAAGAATACCACATCTCAGGAGAAATAGTAGACAAAGGCAAGTCTCCAATGTTAGGAGAAATGGATGAGAAAGAGTTCCCAAAACTTCGTCTCCAAACTATGCAGGATATCACTAGAGAGATCAAGGAGATGAGAGTGGAAATACAAAGGGAAACCCCAAGAGGGTTGAAAAATGGAGAAATTTATAGTACTTCACATCATGGGTGTGAGCTACTGGTAGTGGAGAAAGCTTCACAACCTTCCACTATGCCTACCTTCCTAGCAGTGGGAAATGGGGTTGGAGGACCACAAGAGCAGGAGGCTCTAAGTGAATATTTTCTAGAATATGAATCTTAGTCTCAAAGATTCAAAGAAAATCTAAACTTCCAAGATTTTTTCCAGATCAAAGATAATACAAGACCCTATAACAACAATAGAGGTGGAGAACAGTGATCTTCAACATACTATGGGTAGATTCTTTCTGCCTACTTTTGATGGGTCATCCAAATGAACAACAAAGGCTTAGGTGGAAAAATTAGACATTTATTTCCAGCTAAACCAAGTATTAGAGGCAAAAGCTATTAAGATAGCAGCGCTGCACCTTGAAGGTGAAGCACATGAATGGTGGCTCCACGAATTGTCTACATTGGGACATGCAGGTGTGACTACATATGCAGAGTTCTCCCGGAGATTGGTAGAGAGATTTGACTAAAGAGATCCAAAGGCACACTTTCTTGAGCTAGCTAAGCTCAAGTAGTCGGGAAACCCGAAGACTTATATCTCTGAGTCCCTGAAACTTTCGGTCATGGTGCCAGATCTGTCCACGGCTAGTACGGTATACATGCTCATTGATGTACTAGCGAAACCTTTGCATGGGTTAGTAAATTCCACTAGACCAGCTATGCTACAAGATGCCATTGAGCGGGCTAGGGATCTTCAAGATGCTTTTCCAAGGGCAAGAGCTACATTCCAACAAAAAACCACATTCCATTCAAAGGGTAAATATATGAAGGTTCCACCCCCAAAGGGGAACCAAGGAAAATGACCTCTTAGTGATGATACCTGGAGAGATTTGAGAAGGAGGAAGATTTGCTTCACTTTCCAAGAACCATGGCAACTAGGGAATCGATGTGCTACTGGAAAGGAACATTATATTGAAGTGTTCTCTGATAGTGAAGAGGGAGAAGAAGATGATTTGGAAGGGGAAACTAGTGTTGTATCACCAGGAGAGGATACACCATCACCAGGAGTTGGAAATGGAGCATTTGCTCCAACTAGAGGTGCCCTTGCAGCTTTGCAGGGAGTTCCCAAGTATCTGAAATTGAGAGTATGAGGCACCGTTCAGGGGTAGCGGGTGTTAGTATTGATTTTGGGGCTAAACACAATTTTATTGATACCCAAATAGTGCAGAGGAGAGGAATACCAACAGATGATTTTGAAGGGTTCTCAGTTTTGGTTCCATGAGCTAGAACCATGTAGTGTGTGAAGTATGTTCTGGCATTGACTGTAACTTTGGGGACATACACATTGACAAATAACTTCTTTGTGGTCTATATTCCTGACACCAATGTGATATTAGGTGTACATTGGTTGATCACACTAGGAAAGGTCACCACGGATTGGTAGACCTTGGAGATGGAATGGACATATAAGAAGAGAAATAAGAACCAAATGATCATGGGCATGCACACCTATCCACCTCACATAGTCTCAACACATAAGATGGAGGCTGAATTTCATAGAGGAGACATAGAATGGGCAGTAGAATTGTGTATGTCAAAGGCAAGAGGCAAGGAAAAACCAATCCACTCTGATGTGAAGTCTATTATAGACTGCTATTCTACAGTATTTGGGGACATTCCATCGGGAAAGCCACCGGACCAGGAGTTTGAACATACTATTGAGTTGGAGCATGGGATCCAATAAGTAATCACCACACACTATAGGCACCCCAAAGCTTACAGGGATGAGATTGAGAGGGCTATTCAGGAGCTCTTGGCTTTAGGACATATCACCCAACACCAATCATTTTGCTTCTTTTGTGGCCTTGGTGAAGAAGAATGATGATACCTTAAGGATGTGCATTGACTATAGAGCCTTGAATAAGAAGACAATGAAGAATAGGTACCCGATTCCCAGGATCAATGAGCATATGGATGAGCTGACGGGATTGAAGATCTTTTCAAAGATTGATTTGAGGTCGGGGTAACATCAGATCAAGGTAAGGGATCAGGATATCCCCAAGACTGCATTTAGATGTCATTATGGCCACTTTGAGTTCTTGGTGATGCCTTTTGGGCTGACCAATGCTCCAGCTACTTTTAATTCTTGTATGAACCACATCTTCTACGGTTAGTTGAGGAAATTTGTGTTAATTTTCTTTGACAACATTCACATCTATAGTCACACATGGGAAGAGCATCTGCAACATATTGAGGCAGTATTACGCATTCTGGAAGAGCATAAATTCTATGCCAAGCTCTCCAAATGTGAGTTTGGGCTCACAAATATGCTTTATTCAGGCCACATCATTGGAGTGGATGGAGTAACGGTCCATGAGGAGAATATCCGGGCTATTCGAGATTGGCAAGAGCCAAATAATGTAAGATAACTTCGGGTGTTTGTAGGCATCTTCACTTACTATCGAAAGTTTTTAAATGGTTCTCCCAACTAGCAACACCATTCACAGATCTGACCAAGAAGGGAGCCTTTGGTTGGAAAAACAATGTGCATAGGGCCTTTGATGGGCTTAAGGAGGTGATGAGCAGTTTTTCGATGTTGGTATTGTCAGATTTCACCAAGCCCTTTGTGCTGGAATGTGATGTTTCAGGGGAGGGTATTGGCACAATATTGATGCAGGGGGACCATCCCATAGCCTTTGAGAGTTAGAATTTTCTGCCACATGAGAGGTTGTATCCCATATATGACAAGGAGATGCTAACCATTATGCATGTATTAGCCAAATTTAGGCAATATCTGGTAGGAAAAGGATTCTGAGTAAAGACTAATCACAATAGTCTTCAGTATTTTCTTAAGCAGAAGCAGCTACAAGAGAGGCAGCAAAAATGGGTTAGAAAGATTCAGGCATATGACTTTCACATTGAATATGTCAAAGGGAAGAGAAATGTGGTAATTGATGCCTTATCACGGAGACCACCAATGTTGTCCTTGATGGGTGTGGATTCAGATTGGAAGGCCCAACTGTTGGTGGAGTATTCCAAAGAGTTCTTCACATGTGAGATACCATATGGACAGGTGACCGATGAGAGATATAGAGTAATGGATGAGGTCATCTACTACCAGGACCAAATCTTCTTCACTAGAGATTCTAAGCTCAAGGAGAATATTTTGCATGCAACACATGATTCATTTCTCTTAGGCCACCAAGGTTTCACAAAGACATATCAGGCCATCAGAGAGAGATTCTCATTGAAGGGTATCAAGGAGGATGTGATCCAGAAAATCAAGGAGTGTGTATTTTTCCAAAGGAATAAAGGGGAGAAAAACTATCCTACAGGGTTGTTACAACCACTTCTTGTTCCAGAGGGGAAATGGGAGAGAATTTATATGGACTCCATTACTAGTTTTCCAACAGGGCAGGGCAAGAATTGTATCTTTGTGTTCATTGATCGAATAACAAAGTATTAACATTTATTTGACATCTCCTCATGGTACACTGCTTCACAAGAGGCTGAGATTTTCTTTGGAGATGTTTTCAGACTTCATGTCTTCCTAAGACCATAATCAGTGATAGAGATAGTCACTTCATGGGTGGGTTTTGGTTGGATATTTTCCGTTTGGTGGGTACTAAGTTGACACCGAGTACCAATTATCAGCCCCATACAATTGTGCAGACAGAGATAGTAAACAAGTGGCTGGAAGGCTACTTGAAAAACTATGTTTTGGGGTGGCAGAGAGCCTGGCTACGCTAGCTCCACTTGGGAGAATATTGCTACAATACGACATTTCATATGTCGACTGGTATGTCTCTGTTTCGAGATCTATATGGTTATAATGATTTATCATTTGTTGATGTGATGTTTGGAGCAAGAAGGCTCCTAGAGCCAAAAAGTGGATCCAAGAGAGTCAGGATATACTCTGTGCTCTTAAGGACAACATTGCTACAACCCAAAATCAGCAGACGTTATATGCAGATCAAGGTTGGGTGGAGAGACAGTTTGAGTTGGATGATTTGGTATATCTCTGTCTTCAGCCTTACAAGTAGTCTACACTGAAGGAGAAGGGGCCTGAGAATCTTAAGCCTCATTTCTATGGGCCATACAGGGTGATCTGATGTGTTGGCGAAGTAACATATGCATTGGAGCTCCCCATTGGGAGTAAGATTCACAATATTTTTCATGTCTCATGCCTCAAGATAGATGAATAAGAGGGTATAAGGACCCATCAATCCCTTTGGTAGGAATAAAACCAATTCTTAATGTGAATATGGATCAATGCATCTAGATAGGGTCAATATGAATAAACCACTTCTTGGTGTGAATGTGGGTCAGTGCATGTGGATGGGGTGAATTTTACCAAATCAACCGTGCGTAGTCATGGAGGTAGTGGAGACAATGGAGGACAACACAGTCATAATGGAGGTTAGTGGCCATGTTTGTAGCATAATTATTGTGTGGGGTCAAGAGGGTGAGGGCTAACAAGCATATAAGGAAGGGTATGGTGGCCATAGAAAGCATTCTGAATATTGTTCATGAATTTTCTTTTATGACTTTATGCACACTTCAGCTATTTAGCTAAGTTTGTTGTGCTATTTAGCACATGGGTGTTTCCAAGTGGAAATCCCACCCTTATCCTCGGGGGACTTTGATTTCCCACTTAGGAAAGATTCTTGAGCTACATTTCATCATTAGGAATCAGGCCAATCTTCATTCCCTATCAGTAGTGCAGTCTCCTTCATGAATTGTGCAATCCAGGAGGGCAGATCTATTGGATGAGAAATAACCCAAGTTTCTTAGATTCTCATCCAGTGAAGGGAACAACCCTTCATCCAGGAAGTTGATTGGGAGGACTAATAGTAGATTTCTCATCATTTCATCCACCTCCCTGTAGTCTCTAGGCTACAGTGCGTAAATCAGCCCTAAGGCTACATTTTCTATTATTTTCATTTGCGGAAATCCTTTTTGGGTTTTTCTGGGTTTTCATCATAGATTCTGGATTCCAAATCCCGACATTTTTCGAGTACCAAAACATCCTTATCTATGCACCCATTTTCAGCCAACAATTACATTCCCAACATTTCCAGCAGGGGCAGTGCAGTAGGGTCTCGAGCAGAGCAGCAATTACGTAGTGTTCTCAGTGGGAGGACTTGACGATCACTCTAGCCATCTCTGTCGGCTTGAGTGATACTATTTTTTAGCAATGTTGTAATTGTATTACACCTTATCATTAATAAAATAGCTCAGCTCTTTCTACTTTATTTTATGGTGTTTTAATATTCTAGCATTATTGTTTTATTTTCTTTGTATTACTATCATTTTCCTATTTGGAATATTACATTTTTATTGTATAGACTCCTTGCCTTTCCTTTTTTTCACTGGATCTATTTTTGTTGGAGGTACCTCTAGAATATTTTCTTCTAAGGGAAGCTCAGGCATCTTTTCTTTTAGCTACTATGATCTTGTGACATGCTTCCTAGGTTTGAAAATAAAACCTGACTCTTCTTGAGTGAAATCCAATTTCTTATCTCTCTTAATCTTATTTTAGTTTTTTCTTCTGTGATCTCTATAGGCTACACAATTGGGGTTTCTTCAATCTCAATAGGAATTTATTCAATCTCAATTTCTTTTAAGGTATCTGACAGCTTACCCTTCCATTTACTTTGACTTCTAGTCATCCTCCTCTTGGTGCTTGTAGAAGTTTTTGTCTTGGTTCTTGTAGAATTTTTTTCTACTGCCACATTTTCTGCTGCATGTTCAGTTATAAGCTCTATCTCTACTTCAGGTTCAGCCTCGGGCTACTTCTCCTCCCTAGGGGTTATGGATTTGGACTTTGGAGTTTTCCTAGGGGTGGAAATATTTAACTCATAGCCACTTAGAAATAGAAAGGTGAGACAATCTCTGTTCAACCTATTCAATTCTTCAAAAACCAGCAATTTAATAAGACCATAATGGAAAATAGAAGTGTTAATGGCATTAGCCTTGGCTTGGACCTTGTTATCCTTCTTTCCCAAAGCTATAAATAGATAAAAAGGAATTTCAAGGGGTCATTTACCTATGAAATGGAGAAGCAATTTGAAATGGTATTGGTAGACCGTGTTGAACCTGCCTTCAAAAGTGAAGTACTTCTGGATGACCATTAGGAGTTTAGAGTAATATTATTTGAGGAAAGTTTTGGGAATGACTGTGGTCATATCAATTCCTCTATGCTTTTATTTAAGAAAATCATCACATTTATGTAACTGAAATTTTTGCACTTTGAACCACATTTCTCTGGGCCTAGGGATTTCTGTAGCATGAGAAATGGTTTTAGGGGACATTGAAAATTTGAGCATGCCCACTTTATACTCTATCCCTATGAAGTTAATAGAAAAATATTTGGTAATTTTCCCATGGTAACCCTGCAGCTTCTAACAGAAACGAAGGCACCCTACGCAGGCAAATGCTTGAGTGAAGGTAAGGTCTTCCTCCATTAGCTTCATATCCATTGGTTCATATCTCACAAATAAACCTCCTTTATATTTCTTCCTATGAGTTTCCATGGCTTCACAACGTTGAGAGCTACTTCTTGACAACTGAAAATATCCTAAAGACAGCAAGACCAACTATGACACCTACAAACCTTTCCTAAAGACAACAAGACTGAGCTCATGGACAGAAAGAACAACTCGAATAAGAAGGAAACCGAGCTTATGAAAACAAACTAATCCAAAATGGAAAGAGAACAAAAATGATATTGAAGCTATAAGGTGTACGCATTTTGGGAATGAGGGATAAGAAAAATGACATGTAATAATGACCCACATGACTCTGAACACAATCGTTTTTAAAAAAATTGCACCATTACAATATCGTTACCACAACAACAGACTTCTATAGTGGGACAAGTGTATGAAGAGACAGATTCATTATGAAAGTGTTAGAAACTTCCGTAGAAAACCCTTGGTTTCCATAACTGGAGTTTCTGTGAATTTTTGTATAACTGTCAAATTTCCAATCATGACAAAATGAGCCTAAGACACATGGAGTTTTTTATTTTCAATTTTATGATCACACCCTACTAAAATTCCTAATGACCCTATAAACTAATTTTATGATAGAAATAACCTTTGTACATGTGATTATTTTGAAGAAAAACACAAAAACCTAACTAACTTAACCAAATTGACTCAAATACAAACCTAAGTGTTATCTTGGATAACAGCTGGTGCCTTAAAGGAAATTATGTTTTTTTTAATTATTAGGAGCACATATGCTTTTATTACAATTATTCACAACAATGAAAAAGGATAATTAAAATACACTAATGATTAAATATGTATGAATCATATCGATAAAGTCCAAATGAATATAATGCAATTACAACATTTTAGATTTTTGCTTTAATAAATTTCAATCGATTCTAATATATATATATATATATATATATATCAATGTTATATTCATATATAATTATTGCATTGACGTATTGTAACATCTAAACAAAGATGGTTGGATTCTTTTAACATTACTTATATCCGAACAGACTCTCTGGGAAGAAGATGACAAGATGAACGCTAGGGTTTTCTCTGCAGGATGCAACGACAAGACCTTGGATATCGCAATGATCTATGTTGGCAAGGATTCTGGTGATCTATGAAAACAACTGGACCCTTAGAGCAACGCTCCCACTGGTGTTTTTTCCTTAGTGGAAAGCGCAATTGGGCCATGAATTTGGAGAGTGGCTCTGACTAGAAAGGTTTGTCAATATTACAGCTTGCAAAAAACTTGTGCACATGACACAAATTCAAGATTTTTAGAATTTTGGAGGGTCCTTTTTGTTAGCATTTCAATCTCTGAAGATAGGTAATACAATGAGCCACAACAATTCTCTTCTAATCACCATATCGTATATGATTTCCCTTTTGTTGAAAGAATGATTGGGAAATGTTTTGGATCTGGTGGTTTGGATAGTGAGGGTTATTAAGTTAACACCACATAGTTGTTTTTCTCCTTTCTGGTGGTTCCCTGCAGGATTCCTTCATGCCAAAGGGAACCAAGTCTCTTTCATTGGTGGAGTGCTCTCTCCTCTCATAAAAAAAATAGATCTATCATCTTGATTTAGATCTAAAGGAGATAAAAATAGAGAGGAGGCCACCCTGCTTAGACTTAGATTCAAAGGATATGTTGCCTATTTTTTTCAAAAAACTTAATGGAAAATTGATTTTGCTATGGGTTCAGGGAACAAATTTAGTGAAATATCTAGATAAGGATGCACAAAATAGCTCAGGTATACCAACACCTTTACCAAGTTTGATATTTTCAGGAAAGGTGTTGGAAGATGTTTTTCAGCTAAAAAATTATGGTATTCAAAGGAACTCCACCATTATAATAAATTTAATATTGCAAGGTGATTCATGAGGAGTGTTGGCTTGAGGGGTCCTTGTGTAAATTCAGAGTGTTCTACGCAACCAAAAAAACCCTGCAACCACTGGCCCTTTCGGCAGTGATATGCTTGCGCAGACCAAAGTCTCACTCGAAGCAGTATGGGAGGAGGGTGCTGGAACCAGGTTTCCGCACCCTAAGGGAGTGTTTAATGTGGAATTTACTCTTACTTATCAGATCTAAGGCTTATTGTCTTGTGTGAGACTTCACAAAACCTGAATCTAAATGCAAATAAATCCCTTAACAGATATGTGTAAGCAGATTATTACACTTCAATCAGATCTAGCTTGTTAGAGCAGAAACAACACTTGCACAATCACATAGATAGTTTCCAGTAAAACCCTTTACATAGAAGAAATCCTTGTGTGAAAACAAAGATCTTTCACAGAATCATAAGTAACTCATATAAATGTGCATTTAAACATAAACATGTCTATATCTTATAGTAATAAATTGTTAATTAACACATTCATGCATAAACATAGAAATTGCAACAAAGTTCACCAAAATTCTTCTTTATTAATAAGTCTTCAATCCATTACATTTATTTTCTTCTACGCACACAATATCAAATTTCTTGCACTCAGCTCAGGACTAGGTCTCCGCACACACAACCAGCAGGAGCCTTTCTACCTAGACCAACCACAAACTAGCCCAAAACTTCGATCAAAACATCAACATAACATAAATATCAACAAATATAAGATATGATATCCTTACTCAACTCAACCCTTACATATTTATTTGACTTTGGACACGCACATACCATGGTCTCAAACCATGGTTTGAGCCTCATGGTTTCCCTTTTTACCCATTAAAATTATGAAGGAGCTTTGACCCACCCCAAATCCCCTTGACTTCTGCACCCAACACGTATTTGACAAAATTTAACCAAAATTATACCAAAAACTTGACCTTAGGGGGCCCCATCCCAACAGCCCCCCAACACAATCTAGTGACTCATCCTGAGTCACTTTGGTCCCAGTTCCTGCATCTTGTCCTTCAGCGCAACTATTTGTGACAATTTCTCTTCCATAATATCTTGATCAACCATGTTAGTTACCGTTGCAATGCGCAAATTAGGGATAATATACTCCATCCGCATAAAAAATTCTTGTCCATACACCAACCTGAAAGGGGTCTTTTATCTCAATTTCATGCATTTAGTTTTGTATGCCCATAGAACCGCAGGTACACACACATCCCAATCGCTCCAATTAGCCTTGTAGACCTTTGTGAGTGCAATCTCCAAAATCTTGTTAAAGGACTCTACCATACCATTTTCCTATGGATGATGTGGTGTACTCTTCTAATGGTTCAACTTAAATTCCATTGTTAAGGCTTGAATAGTTTCATTCATAAAATATCTACCTTGGTCACTCATCAAAATCTTAGGACACTGAAACCTTGTCAAGATATTCTCAAAAATGAAATTTGCAGTTGTTTCAGTGTTGCAATCCTTCACAGGCTTAGCGTCTGCCCATCTGGTCAAATTGTATGTCACAGTGATGATATAACGTGCAGTAGTATGTAATATCCAAAAATTGGGAGAGCATCAATATAGCACACAAAACTAGAATTATGCAGAAATATAAGTAGATCAAGACATGAGACAACCATGGATCCATTCCATTATTATTATAACAGAAAAAATAGGTACAAATACTTGAGGAAAATATCACTCAAGCTGGGAAAACAAGCCTCCCATGAAATCATACACCTAGATCTAAAATGTTGTTAATACATGAAGTACATGAATGTAGAAAACTGCGCAGTTTATGAGAGAATAGTAGCTGAAAGATAGAAAAATATATTATGCTGATATAATGCTCCAAAAATGCTAAGACTAGAGATCCATGCTCCAAAACAGATTTCCAGGACAACCCAGAAAAGGTTTCCGAAAATACACACTATATAAGAATAACAGATTTGGCCCTAGGGCTGAATTATCTTTGCAACCAAATCACTGATAGGAGGTGGCTGATATGAAATATGAAATGGTTGATCCTCCTCCAATAGATCTCCTAAATTAAGGGTTGATCCCCTCAAAGGAAACACAACTCCTCCAACCAAGGTAATAAACCCACTGCTACAACTGTTATACAAAATAATGCATTCCTTGAGGGAAATTGCATTGTAGCTAATGATAGCTACTTGGCCTAGTGCAAAAATATGAAATGAGGCCCTGAGAACTTCCTCACAAGCTTCTGGATGAAAGGATGATCCCTCCAATGGAAAAATAGCTCAGAAATTAGAGAAGTCTCTCCTCCACTGCTACACCCTTGCAACACAACCCAACTCTAAACAAAACTGCGTTGTATATGAGACTGAAGCTTGGCCAAATTTCAGATAGTTGTAATGCAACTCAAGATAACCTCTCTTGAGTAGGCACTCTAAGTCCCTCAAGGATGAGGGTGGGATTTCCGCTCAGAAACACCCTTGTTCTAAACAACACAACACACCTTTCTAAACTGCAAAAGCATGCACATAAATGTCACATGACAAATCCAGACCTAAAAAGATCAAAATCAATAATACAAATCCATGTCTTCTAATTCTTCCATCCTCCTCCTTTTATGCTTGGTGAGCTTCCTCACCTTGGGTCCCAATCATTAATGGAGCTACTCTCATGCAAACACTCCTCCTAAATGACTACACTTTCCTCCATTAATCCTTTGTGGTCTCCATAACAACATTGTTGATCTAGTCAACATTGACCTATTCCACATGCTCTAGCCCCTATTCACACCTTAGGGTGCTTTATTAAGCTGAAATTATGATCCACTTTCACATGAGAAGTGGTTTTATTCTTCATAAAGAGATTTATGGGTCTCCCTACCCACTTATTCACCTATCTAAGTGACAAAACAAAAATTTAATATTCCGATTGGCTGCAAGATAATTTAGGAATATTACAGTCCTCCCCTCAAAAATGTTTCTTGTCCTCAAGAAACTGCAAGGATACTGCAAAACCTCCAATGGATATGTCTCCTCCCAAGTACACAATTTAGCCTTTGGTAGATAAACCAAATAGCTTTCATCATGAATAAGTGGGAGATATATGGAAAAGTTATATGTTGTCTATTTTCCTCCTCAAAGCATGAGAGATGGTAAATGTTGGGTGCCTTTGAGAAACTCCAATCTCCATGCTATCATCCAAACAAAGTGAGCCATCCTTGGTAGCTCATAGAAACAATCACCAATCCCTTTCTTTTGCAATGTGTAGGGGTTGCATGGTTGAAAATGAGAGATAAAATTGTTCAACTTACGTTGTCTCTCTCTCCATTTATGATAAATTTGGAGCTGTTGACCTTGGGCTGCAATAATATAGTCCTCATGAACCCAAAATATACTTGGAATCTCATGATCCCACTCCTTGGTTCTAGGAATCTTTCTTGCCCAATCCTTCCTACATATAGTGAATAGAGTGTCATCAGCATATGGGTTCCAAAAGAAACATGGACTGAGTGTCATATGACATATTGGATGGTGGAAATAGTCCCTCAAGTGATACCAACATTGTTCTGCTTCTTTCTGTCTCCAAACATGATATGATAAGTGGTCATCCAGCCACTTGCTTGCTACCATAATAGTCTCAAAGGCTTGAAAATAGTAGAGGACATTAGGTGTTGGCTGAATATGAACCAAGAAAAACAATTCTTGCCCATAGTCCCCTAGAAAGTGGTCATTCCCATCACTGAATGTAGTCCCAAAAGGACCATGAAATCCAACGAGAGGTTTGCTCTCTTATGGAGCAATGTGATGCAAATGTATGGTAATGGAATGTACATACATTTTTAGTTTATAAAAAAGAATCAAAACATAATCTTTACCATATATTGTAGACAAGTTGGTGAAGAGGTCCATAGATTAACCTTCCCATCTCTCCATGAAAAGGGGAAGTGACTAAAACAACCTTGCAAGGTGGTTTCTCTCCTCCTCATACATCAAACAGGCTACATATCTCTTAATATGTTGGTGCACATCTTCTTTGAGATCCTCCCAATAGAATCTCTCCATGATGGTGTGATAAGACTCAATGAAGTCTACATGTCCTAAAGAGAGTGCCTCATATGATGCATGTAGAATCTCCTCCTTGAGCTTGGAGTCTCTAGTTAAGTAGATATGATCATGTAAATAAATGAATCCATCAACCACTCTATACCTCCCATCTATCACTTTCCCATCAAGAACCTTACATGTGAAGAGGTGCTTGGAATATTCCACCAATAGTTGGGACTCCCAATATGAATCTATGCTTCCCAACAATGACAGCGCTGTTGAAATATGAAATGAAGCACATGCCACATCATAGTTCTCCTCTTTGGCATGCTCAATGCCAAAGCCACATGTTGGAGTATTGCTACCCCACCTTTGTTTCCTCCCTTAAAGCTGATATTGCTCAAGACAAGATTGAAGTACATGGAGGTCAACCTCCTCTTGGAAAGTATTGCCCATCCAAAACTTCCATAGTTTGGCCAATGCATACAAGAGTGTCAATAACCTCTTGTCATGCTCAAAAATATTCCTCATGTGTGCAAATATCATTTTCTTCTCCAAGGCTATGGAGTAGCCCTTTTACACCATGATCATGCCATAACAGATTCCTGAATCATCGTCTTTCAGTGCAAATAGCTGAGTGGGAGATTGCAATGTCAAATCAGAAAATTGCTCATCCCTCCTTTGAACCCATCAAAGGTTCTCTGCACTGTGATATATCCTCCCAAGGCTCCTTCCTTAGCTAAATATACCAATGATGCACCATTTTGAGAGAAATCTTTGATCATTTTCCAATCAGGGGGCCTCCCTGGTGGAATGCCTCCATGTAATGAAACATCAAGGCCTAGAGCAGGCTATATATGTGAGTGGACTGATTTTTCCCTGCCCTCACTGTGCAAATCATCCTCCTGCTTCTTTGCATAAACCTCCTGAAAAGGATGGGTGTGTAGGTTCCCAATCACTTGATTATGGCCCTCCTCATCTTCTCTTACCTTATTTAAGATCTCACAGTTTAAGGTGTTCTTCTCTAATGTAATCAATCCATTCACACCCAATGTCATATTGGTGTCAAGAGTCTTAATCACAAATAAGTGATCTACCATGGTGTATGTCCCCAAAACTGTGGTCAATGTTGGAACACACTTCCTCCATTGTTATGTCTCATTTCCTATCAACATAGACACATGTTACTCATGATATTCATATGTAAGATCCTTTGGAGCTTCTTGCATAGATACAATAGCTCCTCTACTCGAAGCAATTGCTTCATCTCCATCTCCAAATAGTGGTAGATATCCTCCTACTTTTATAGCGCCGGAGGCTCTTTCTAGATCTTCTTCTTCCTTCTCCTCATCATTGGATAATACCTCATCATTAAGAGATCCTTTGTCTTGATACCCTCTTGAAAGAGGAATCTCCATGTCTTCCCCTTGAGAAGAAAGTTCTTGTTGAAGTGGGGCTTTTTCCCTTGGCAAAGCATCCTGAAAATATTTAAGCCCCTCAATGATATTTTGAAATGGAGTTGATTTCATGGGTCCCTCCAACTCATGCAAAGATTCTGATTTCATGGGTTTGTCTAGCTCACCCAAAGAAGTTTCAAAATGTCTTTGATAAAATCTTTTCACTAACCCCCTAGTGAACTTTATATAAGTAGATATTTGTGCATTATTCAATGAAGAAGATTCATAAAACCACCAAGCATAAGACTTACCTTCAATATGCAGCGTTGCTACTCTAATGGGTTCCTCTTCTATATATTGATGCAGCTGAAAATATGTTTCTTTACCCAAGCCTTCGTTTTGATCTTGGGTGACCCATCAAAAGTAGGTAGAAATAATCTACCCAAAGTGTGTTGTATGCTCCCTCTTCTTCTATTGTGTTTACTCGGTCTTCTATCTTCTTTGAGTTGACAAAACCCTTGCAAGTTTAGATGCTCCTTGAATCTTCTAGATTGAGATTCATATTCCTGGAGATAGTCACCAAGAGTCTCCTCCTTTGGTGTGTCTCCTTCCTCTTCTTCTCTTTCCAAGAATGTAGGCATGGTACCACGTTGTAGATATGATGGTGTAGCTAAATTCTCACACCCATAATATGAAAATCTGGAGCTTTCTTCATGTTCAAGCCCTCTCAGAGAATCTCTATATCTCTCCATCCTCATCTCTTTGATGTCTCTGTTAATGCCCTGCATAGTTTGAAGAAGAAGTCTTGAGAACTCCTTCCCTTCCATTTCTCCTGATAAAGGGGTATGGCCTCCATCTCTTCTGCATATCTTCTCCTTTCTATGAGAATCCTCCTTAGATGACATAATGGTTGAAGTACACAGGCTGAGCCAAGATTATGCTCTGATACCACTGTAATATCCCAAAATTGGGAGAGCAGCAATATAGCACATAAAACTGGAATTATGCAGAAATATATGTAGATCAAGACATGATAAAACCATGGATCCATTCCATTATGATTATAACAACAAAAATAGGTACAAAGACTTGAGGAAAATGTCACTCAAGCTAGGAAAACAAGCCTCCCATGAAAGCATACACCTAGATCTAAACTGATATTAATACATGAAGTACAAGAATGCATAAAAATGTGTTGTCTATGAGAGAATAGCAGCTGAAAGATCTAAAAATATATTGCTACTGATATAATTCTCCATAAATTCTAAGACTAGAGATCCATGCTCCAAAACAGATTTCCAGGACAACCCAGAAAAGGTTTCCAAAAATACACACTATACAAGAATAGCATATTTGGCCCTAGGGATGAATAATATCTGCAACTGAATCACTGATAGGTGGTGGATGATATGAAATATGCAATGGTTGATCCTCCTCCAATATATCTCCTAAATGAAGGGTTGATCCCCTCAAATGAAACACAACTCCTCCAACCAGGGCAATAAACCCACTGATGTAGCTGCTTTCTAAAATAACACAGTCCTTGAGGGAAATTGTGATGTAGATGATGATAGCTACTTGGCCTGGTGCCAAAATATGAAATGAGGCCCTGAGAACTTCCTCACAAGATTCTAGATGAAAGGATGATCCCTCCAATGGAAAACTAGCTTAGAACACCCTTGCAACACAACCAATCTCCAAAAAGAACTATGTTGTATATGAGACTGAAGCTTGGACAAATGCCAAACAGTGGTAATGCAGCTCAAGATAACCTCTCCTAAGTAGGCACTCTAAGTCCCATGAGGATGAGGGTGGGATTTCCGCTTTGAAACACCCTTGTGCTAAACAACACAACAAACCCTGCTAAACAACAAAAGCATGCACAAAAATGTCACATGACAAATCTTGATCTAAAAAGATCAAAATCAATAATAAAAATCCATGTCTTCTAATGTTGCCATCCTCTTCCTTTTATGGTTGGTAAGCTTCCTCACCCTGGGTCCCACTCATTAATGGAGCTACTCCCATGCAAACACTTCTCCAAATGGCTGTGTTGTCCTCCATTAATCCTCCATGATCTCCATAACAACGATGTTGATCTGGTCAACATTGACCTAGTCCACATGCTCTAGCTCTTGTTCACACCTTAGGGTGCTTTATTAAGCTGAAATGATGATCCAATTTCACATGAGAAGTGGTTTTATTCTTCATAAATAGATTTATGGGTCTCCCTACCCACTTATTCACCTATCTAAGTGACAAAAAAAAACTTTAATATTCCAATTAGCTGCAAGCTAATTTAGGAATATTACATAGTATTCTTCCCGAGAGGGTTGATTGGTCCTACAAATTAAATGGCCCATTTATCAAAATCTTACAAATTCACTTGTGGTTGTTGTGGCATCCCATCTCTGCGTGAGGGTTTCCCCATTCTCTAACACTCATCACAAGCATGACAATAATCTTTTGCATCATTGTGCAACGTAGGCCACCACAAACCAGCCCTCAAAATATTTTGCGCAGTTGGTTTACTTGCATAGTGACCTCCTGCAACCCCTGCATGTGCTTCTACTAGTATGCTATGCCTTTCAAACTCTGACACATATCACCTCAATACCTCATCAACTCCCATATTATACAACTACCCAACCTTCAACGCAAATTCTGTTGTGTGTAAGACTAATTCTTTCTTCTGCTTAACTGTATACTCTGTAGGTGCACTCCCAGTGGTCAAAAAGTGGATGATATCTGCGAAGTGGTCATCAAATACTTTAATGGAAAATAGTTGCACGTCTAGTAATCCATCCTCCAAACTAGTTGGCTCATCTCCACTTTCAATGCATGACAAATGGTCTGGAACTAAATTCACTCTCCCTGGCTTTACATTCACCTCAAAATCATACTCTTGAAACAATAAGATCCATCTACAAATATCCCCCCCCAACATAGGCTTGTTGACTATGTATTTCAAATCAGAGTGATCAGTGAACATCTTAAAATGACCTCCTGGAAAATAGGGATGAAACATCTACAACACATAGACCATAGATAACCCTTCTCTCTCTTTTGTCGAATAATTACACTCAACATTTGACAATTTTTTTCTCGCAAATTCAATTGGGTGATCAATATCTCCAGCTCTTGGCTGCACGAGTACAACTCCTAACGCAATACATGACGCATCAATGTGCACATGGAATTCCTTTATCCAGTTTAGAAATACCAATATAGGCACAGTCACCATTTTATCCTTAATTGGCTCTAAACTCTTCTGGTAGTCCTCATCCCAACAAAATTAGGTGTCCTTCTTCAACAACTTCTCCATCGGCACAGTAATCAGCACATATCCTTGAATATATTTCCTGTAATAGCCAGTATGCCCCAAAATTGAGTGCAAATTCTTCACAATCACTGGAGTCTCCACGTTAACAATAATAGCAACCTTAGTTGGATCAACCATAAATCCATTTTGATAGACAATATGCCCCAAAAAAATCTCTAAAGGAACATTGAATATACACTTCTTCAGATTCAGCGAGATCTAATGCTTCCGACAAGTATCCAACATCAAGCGTAGAATTGAAAAATGCTTCTTCAATAAGCCAAATACAGTCTAGTCATCAAAATATACTTCTAAGAGTTTATGTATGTATTCCTTGAAATCATATGCTACCATGCATGAGAATTTATCTGGCACATTCTTTAAACTGAATGGCATGATGGTGTATTAGAATGATCCCCATTCCATTGCAAAGGTTGTTTTACTTCTGTCTTTGGGCATTATTCTTATCTGGTGGTATCTAGAATATCCATTAGTGAAAGAGTAGGCCTCCTGCCCACCCACATTATCCAAGACTTCATCAGAAAATGGAGTTGGAAAAGGGTCATGCACACAGGCATCATTCAACTTGCACATATCCACACAAATCCTGATTTCTCCTTTGGTCCTATTTTCTTGGACCACCATGGGGATTACCCAATCTGATTCTTCCACTAGTTCAATGATCCCTGCATCAACCATTTTCTCCATCTCCTCCTTGACCTTCTACTTATACTTAGGATTGAACCTGTAAGGGCATTACTTGACAAACCTGGCATCTGTTTTCAGCGTGATATTCATCACACCAAGATCCCCGACAACTCCTTTTAACTCTAAAAACACTGTTACCGATGAAATAGGTAACCTGACCTCAAAACGGGAACTCTAACCTAAAAATACTCAAAAAACGTGAAAAAACACCCCAAAAACAAAAAAAGTGTATTCCAGAACGCACTTGGTTTTTTTTTAAGGTCAAATTTCAACATTTTATAAAAGTATGCTAAAAACAAAATTGTTTCTTGAAAAAAGGATTGAAAAAACACACTCAAAACAAAACCAGTTGATGTTGGAATAACAAAAAAAAAAAAGTGTCATATTTTTGACATTTTTAAAAATAGAAATAACATTTTTTAATTTTTAAAATTCAAACATTAAAAAAAACCTAAAATTTAAGAAAAATAAAAACATTTTAAAGCTTAAAATTTAAAAATATATAGGAATAAAAAAATAAAAATTTTAATTCAAACATTAAACAAACCTAAAATTTAAGAAAAAAAAATAAAAAAAATTTAAAGATTAAAATTTCAAAATATATAGAAATAAAAAATATATATATTAAATTTAAAAAAAAAAAACCAGTTAAAAAAGGAAAGAAATTATAAAAAATAAAATATAGAAATTATATTTAAAAAAGAAAAAGAAAATGTTTATTAAATTAGGAAAAAAAAAAAAAACAAAATTTAAAATCAAAAAATTAAATTTAAAGAAATATATTAAATTTTAATAAATTTAAAACTTTAAAATAAAAATTAAAAAAAAAAAACATTATTGAAATTAAAAGTAAAAAAATGAAAAATTAATTAAAAATGAAAAATAAAATACAATAAAAATATTAAATTTAAAAAAATATATATTAAAACAACAAATAGATTTTAAAAAATAAATTAAATTTAAATTTTATATATATATATATATATATATATATATATATATATATATATATATATATATATATATATATATATATATAAACTTAAATTAAAAATATATATATTTTATTTTATTAAATTTAAAAAAAATGTTAATATTACAATAACAAATTAAATTAAAAAAAGAAAAATATTAAATTTTAATAAATAAATGAATAAACAAATAAATTTTGAAATAAAAAATAAATTTTAAATATAAAGAAAAAAAAAAAAAAACATTGTTAAAATAAAAAGTTAAAAACTTTAAAAATCAATTAAAAATGAAAAATTGAAAAAAATAAATTAAATAAAATATATTAAATAAAAAATAAAATAAAAAACAAATTAATTTGAAAATATTAATTTTAATTATATATATATATATATATATATATATATATATATATATATATATATATATATATATATATATATATATATATATATATATATATATATATATAATTTTAAATACACAATTTTAATTGAAATAAAAAATATATATATAAATTTTATGTAATTAAATTAATAATAAAAATAAAAAAAATAAAATTTAAAAAAATATTAAATTCAAATAAATTTAAAAAAAATACAAAATTTACTAAATTTTGAAAAATTAATTGAAAAAACTAAACATAAAATTTAATAATAATAAAAAAATATGAAAAAAAATAAAAAATCAATAAAAAAAAATACAAAATTTAATAAAAAAATTTAACAAAATTTAGAAAAAATAAAAAATAAAAACAAAAAAAAATGAATAAAATTTAAAAAAAAATTAAAAATAAAAAATAAAAAAAAAACAAAAAAAATCAAAACAAATTAAATTTCAAATATAAAAATTAAATTATAAAAAAAAAATTTAAATTTTTTGAATTTAAAAAAAAAAAATCAAATAAAAAAAAATATTAAAAATTGAAAAAATAAAGAAAAAAAGAAAAAGAATTTTTTGATCATGGTGGTGCCGCCAATCGACCTCTCGCCCAGGTGGCGGCGGAGGACAGCCGCTGGGCGGGAGGCCGATTCCAAGAATCGCTCTCCTGCAGCGAGAGGCCGATTCCGGGAATCGAATCGCCCTCCCGCCGCGGGAGGGCGATTCCCGGAATCGGCCTCCCGCCGCGACAGGGCGATTCCCATAATCGGCCTCCCGCTGCGGCAGGGCGATTCCCGGAATCGGCCTTAGGGTGATTCCAGGAATTGGCCTCCCGCCGCGGGAGGGCGATTCTCGGAATCGGCCCCCCATGCCATGGCAGGGCGATTCCGGAAATCGGCCCCCCGCGCCATGGCAGGGCGATTCCCGGAATCGGCCTCCCGCCACGGGAGGGCGATTCCCGGAATCGGCCTCCACCGCCACCTGGGCGGAAGGCCGATTGGTGGCGCCACCACGATCAAAAAATTCTTTTTTTTTTTTTTCATATTTTTTTTAATTTGATTTTTTTTTTTAAATTCAAAAAATTTAAAATTATTTGTTTTTTAATTCAAATTTTTTATTTTAAATTTAAATTGTTTTAATTTTTTTTGTTTTTTTGTTTTTTATTTTAATTTTGTTTTTAAATTTAATATTTTAGATTAATTATTTTTTAAAATTTAAAATTTATTTATTAAATTTATTAAATTTTAATTTAATTTAATTTTTTTTTTTTAATCTTTTAGTTTATTTAGTTTTTCATTTTTAAAATTTATAAATTGTTTCATTTAAAAAAAAAACAGTAAATTTATGGATATTTGTTTTTTAATTATTTGCACGTGGTTTTTTTCATTTTTTTGTTTTTTTAATGATAGTTTTTTTTTTTTTTAATTTTCTTTTTCAATTTTAATTTTTTTTTTTTTAATTTGTTTTTTTGTGAATTTTAAAATTTGTTTTTTTTTTTCTTCTTATTATTATTATTTTAATTTAATTTTTTAAATTTAATTTTTTCTTTTTTGTATTTTATTTTTTTTATCTAAATTTTAATTTTGTAATTTAAATTATTTTTAAATTTTCTATTTAATTTTTTTTTTTTTAATTATATCGTTTTTTTTAATAACTTAGAAAAAAATGTTTTTGATGTTTTTTTCTTTAAATTATGTGTTTTTTTTCAAATTTTGTCATTTCTTTTGATATAATTTTCGAATATTTTTGTTTTTTTTTTGTTTTTATTTATTTATTTTTGTTTAAATTTTTTATTTTTATGAGGTAATTTTATTTTATTTTACATTTTTATTGGTTTTTTTTATTGTTTTTATATATATTTTTTTATCTATGTTTTGTGTTTTATTACCAACATGAAAATCACCACTCTAAAAAAAAAAGGTTGATGCTGCATCAATACGTTTCAAAATTAGCATGAAAATCACCGCTCTAAAAAAAAAAAAAGTTGATGTTGCATCAATACGTTTCAAAATTAGCATGAAAATCACTAACATTTAAAAAAATATATTCATACTTCATAAATAAAAATATTAGAGTGTCGAAAATGTGCTCCAAAAAAAAAAGGTGATTCTGCATCACCACTTTTCAAAATCGGGTGCTTTTTATGCTACCAAAAAAAAGTAGGTAAGAGTGCAGTTACCTATTTCATCGGTAAAACTGTTTGAAAACTGTGTAGGAAACAAGTCCTGATATTCAGCAAGCATCTCCACCACTTAGCCACTATACATTCATCCCAATAATCCCTTATTTTGGAAAGTTTAGGTTGCTCTTATGTTCCAATGTTGACTTTCCTAATCTTCATGGGTCTAGTCACATCTGGAAATTCAACCACAAGCCCAACAGCTACGTGCTGACCTTCAGACTCTGGGATATTAATATTTCTTGGGTCCTCCTCATTATCTTCAATGGGTCACATTTCGGTCGCTTCAACTATATCCTTCATCCGTGCATCCCATGCTAGTAAGGCTTATTCTTCTGATTTCTATGGCATGTGAAGGACCACATCTTGAATTATGTGTAAGGAAGTATTGATGCATGGGAATCCTCTCTAAAAAATAAAATTTAAAACAAATCTTTCCCTTAGCATAGCCCATTCTGTCATTCCATGTCACAGCTTAATCTCCAGATACCATTTCATGGGTATCCTACTTAAATTATGAATGAATGTATGCACCCATCCTGGCTGCAGCTCTTCTCCCCAAGCTGCAGTCCACCTAGCTAAATGAATACACAGATCTTATTTTCCTGCATAGGTTCCTTCTAACTGGGTAATTAGTTTTTTGAATCATAGTTGCATTATGTGGGTACACTCTTCCCAATTATCAAAGTTGTCCTTGTGAGTTTCCCACCAACACGTTGGGGTTGAGCATAGAACTAAGTCAAGTGCATGGAACTATCGTGTCTTTGGAACAACCTTTTCAAATTGTTATAAAAAATAATTGATACTACCTATACCATCATAGTAAGGTAATTCACGAACCTCCGAGGATATACATTGTAAATATCTAATTACTCTGTTGCAGTGCAGTGTAGAGACTTCATGAAAACTTTTTTCCCAATTCTCCAACTTGTCATATGAGTCTAAGTGGCACGAACTATCCCTATCCTAGATAATCCTACCATTTGTTGTAGGATTGATCCAATATTCATCCTCGTAGTTAGCTTTTAGATATGATCAATCCTCTTATGGGCACATTGTTTCTGTGTATCTTTCTCCTTCTGCAGAGTCCAAAGGGACCACGACCCTGGTTCATTATTTTCAAACACCATACTTCTGCGCTTGAGGTTGATGATAGCGTCCATGTCAATAGCCCAATCCAAACCCAACAATGCAGGGTACGGATCTGAATCATCAACAATTTGAATAACTTCAAAGTCAACCAATGCCTTAACTCCTTCGATATCAACTATCACCCCAGATAGTCTTCCCATTGGGATAATCTTCTGTTGATTTTTCATGCGCAATTGTATTACAGACCATTCCATCTTAGGCTCTCCCATTTTCTGCCAAGTCTGCTTTGGTAGTACATTTGCATCAGAGCCCAGATCCAAAATGACTTGGTCCATTAATTCAAACTCACCTATCTGAGCTATCAGGCACATCTCTCAGCCAATTCTTCTCTTGTTCTTATAAATTTTATTGACAACCTTTTGCTCCATTTGAGGTTGCTCTTTCTCGACGAAAATATTAATAAAATCTTGAATATTCTTAACTACCTTATTATTTTTCAGAATCTTGATACATGCCAACCAAAAAGGTTTCATATATGGAGGCTTAGCCCCTTCGACGGTATCCATGGAAGGCTTGCTTGGTACTCTAGATGTGCCAGGATCCACAAATTCCTTCTTTGCTACGACAAATGTTTCCTTCTCACTTTGTAGATTAAATCCTTTCGTTTTCTTAGGTTCTCTCAAGATTCAAACATCGATTTTAGGTCTCTTACCTTCTGCTTTATCTTCTCTAGTTGCTACACCACTTCTGGTCATAATATTTACGCTAGGGTCTTTAGTGCGCGGTTCCACTCTCATCGTTTGAACATTCTGCATGGGTGTCTGTGGTTTCTTTTCTAGCATTTTTCAAACAATACAGGGAAATATTCAAGAACATGATCAAATTGTGTACAATACCTGCAATATTGTTGTGTTGGGTTTGGGCAGTCGCACACATAATGACCAACCTCTCCACAGTTATAAAAAATGATTTGTCCCCTTCCACGACTACCTCCTCCTCCTCTTCCTCGTCCTCTGCCTAGAAATCCACCACACCCAAACAATGAGGAGGGTGAATGTGCTACTCTACCTTCGGCCTACAATCTATATGATGTAGCATGTTCAATCATTAGATCAAAGTTGCAACAATTCTTATCATCATTCCCCACAGATCGACAAAATGTGCTCTAAGGTTTATGACACTTCGGATTATATTTACCAATTTTGGGGCAGAAATATGCCGTGTGCATTCCATTTTCTTGACAAATCGTGCACCATAGGGAACTTCACTAGGGCCTGCCCCATGCTTAATCAGACTTGGTCCTCCAACTGCCATGTAGTTATTATATACGGGACACTCATCCCTGTGATGCCCTTCAACATTAGAGTGTGTGAACCATACTCCTACGCACACATAATTTTATTTCTCTTTTTTCAAAGTCTGTATCTCTAAGTGTAATGCAACTAACTAGCTTTGTATTTGTTGAGCCCCATCCTGTGTAGCCGGTATATGCGAGGATTACAACTTCATGGCGATCTCTACAACTTCAACCTATGTCACAATCTTCTGTTTGTCTAAGTACTGGAGCAGATGCGGCAGCAACATAGTAATGAACCATTCCTTGTGCTACGTGTCATCAATAGTAAATCCTCCATCCCTAATGGCGCACTTCAATTGTTGATATGCCTCCCATACAAATTCATTCACTTCTTGGTGGATCTCCTTTAATTCAGTCACGCATTAAGAATATGATTTTGGCTTTTTGAATTGTTCCTTTAATGTGGTTTTACGCTCATCAATCATTGCATTAGGGTTTGTTTCCATATACCTCATGTACCAATCCAATGCACATTCTTAAAATGAAGTAGCCAGCTGTGCTTTCTTAAAATTATTGTTATTGATCTGTTGAAATTTCCACACAACATCTGCGACGAACTAGAATTGGTCAACATCTAGATTTCCAACACCCTTGAAATTCTGCAGCTTTATGGAAGTAGGCATATCAATTTATGGTGGTGGAGGTGGAGGTGGAGTGGATGAATTGTTAGTGTGAGATGAATTTGGACATGGAGAGGATGGGATCTGAACTATGGCCAATGACCAAAAAATACTTTGATCTTGCAATCCCTCTTATTCTAAGTGTGCATATTCACTAGAGATACTTGTTTTAGACTCCTCATCACTGTCATAGTTACCTTTGAGAGGGTTATCTATAAAATCTCCCTCTAGGTCTCCTCTGTAAGTTTTCTGGATGCGCGTAGTCAAGCCTCTTTGGGAAATTCACTCAATGTGCCTGCACAGAGGACCCTTTTCACATAAAATAAGTTTAATCCACAGTTTCAATGAGCGCAAAAAATTACCTCTATGGCCCTTCAAAAATATCCTTTCAACTTCATAATATGACACAAAAGTATCAATATAAATTTCAGTCACAAACCCAATTAGAACAATATCAATCCAATAATATAATGCTTGGGTAATTTTATTGCTATATTTCTCCAACTGTTGAACCAACTCAGGAATCCACCTAGTGATCGTCTCATCCTTTGTGTAGGTCTGAAACTCAACAAGCTGAGATGACCACTCTTGTAACTCAGTCACAAAGGAAGAAAAGATAATTTCGTGGACCTTTATATAGGTATACCTTTGCTCCCAATCCTCAGCAGACAACTTAGGGTTTCAGTTTTGTTGGATTAAAAATTCACACAGTTTATTATCAAGCCAATCTTGTAGTTCGTTCTTCTTCGAATGCCACAACAACAAATATCCCTCAAACAGATCACGGTGTCAAAAAAAGAACCATTTGTTGGCTTGAGGTTTCCTGACCCAGGTTCAGAGTGTTTAGCACAACCAACAAAACCCTCCAACTACTGGCCCTTTCGAGAGTGATTTGCTTGCACAAGCTAGAATCTCAGCTGAAGCACCTTGAGGGAGTGTTTTGATGTGGGATTTAATCTTACTTATTAGGTATAAGGCTTATCGGCCTACGCGAGACTTCACAGAACCTGGATCTAAATGCATATAAAGCCCTTAACATATATGCTTAAGCAGATTATTACACTTCAGTCGGATCTAGCTTATCAGAGAAAAAACAACACTTGTGCAATCACATAGATAGTTTTACAATAAAACCCTTAACACAAAAGAAATCTTTGTGCAAACACAAATATATTTCACAAATAATTAACTCAGATAAATGCGCTTTTAAAAAGAAATAGATCTATATCTTGCAATAATCAACGATTGATTAACACATTCATGCATACAACTTCTTCTTTATCAATAAGTCCTCAATCCAGTACATTTTTTTCCTTCTACGCACATAGCAGTAGAGTCCTTGCAAAGAGCTCAGGACTATGTCTCTTTGTACACATCCAATAGGAGTCTTTCTACGTAGACCGACCATAAACTAGCCCAAAACTTCGATCAAAACATCAATGTAACATAAATATCAGCGAAGATAAGATATGATATCCTTACTCGACTCAACCCTTACATATTTATATGAATTTGGACGCGCACATACCATGGTCTCAAAACATGGTTTAAGGCTCATGGTTTCTCTTTTTACCCATTGCAATTATGAAGGAGCTTTGACCCGCCCCAAAGCCCCTTGAATTATGCACGCATTGCATATTTGAAAAAACTTAACAAAAATTATACCACAAACTTGACCTTAGGGGACCCCATCCCAACAAGGAGTGAGTATGCCATCGAGATCATCTGGTAGGGGGGTTGTTTCATTTAAGGACACCTAAAGAGGGAATGTTGCCACTCCAGACAAACAAATCCAAAATCTGATAATTCCAGGTCTACACCTCATAGAGAATATGGAAAAAGCTCCAAATTTGATAATAACATTACTAGAAGTAAGTGACCTTTTTACTGTTTTTCAAACCAAAGCTATTATATGTTGATTTAATGGATTTTTTCCCAAATTTGAAGATCTACATCAATGGATATACCTCAATTGGACAAAATATTGTGATATTTATATTTGTGCAAAAAGGTTTTTTGTGGCTTAGTTTCATAATCAAAAAGACTTTGAATTTGTCATAAATGAAGGACCGTATTTTTGGGGAAGGCTATGTCTCTTTTTAACCCCATGGTTCCCCGGTTTTGATAGAAATACAATGGTGGTAAAAATAATGCCTGTGTGGGTAAGTTTACATAATATTCCGCTCCCCTTTTGGCACCACCAAGTCCTAGAAGGCATGGGCAATTCTTTGGGGAGATTCCTAAAGATAAATCGAGAAAGAATGGAAAAAGGTATCTTCACTTTTTCTTACATGTGTGTGGAGATGGAATTAAGTAAAGTCCTACTACATCGGGTTCATCTGGCACATCAAGACATCAAGTTGACATAATAGTTAGATTTTGAAAACACTTCTTTCAAGTGCCAAATATTCCATCATACTGGGAACTTATAGAATACATTCCCACAAGCGAAGAAGCGGTCAAAGGAAAGGTCACATAAGTAAAAAGGGTGACAATTCGTAAATTTGCATACTTCTGATTAAGAAGATGAAGAAATGGACTAGAGACATCAAACTCGAGAGGCACGTGATCAACAAGAATCCCAAAAGGAGGGAGAAGAGAAGCCGAAGGATCGTAAAAAAACAAACAGAGAATACCAATGACCTCAGGGAGATCCAAATTCAGAGAAAACAATGCGAGGAAAAGAGAAACAATCAAGGTACAAGTGGAACAAAGTGCTCTCATGCTTCTGAGAGCTCATATTCAGATAAATAAATGCCAAAAATATCAAAAAGTGATGATCTAACAATTGTTATGGCTACTCCATCACTAGGGGCATGTCAAAATTTTCAAAAGAAAAGAGGTAAAAAGAAAAGAGTCAATGTATGTGGTTAATTTTTTTTCTTATAGCCTATATAGTATGAGGGCTTGAAGCACCTAATCTTGGTCCTCTGGGACAATATATGAATGCACTTGTGCATATTCTTATGTAACTCTTTATTTTATCAATAGAAAGTTTTTATTTTTCTCCAAAAAAATAAATAAATAAATAAAAAATAAGCTGATTATATCTATGTTCATTGTAACAATGTAAATCATCTATATATTTCATCAAGGTAATATTTTATGACAATTGAAAATGATATAGAATATGAAACCAATTTATTATATATACATAAAAAATGTTGCATTATACAAAATGGGACTTGTATAGAAATGTCAACCATATTCAAATGTCAATATATAATTGTTATACTTTTTGTAACATGTTTTCATCTTGTTGGGGTAATATGTCCATGTTAATCAAAATGTTTCAATTTTACATTTAGGAATTCCGAAATATACAACTTGTAACGTTAAATTTTGGTGGTAATAATCCATTGATTGAACTACTATTATTGCCTTAGTTTCTTGCATGCCTTATTTATTCACCACTTGTAGTGGATAATATACTTGAGTTATTTGGAATGTTTTTTTTATTGGCCTCATTTTGGAATTTCATTTTTCAGGTTCCATTTACAAACATTAAAAAAAGAAGTGTAATGAGTATATCTACATAATAATATAATGTGCATGATTGTGGAAAATAAAAACATACCATGAGGGTGAGTGTTTCATAACAAGATACATTATTTCAAATCCATGCTACATGCCATCTCTCAAGATATATTATCTTGGATATTATCTATTTTTTTTAATGTGAGATTTATAAGCCATTTTAAAGCATAGGTATATTAAATATTTCTTATTGTTACATTAACTTTAAACTAAAAGAAGTAAAACATCGTAGTTATTGGAAAATTGTTCAATCAATCCTTAACACTCCAATATATATTCACAACCCATACTCAATATAATGTCAAATAAGATGTTCATATGAATCATATTTTTATGTTATCACCTATTATAATGCATCCACGATTGGCTATAAGTAACTAAAATATAACTATCACAACAAATATGAAATCTCAAGTAAAATGAAAGTACTCTTTTTCTTCTTCTTTTTTACTTGTCATCCAATCTTATGTGCTAAGTTGGTTCTATTTTTTTTCTTTTTTGTAATAGTGAAACAGTTGAAAATTTATATTACATGTAATAATTAAACTCTTTCTACATAATAATAATAATAATAATAAATCAGTGCTTATATATGTTTAGTTTATACTGTTGTATAGATGGATCCTATTCTGATGCAATTATTCTCCTTTTTTTAACTATCTCCTTTACAATTTTCGTGACGTCCATCCCAACATATTTTAGATATAACCTCATTCACCATTTGGAATTTTATTAATCTTTCTTAAAAAAACAAAAACAGAATTAAGAAGTCCATTAATATTTACATTAAATAAATATAGAAAAGCTAATGATTTTGTAACTTTTTGGATGAATATATGCATATTATAAAAAAACATGTTTAGAAATAATATTTGTTATAGGTCAATTTGAGCACCATTCCCAATGACCTAGTTAAATAGACATCATATCCAAGACCAATGATCAAGGGTCTATCATTCCCTATCATTTCAGTTGCTACATGCACTAAGACAAGAAACAAGACAAATCAAGCAAGACTTTCATCAAGAAAAGGTTTCCGTGGTTTGAAGCTTATTATATAGCATATGAGATCTCACCAACGCAAGCTCTAAGGGGCTTAAGTGCATTGAAAATGCAGGTAGCCCCATGCAAGGCTGCTCTATAAAGCACTTACCAACATTCAAAGGTGTGTTGGTCACATTGGGAGCGAAATTCTCATTGTTCCGAAATATCCACTTGGCCAGTGCCTACTAGAAGAGTTCACATATGTCAAGCTTCAGATCCAAGTGTCCATTTTACATCTACATTACTGGAAACATGTCTTGCCTATTATTGGAAATTCATTGATTGCAAAACAACCTATAGTTCATCTATAAATTGAGCACAGATCTAAGTGCTTAAGAAGGAAGAATTTTAGTAGAGCAATGCTGGAGAATTTTCAATTGAGAGCTATATTTGTGTAGCTGCTGCTAGAGAGATTTATACTGTGATGAGGTTTGGGAACATTGTTGGAAGTTCACTTCAAATCAATCACTAGGTTGTAACCTCTCCTTCTATCATCAATAAAGAGTACTGCTTATTTTTCCCTATGTGTATTTGTATTGGCTTTGATTTTCCATATTGCAGGATCTTAGTTGATGTGTATGGTTTATGCTTTAATGATTTAGCTAAATAGCTTGAATAGATATCTATGTTATTGCATTTCAGTGCTATTTCTTGCAGGAAGATTGCTATACCTAGTTTATTGCATGAGCCATTAAAGATCAAAAGTAAGCCTCCAATCCTCTCTGTCTATCTATTCTGACTTAGGTTTCATCTGTCAAAAATTTTGAGGAAAATGGATCAGATGGAGTACCAAAATCTAAGGAACGATCAACCCAAACACTTGGCGACGTTGATTTTGGATTTGCCGCCTAAGCCAAATAGATTGATTGCTATGCCGGCTCAATAAGGCTAGGTGATAAAACATCATCCAACGTAGAAATTCTTAACGAATGATAGGAGTCCATAAAAGGAACTAGCACTTGATCCTATACTCCGCTTTGCGGGTGTATCGAACCTTAGTGAGAAACGCAACTGGATTTACTCCTTTGCAATTGGTGTATGGTATGGAAGCTATCTTACCAATCCAATGCAAAATATCATCATTAAAACTCGCGATAGACTTGTTACCTGACACCTCAGAAGAAGAAGTGAATCTCCTTAACCTCATCCATCTAGATGAAATGTGTCGTGAAGCCCAATTGGCCAACGAAGCGCATAAGAGACGTATAAAGACGCAATACGACAAAAATGTCCAACCTCGCATCTACTGAGAGGATGACTTGGTCCTTCTTTACGATCAAGAAGCTAATGTAATAGGTACAGGGAAATTCGAGCCATTGTGGCATGGCTCCTATATTGTCAAAATAGTTCTTGCTAAGGGTGCCTATGAGTCAGTTGATTACGATGGGATTCCATTGGCACAGCCTAGAAATGGGTTGTATTTGAAATGTTACTATGCTTAATCATGAGCGTAGTAATTTTTGTATTATATTGTATATATGTTGTTGATTTTCATTCACTATCTTAATTTGTTTTTAGAGTTTTCTTGACGTTAGTAATCCACTTTACATTTTATGGCAGATGTCTGAATCTTTGGAACCATTTGTTGGATATGCTGATGGTGCTAGTCGTAGTACGCAGAATCTATCCTCTGCAGCGTAGGCCATTTTTGCTCCAAACGGCAAGTTAGTGAGTTTTCAAGGGATTTGTATTGGTAGATTGACGAACAATATCGCTGAGTATAGCGCATTGATCGAACTTCTCTCTGATGCCATTTCATTTGGTATTAACCACATAATCATAAGGTTAGACTCACAACTTGTGGTATTACAACTTACTAGTGTTTATATTGTTATAAATCCAACACTTCTTAGATTGTTCCTAAGAGTTCGACTTTTGGAAAGACATTTTTATTTTGTTCAATATCAACAAATTTTCAGAAATTTGAACACTTTAATTGATTCATTAGCTAATCAAGTTTTAGACAGATATTTACGACATAGGTAAAGAAAACATTCAAATCATTGAATAGGATTGTGCATTAAACATAGGAAAAACTCTGAAATCATATAGATAGATAGTTATAGGTTTTTACAAAATTTGTGCCCAAGACACATCAGTCATCTGACCTCAAAATGTATGCAAAATATCACAAGTAAACTAGTGGTTCTCATGGTAACATGCTATAGATCTAGCAATCCTACGGAGCAACCGCATCCAATGGTTAGGAACCCCAATAGTATGTTGCTGCAATCACATGGGAAGCTCTTCAATCCAGAAATCTGGAATCCCAAAGGTCAACCCCTCTATGTGCCGCTAAAGGTCAGCTAGAGTCTCAGCCATATCAAGGTCTTGAAGGACTTCTCTCCCGACAGCCCTCTCTGCTGGCGCATCTACTTCACTCTGGTTCCTCTATTCATTGGACACGACCGATATCTGCATTACATCAAACATTTAGTTTATTCTTGTAAAGAAATCAAAAACACAAAAACATTGTAAAAACCTTCGAAAAATCAAAAAACATGGTCAAATCATTCTTACCTATTGCACCCCACTGAGCGGCTTCAGGTAATACTAAATCTGGATCTCCTCGGAAGTCGATGCCTGCATATGCGTACTCATCGATGGTGATGATCTGTCGTCGGAACCAGGTGAAGAATGTAGTAGAGAACACAATGATCGATTGGCCTGCATGCCGACCCATGAGTTTTACCCATCTCTGCATTCGAGGATCTCTTGGACTAGATATATCCAATGTTACATGTTGTGGCTGCATCAGTCGAATCCATTCCAAAGCGAAGGAGATAAGGATTGAACCATAACTGAAATCTTTCTTCCTTCCTCCCTTTGCTTTATTCAGTTGTTCCTTTATCTAAGATAGAACAGCTTCAGACCAGTTGAATATTGTTGGCTCTAAGCACTCTAGCGCATATTGCATATACGATCTGTTCGCTACATGTAGTGTAACTGTGCCAGCAAGTTTATCGATCGTGAAAAGAATGGTTCTCAAAGGAAAATCCCTGACATCCCAGATGTTTATTTTTCCATCTTTGCTAGGTTCTGCCCCTGGATAGAAATACTGCATAACATCATCCCTCACTATCTCCCCTCCAACGGTAGACCCTATGACAGAAATAGGCAAACCTCTCCTTGAAAAACCTGTGAGAAAATACACGTCCTTAACTGTTATGGGAACCGCTTTGTTTTTAATGTTAAATGCCTCTATCTTCGGATCCCATGCTCGAACTAAGAACTCCAAGAGTTCTATTTTTTGCCTCATTCCCGACAATTTGAAGTACTTAAGTAGTCCACAATATTTTAGGGATCTTACAGTACCCAGATCACTCAAGGCAATCATATCTTGTTCTTCACGTTCTCTTTCCCTCCATGTAATTGTCATTATAATCCGATGGAAACCTGAAATACAACCATAAGATCCATTAGATTCCATTCATTGCAAAAAAATAGGAAAATTTTGGGCACAACATGAAAATAAAAAATTGAACTGCACCCAATGCACTCCCTAGGCTGAGACAATGCATTGCACATGCAGGTACCCTTCATTTTACCTGGCATGCAACGCAGGTTTCGACATTCAGGGGTGAGTTGCCCTCATTTTGGGCAGAATTTACCCTAGGGGCCTTAAAACCCTAACAATATGCAAAGAATGGAAATGTAATGAATACCAAAGGGAAGAGGAGGTTCATGGTACTAACCTAGATCAAACGGTGACGAAGTCCGTCCACAAAAATGACCGCAATCAACGACTGAAATTCGGGGGCAAAATCAGGTTCAGAGCTCCAAAATGCAAATGGTAACTATGGAATGGTAAAAATTGATAGTGAAACTACTTTTTATAGTCATTTAATTGTTTGCAAATTAAATTTATTGCTATGACTATAGTTTTTATTATGTTTTTATCATGAAACAAGTATTTTTAATCCATTTGATGTTGTTCTGAACAGGAAATACAACTGTTGAACAGATTAGTTGTGCAAATTTATTCAAAGAATGACTTGACCACAAAGCATACTTTTTCTCCTTATTTTTCGAGCTTTGTTAAAAATGAAAAAATATTTAAAGCGCACATTTATCTCTTTTTCAAGCTTCGATAATAGCGAAAAAGGAATCCCTGGAGTCTTCTTTCAACTCTTTTCAGACTCTGATAATGTGAAAATATTTTCGAGCACTTGCCTTTTCGAGCTCGTTAAAGTAAATGAATTGATATCTACTCAGTAAAAGTTTAACCCTTTTTCGGACTGAGATGGATTATTTATGAAAAAGGAATACCTTGGTTAAACATGACCAAAGAGGTTCTCTCAGATATTATTTTACACTTTTTCGGGCCTGAGTGACAAATTTATGAAAAAATTATTTTTGGAGTTCTCTTTCGTCCTCTTTTTTAGACTCTCTAAATAAGAAAAAGGACTGGGCTATCACTGTCGTTAAGCTCGTTAAAACATAAAATAGTGACGGGCTTGTCGATCATGGCAAGAATCGAGTTTCATTCATCGCTAGACTCGTTAAATTATTAAATATAGATACTTTATTCGCCCGAAGTGTTGAATTATAGATCAAGCAAATGTTATCCTCCTCAAGCTTGTTAAAAAATAAAGAGGTACTGGTCGACAAAAGATCGGGGAAAATTTGGAAAAATGAGCAAAGTTTCTTTTTGGTAGCAAGACTCTCTTGAACATGACACTTCTTTCACTCCCTGTCCGTGACTGTTTGGGTTGAGTAATCATATTGACGGTTCATTCACACCTATGGTTCATCATACCTTCACTTCAGTTTTGAGTCAATGCTGCCAACTCATCACAGTGTCGCCGATATGTTCAAGAGAAGTCATCCAGTTATTAAAACCTCATCCTTCTGCAATACTTGTAAACCTTCATTTTCATGACCATCATCCGTGAAAATTTCTATATCAAGTCATACCCTTGTCTCTGAAATCAGTAACTCCAGTTTTGCAATAAGGTGACTTCTTGTCGACAACAAATCAATATCCAGGAAGTTCACTTAGAAACATCAGATTCCAGTACCATGAGGCTTGTTACAGCATTGACAAGATCCTTGCTTCCGGACTTTTGACTGAAATATTTCGTTTGGCGTTCGACATCAAATCATCTATTCACGCCTTACAAAATGTATTGCAGTACCTTGAGGGCCATTAACATTAATGGTGGTTATCTCACATTTGTTAACAGATCACATCATTGGCTGGTAATCAAACGATTTCTTTCCATCTTCAACTACAAAACATATATTCACATGGCTAGACTTGTACCCGAATGATCGAGTGAAAGAGATAAGAAGACCTCGGATCTAATTTTAGCCATCCGGGCTGCAATTTCAGGATTGTTGTACACATCATCTATACGGTGACCTTACCTACAAATTTTCATCCAAACATGGGCCTATATCTGTAGGCATGTCTATATTTGGGCAAAATTCCAATGAAGACGACTTTCTGAATTATGTGCATGTTATTAGGTTGTTTATGTGCTGAACATGGGAATGCCTACCCTCAACAATTATGATCAAAGAGGATATATCATGATGTAATGTATTATAATATTGATGCAGGTGACCACTTCGCTTCTTTTCCAGATTCATCACAGTGTAAAGCATCTCAATCAAATGTTCTTATTATTTGGATCTCATGCTTTAGGGGGCAATTGTTATGGGTCAATTTGGGCGCCATCCCTAATGACCTGGTTAACTGGACATCATCTCCAGGACCAATGATCAAGGGTCTATCATTCCCTATCATTTCAGTTGCTACATGCCCTCAGACAAGAAACAAGACAAATCAAGAAAGACTCTCATCAAGCAAAGGTTTCCATGGTTTGAAGCTTGTTATATAGCATATGAGAGCTCACCAACGCAGGCTTTAAGGGGCCTAAGTGTGTTGCATATGCAGGTAGCCCCATGCAAGGCTACTCTGCAAATCACTTCTCGACATTCAAAGGTGCATTGGTCACATTGGGAGCGAAATTCTCATTGTTCTGGAATCTCCACTTGGCCAGTGCCTTCTAGAAGAGTTCACATGTGTCAAGATTTGGATCCAAGTGTCCATTTGACATCTACATGACTAGAAACATGTCTTTCCTATTATTGGAAATTCATTGATTGCAAAACAACCTACAGTTCATCTATAAATTGAGCATAGATCTAAGTGCTTGAGAAGGAATAATTTGAGTAGAGAAATGCTGAAGAATTTTCAATTGAGAGCTAGATTTGTGTAGCTGCTACTGGAGAGATTTAAACTGTGATGAGGTTTGGGAACGTTGCTGGAAGGTCACTTCAAATCAGTCACTAGGTTGTAACCTCTCCTTCTATCATCAATAAAGAGTACTACTTATTTTTCCCTATATGCATCTGTATTGGCTTTCATTTTCCATATTGCAAGATCTTAGTTGATGTGTATGGTTTATATGTTAATGATTTAGCTAACTAGCTTGAATAGATATCTATATTATTGCATCTTCTGTTGTTTCAATGTTCTTTCTTGCAGGAAGCATTCAGCCCACAAACCGCTTGAATTTGAAGTTGCAACGAAAGCGACAGAAGGAGCCATTTGGAAGCGACTGAACAAGTAAGCCTCCAATCCTCTCTGTGTATCTATTCTGAGTTAGGAAAAATAGTCGTATAGTCTTTCACCTGTTGTTCTAGACTAGCACCTCTCTAGGGAAGCGTGATTTATCTGTAATTCACAATTCTGACCCAACAATATTCTCTAAATTATTATTATTATTATTTATTCAATGCTTTTTCTATTTCAAATCTCACAAGTTTCCTTGATTAAGGATTTTTAAATTTTTGTTGTTGTTTATAGATAATTTTATTCTTGGAATTATTGAATTATACTAAAAGTGAAAAAAAAAATTATCTCAAAGTTCTATAAGAAAATTATCCATATCTCATTAACTTCCAACACTAGTCCAAATAAATTAAGGACTAATTCATCATAGTTAATATCCTTCATAATTTTTATTTTCTTAAAATAACTCTTATAAAACATTCAAAAATGCAAAAGCTAAATGTTTAAAACATGTTAAGGATTATTAATAAGAAATACATTATTACTAAAAAGGTAAAAAAAATGGTATTAATCACCTTTAAATTCAATGAATCTTTTTCTTTGAAACATTTTCATAGAGTTTTATACCCTTTTCCACACATTGGAACAATGTTTTCAATATGTTTTAAGTTTTTTCTTAGAATAACATGCATTATCTGATACCCATCATTTAAATGTACAAATAATTCAAATTTACTACTATTATATTAAAATTGAAAATAATTTGTCATGTTCTCTTATTTGGGTGTGCTTCCAGTGCACACATTATGATAAGTTTTTTTCCCTAATCTTTTATTAGCCATATTCTCTCAATAAAAATTTACAATATGAAATACAAAAATTATGAAATATTTTTTTCACCAATTAAATAAAGAATTTCATAATTAAATTGTCTTTGGGTTATGCGATGTAAAATTAAATAATATGTAATGATGTACATAATATAGTTTTATGCACTAGAGCATTAGTACTACATAATGCACACTATTAAATTGAAAATAATTTTGAGAACATGACGTCAAAATTTGGTGCATTTTACAATAAAATCACACTAGTGCATCTCTTAAAACCATTTATTTTTTTAAATTGATAGTGATAAGTTCCATGATATAATGCGGTGAATGCTCTGAATCCAATATATACCCAAATTCCCACAAACAAACTCAAACGATTAAATGTCCATTATCTAAAAAAGATCATCATAAAATAGTAGAGAGAACCCCTAATGCTCGACTTTGTAGCAACATTAAACAAATGGGAAGAAGAGAAAAGTAAGGTTTGTACTAGTAAAGGTAACTCCAAAACCCTTATATTTTCTTTAAAATATATTGCAAATATCAGCATAAATAAATAAAAAGTTAGTAATTTTTTTGACCCAATTGAGAAAAAATTTGAGATTGAAGTTACATATCTAAAATTTCTATATTGCAAATTTGTATGTGACCTAAAATGATTTCTTATAAATTTGGCTTTTCAAAAAAAATTTCTACCCACTCCAAATTCATCCTGGTTAAATTTTTCTTGCATAAATGTCCCCTCTAGTTTTTGACAAAAGAATGGAATAAAGATTGGATTTTTCTTTTATAAACATGTTTTCACATAAATGTCCCCTCCAGTTTAAAAGAATGGAATAGATATTGGATTTTTCATTTATAAACATGTTTTCAGAAAATTCTTGCTCATGTTTTCACTTAAATATTTTTTCACATTGATGATGAACGTATACCATGTGTGTCTATTTATGTTTATATTTGTTTGTATCTAGTGGTGCACCGTTCAAACTTTAGCACCATAATGACTTAAAAGCACTACTAAAATAGTTTAGAGTGAAAATAGAAGTGAAACCTCCAAAATCAACTTTTTGAAGTTGTTTTTTTTGTGTAATTTTTTGCAAAGGTCTATCATCGACGGAGTAATATAATTCAATGCACTAATGCATTCATAATGTGAATTCGATGCAATGATTTCTTTAAAAATACCTTTAAAATCTTCCAAGGTTGGAATATTACATGCATCACAACCTTTATTTTTAAAAGTTAAAACACAAATGATAGTACTCCATATGATATGCAATGATTAATCATGTGCTCATGAGCAGAAACTGTATCATTTCAAATTATACAAATGATGTTCAAACTCACACTTTGTACTTAAAAAACGTCTTTCAAAATCTTGTTTGAATTTAGAATGGTACATGCTTCCCAAACTTTCTTGTAAAAATGTAAACATGTATTGATTGTGGCTTTGGCTCTAGTTTAAAGAAAAATATGTGATATTATTGAATCTGCAATTCATCAAATTCCAACTCATTCAACATCATTTTAAGTTCATCAAGTTCTCCCTTATCATTTGCAGTAATTCCATATTTTCTTCATTTTGTAATCTCTGATTGAATTTATGCTACATTTTCACATGCATTTGAATAATTATGCATTGGATTTTGTATGAGTTTGATCTGAGATTGAGTTTGGATGTGCATGATATTCCACTAGTAAAAGAATGCCACGATTTCTTATTAGAAACAATGTATCATAGGTATATTATAGATGAAATTGGAGAGTCACTTTACCCTACCAATTCTAACATGTCATCTTCTAACAACCACTCTAGATAATTGGTAGTAAGCATGAATGATATATCTTTTATGACATCCTAATAATATGTGGTTGTTCAAAATGTAAAGATTTGAATATGAATCATTGTTGTGTTACATTGTATCATTTTATTTATTACTAGCTACCCTTTCCCACTATGGTCAACCAATAAATGATATAGAAGTATGCATAAGAACACTTCCATATGCTTTTTTTTCAAAAGTTGAAAGCTAAATAAACTATGTATCATCCTAAATTGACCAACCCATCTCCTTCTATTGAGTCAACCAATGGTTGTAGCAAGTCAAAGTATGGTATAAATATTACCCAACATGTCTATAATAGGATATTTAAAAGGTTATATGTGCCAAAAGAAAAAAATGCCCGAGTACACATGAAGGATAGTTCAATTGTTGAAGGGTAGTGATGAAAGTTTTCTTCTTTTCCATCTACAAAGTAAATACTAAACATGTTATAACCACACTGTGTATGACTTCTAGCCACATTACCTAGCTATCCCCAATGTTAGGACTAATATCACCTTTTGTGGTAAAAATTACATGATTTCCAAGTGGATGTTAAAAATATTGGGTTGTTTTTTCTTTCACATTTATTTTTTGCTCCCAAATAGGCAGTGGCACTTATGCCATTTTTTGTTCTAGTTTTTACTCAATTTAATCTTGAATATTGATATATAATGGAAAATTTACATTGCAAAGATAATTTTTAACTCCATGTTTTTATTCCTAAAAAAATTGAACTTAAGAGAACTAAGATAACTCATAGAATTTCCATGTATAATATATGAATGAATAGTTATGTGTCTAAATCCTTTAACATGATGAACCTATTAAATATTGTTATTCATCCACACACTCATGGGAACATTGATGTATTCATAAGTAGTTATAAGTGCTAATTGAGTTAGTGCAAATTACTGTTTGAGGAACACAACAATGACACATATTTCTTTATGAAAATGAAGGCATCTAGATTTTTTTTGTGCATGCAATACATAGTATATCTCTTTGTGATGGTTTGTTAATAAATAACATTTTTCACATACCTCCAATTGCTCATAAATAATGGACTTCTTTCAAACTACCTTTAATTTTCCTCTTGGAATGTAACAAAAAGATCATTTGGTAATTGTATTTTTTTATTTTCAATGGAAATAATGTAAATTTACTACTTAATTCAACATTCGTTTTATAAAGTGGATGGTTGCATGTGTAATATTATAAGAAAGTTTCCATGATTTTAATTAATATTTCGTGTAATTTTTTATATAATAGATTCAATGTGTTTAATAAATGATCAATTTAATGTTCAATGTTATGCAACCAACTCACATAATAAAGAAAAGATAGATCAACTACTTGAGAAATAACCTCATTTACATTACATAAATGAACAATTATTGGATGATACAAATGAAAATACCTCCTTTGTATATATAAGAGTCTAAGGGGTCACAATATAATCAGATCCTACATAATAATAATAATAATAATAATAATGCAAGGGCACAACAATAATAATAGTGGGCTTGTATGGGGCACAACAATAACAATATGGGGGCTACATGAGCACAACAATAACAAAAAGGGGGATACACTAACAATAACAATAAGGGGGATACACTAGTATTATTAGGACCTAACATACACCTCTCCTCCAAAAAAGTGTTGTCCTCAACACTTGAGTAGTTATGGATGCTATTGTATAAAATTTTCATCCTCCCATGTGGAATCTTCAGCGGGTAAGTTCTTCCACTTAATCAGATACTCTAAAATTGATCGATTTCAGAGCCACCAGGTTCTTGTTTCCGTGACTGCTTCAGGAAAAAATATGATTTTTCTTTCTTCGTCAAGTTTTGGAAACATTGTTTGAGCTGGAATCTTGTCACCAATAACCTTCTTTAAGCATGAAACATGGAAAATTGGATGTACTCGAGAATATGCAAGTAGCTCCAATTTGTATGCCATAATACCAATATTTTGCAACACCTTGTAAGGACCGTAATACTTGGGTGATAATTTATTATCCTTCTTAGCTTTCTTGAGGTATATTTGTTTGTATGATTGTAGTCGTAAAAATACCTAGTCGCCGACATAAAAAATTCTTTCACTGTGATGTTGATTTTCCTATTGTTTCTTTTGATTCTGCACCAGAGTGAGGTTATCCTTTAAGAGTTGTAGAATTTTTTGTTGATGCTCAATCTGATATTCCACTGCTTGAACCTTACAATTTTATCTTAAATATGATGTTATGGATGGTGAATTATATCCATAAAGGGCCATAAATGGGGTCATTTTTGTTGCAGTATGGAAGGAAGTTCTATACCACCATTCAGGTAGAGGTAACCACTTGACCCATTGTGTTTGTTTATCAGAAACAAAGCAACAAAGATATCCTTCCAAACATTTTTTCACTGTCTCAGTTTTCCCATCAGATTAAGGATGATAAGATGAACTATGAGCTAATTGAGTGCAAAGACAATTAAATAATTTCATCCTAAAAGTTATAGTGAAAATGGTATCTTTGTCACTTACTATAATCTTTGGTTTTCGATGAAGCTTTTGAATTGTTTTCATAAATGTAGTAGCAATTGTACTGGCTTTAAAAGGATTAGATAATGCACAAAAGTTTTCATACTTGGTAATTCTATCAACTACCACCATGATGACACTATGTCCTTCAGACTTCGGTAAACTTGTGATAAAATCCATTGATACTTCCTCCCAACACTCACCTAGAATGGCTAAAGGTTCTAACAGACTTGGGGTCTTAATTGTCTCAACTTTATTTTGTTGGAAAACAAAAAAAATTGCCACAAAATTTTGAATATCATATTTAAGTCCATCCCCAAAAATTCCTTCTTGACCCTATGGTATGTTTTTAAAAATCCCGAGTGCCCTCCTAAGTGAGGGATGTGAAATTCCAAAAGAATATTTTGTTTGAGTTGGGAATTCTTACAAAGATATAAGCAATCTTTGTTCCATAATGAATCATTTTTCCAACTAAATATATTTGATGTACTAGGATCTTGCTGCAAATTTTGAATGAGTATCCCCACATCTTCATCATTCTTCAATTCAACCCTTACTTTGGTTATCCACTTAGGTTGGATAATAGAAATGGCACAAAGAAATGCTTCCACATCCTCATCATTTCTTGAGAGTGCATCTGCATGAACAATTTTCTTTCCGTTTTTTTAGATGATTTCAAAGTCATAACCCTACATCTTTGTGACCCATTTTTTATGCTCTTCTAAAGATAATCTTTTCCAAAAAGTATTTAATACTATCATGATATTTTTTTACCTTGAAGTGTCTTCCCATTAGGTATGGTCGCCATTTATATAGTGCATGTAGTATTGGAAACATTTCCTTCTCATAAATAGGTTTTTGTAAATACATTCCTTTGATTGTAAAACTTTCAAAATTAATGGGTCTTCCTTCTTACATTAAAACGACACTAATTCCATTTCCTGAGGCATCACATCCCATAATAAATGTTTTTGTGAAGTCTAGCGTAGCTAATACTGGTGCTTGGAACATTGCCTCTTTAAGATGTTCAAAGGCCTTAGTTGCTTCTAGAGTCCAAGAAAATGTATCTTTCTTCATTAATGATGTTTGAGGTGTCATTATTATCGCATAACTATTATAAAAATTTTGATAATACCTTGTCAACCTGAGAAATCCTCGAAGATGCTTTATGGTTGTGGGGATTTTCTATTCTTTAATGGAATTAATTTTGTTAGGGTCTACCTTAGCACCCTCATGAGATACAAAATGACCCAATTATTCTGCCACCTATGTTCCAAAGAAACATTTGGAGGTTTTTGCATATAATTATTTCTCCTCCAATAGTTTGAGCACCCTATCAAAATGTTGAACAGGATCCTTCCAATACTTCTTATAGATTAGTATATCATCAAAAAACACTAACACAACTTTTCTAAGGGTCTGAAAAAAGAATTCATCGAACCTTGAAATGTGGAAGGTGAGTTAGTAAGGCCAAAAGCCATGACCAAAAATTCATAATGACCCTCATGAGTTATGAATGTTTTTTTTAGAATTTATTTAATATTCATTCTATTTTGATGATATCCTGAACGAAGATCCAACTTCGTGAAGTAAATTTCTCCATGTAATTCATCCACAAATTCATCATTGATAGGGATGGGAACTTTATATTTAATAGTGAGCTTGTTGAGCTCCCTATAATCTAGACACATATGGCATGATCCATCCTTCTTGTGCACCAATACTACTAGAGCAGAGAAAAAAATTTGACTATGTTGAATAATACCATCCTCTAGCATTTATGCAACCATACATTCAATCTCACTCTTTTTGGCATAAGGATATCTGTAAGGCATTATGTTTGGAGGATAACTTCCTGGAATCAAATGAATAGCATGATCCGGATCATGAATAGGTGGGAGGCATTTGGGAGTCTAAAACACCTTGGAACGATTGTCCAAGACTTTTTTTAGATATAGGGAAATAGATGATTTTGATTTTTGATGTTAAATTACGCCTCATTGGTCTTTGTCCGGAGGATTTTTCATGACATTGGATCTGATTATCTTTCCTCATTTCCCTGCGACACCCCTTAACTCAAATTACTTTCCTTCCCAAAAGGAATTCAATAAAAGTTCTTGAAAATCAAATGCTTTCGTCCCCAAATATTGTAGCCATTAGAATCCTAGTACAACATCAAAACCACCTATTGGAATGGAAAGAATTGGGCTATTCAATACACATTTCCCCATGGTTAGCTTGATGTTATATCAATTTCCAGAGAAATTTATAGTTCGTCCATTTGGAACCATCACTTGACACTCTGGTGCTGGATATAGGAAGTAATTGAATTCCTTGTCTATCTTACAATTAATAAAATTATGGGTACTACCCGAATCATGTTGATCAGTTTTTGTCATTGATGTCAACCCAAGCAGCACCAGGGGATACCCTGAGCTTGCATGGGAATTTTGACTTGACAACTTACTCTATACTAAGTCATGGTTATTTTGGATGGTTTCTACTTGTTAATATGTTTCCGTTGATATATGGCACGCCATGTAATTATTCACGATTTGAGAGATATTCATGTTTGAAGTTAGTAACCCTAGTTAGTGGGCTAAAACTCCATGGGGTTGTGGCATGACACTAATCATTGTTTGTGGTAATTGAATAGTCAATAATTAATAATTTTTTACGCTCCTAAAATCCATCCAATTTTCACTTGTTGAATACTCTTTCAACCTAAGAATTTATATAAATTTTGACCCTCATATCCTCCTCATGTAAGGATTTCGCTACTTAAAACAGGTCATTGTGGAATTTTCGCTATAACTATTTTTACTGCGAAGCTTCAGATGCAAAAAAAAAAAAACCATTTGAGCTTAAATCCTGCTGAAGCTCATGTCAAATTTCAAATATTGGTTTGCTATATTTTTAGAGATATGATCTGAGGAAGTTAGCATTTTTTCAAGCTCCCGAATTTCATGTCAAACAGGTGATCTTGGGGAAATCGTCATAAATTTCTCTCTGAGCATTGGATTCAAATTTCATAAAAACTGATAGAAATAGGATGGGTTGTAGTTTGTTGGGTATTGTTTTCAGGACCAAAGATTGAAACAGTGACACATGGCACTTCGTACAAGTTCACATTACTGAACCAGTCTATAATCAGGTCATCGTAGGAGATTGGGCATAGCTATTTCATGAAGAATCCAATATTGATCAAACCTACAGGGTTGGAAATAGGACTCAGAGGGCTACCATAGGGCGTCATTTCAGACCTTGGAGATCTAAAATTACATAGATACAACAGATTCAATATCGAGCTTCTAGAAAGAAAAGAAAACATATGCATTCAAGGATCACTACAGTAAGGAAAACACATCAACAACTACAACAAGGTATGTATGATTAGTGTTTGAATTTTAATTTTAATATCATCTTTGACATGTGTTTTTGTAGGACAGTGTAAGTATTTTTTATGTATTTTTTATTGGGTTTTGTTCATAAACGTTGAACGTATTTACATTTTAATTTTGAATATCTCTCTGACATATGGTTTGCAGGACAGTGTAAGCATTTTGTTTATATATTAGTTTGGGTCTTGTTCATTAATGAATGTGTAGGAAGGAGGACACAATAGGACAACTCATACACATACTAGAAGGAAAATGCAATGCCAAAGTACCATTACTTGAAGCAGACACTACAATACCTCAGTAGTTGCTAGTGTTCAAAGAACCAGTGTCTAGTCAAGTATCAGGTCGTGTCAAAAGTCAATGTTATAAAAATCATCATTGTAAAAGTGTAAAAGAGTAATTATTGGTAAAGAGTCAATCTTCCTAGAGTTTGAGAGGCATTATTGGGAGGTATAAGTGTCATTGTTGGATAATGTTATTGTTGGGTTGCAGGTCATAATGTGATTGGGTGATTGGTCTAGTTCAAGAAAATCATTCTAAATCATATTGTATCGTGGATCATTGTCCCTGGTATAGGAGCCCACATCCTTGTCTTATTTCTGAACATTATAGGGTGGCAGGGAGGTGCTAGATTGGTGCATGAAGTCACCTATAGGTTGGAGCCTGTGAACACTTTAGGGTGGCAGGTCAGTCTAGGATGTCAGAGAATCCATTCAGTTCACTACTGAAGAAACCAGGGCGTTGGGGTGTCCTTCCAATGGGATTTGGAGAAGAATTCTTTTCTATAATTCTATGAAGTTGTACCTTTCATTTGATTTGGGGTTGAAGATTAAAGAATTTATTAGAAAAGATTTTGGTGGTTTTTGATCCGGAGGGGGTTTTCCACCTAAAATTCGTGTGCTTATTGTGTTCTATTGATTACTATTATTACTGGATAAACATCAATAAAAATTGAATATTAACTAATGCTCTAAAAATATTTAAAAGTGTTAATTCATAAGAAATACTTATTCACCCCCCCACCCTTAGTATTTACAAAAATAGGTATCAGATCTTGGTTCCTTCAATAGTATAATAACTAGAAGGAGATCATGGAGTATACTAATAATAGATTTCTTCTATTTAATGGAAATAACTATGCACTTTGGAGTGGAAGAATGAAGGTTCATTTGATGGTGCAAGGATACGAAGTATGGGAAGTCGTTGAAAAAGGATTTACAACAAACGAGGATGAACAAGGTAAGAAAAATATGGTATATGATGCAAAGGCTAAATATCTCATCATCAGTGGCCTTATCGAATCTTTCTATCTTAAGGAATTGAGTTTCAAAACAGCTAAAGAATTATGGTGCAAGCTTGAGAATATATATGCAGGTGACTCATACGTGAAAGAAGCAGAGCTTCAAATTTACAGGGCAAAATCTGAGCAACTCAAAATGAAGGAAGATGAAAATATTGGTGCATATTTACAGTGTGTTGATGAAATATCAAATGCATTGGAAGGTTTGGGAGAACCTTTCAACACGAAAATTGTTGTCTAAAAGATCCTTAGAACCTTTCCGGCAAGAATCAACCCAAAGGTATCTGTCGTGAAATATAGTTTGAATCTAGCCAATCTCAATAAAGATGAATTGCATGGAGTGCTTACGGCATATGAAATGAGGATTGAAGAAGAGGATGACACATCTCACCTAGAAACAACATTTTCTGCATCCAATAAAACTAGTAAGGACAAGCATACTACGAAAGAAAAAAAATTGTAGTTGTAACGAAGGAGAAAAGGAAGAAGATGAAGAAGAATTTTTAGATAAATAATTTTCCTACTTCACGAGAAAAATGAGAATAGTTACGGGGAAATTCAAAGGTAAAATTCCATTGATATGTTTAGATTGTGGTGAGGTTGGGAATTTTGCAGCCAAGTGTCCTCATAAAAATGAGGTTGTTACGAAAGGAAATAAAGGTTTGAGGAAGTTCAAAAAGTAAGTCAAGAAGAAATGGTTTAAGAAGAGTTTCTTCTCCAAAGAAGATAGCTCCACATCTGATGAAGACAGTGATAACAAAGAAGAAATCAACGAAAGAGTGTTGTTTATGGCCAAGAAAAATAAGCAAGAAGCATCTGACGAAGAAGAAGAGATGACAAAGGTTGAATTTCAAAACGAAGTGATTAGGGTTATCAAAGAGCTCAAGTTCGAGAAGAAGCATTTCAACAATGTTGAAGATAAATTAAATATAGAAAGGGAATAGGGCCTAAATCTTAAAATCAAGATTGAATAATATAAACGAGTTGAAGAATCGGTCAGGGAAGAATTAAAGGAAAGAGAAGCATTGGAAGATGAAATAGTTCTCTATGAAAGCAAGTAAAAAATGGAAAAAATATTCAAAACTACACCAACAACTCCAAGGCATTGGAAGAAATCATCGACAATCATCGATCAAACAGTGACAAGACTGGACTTGGTGACAAATAAAAATACGAAAATGAGCCAAGTCCTTATATGAAAACAAAATAAGATGCATATGCAAAATATAACAAGCAGGTAGATCTCCCATCTAACTCAAGAGATCCGGACTTGCAGGAAGAACCATGGAAGGAAATTACTTGAAGAATATTTCCTCTCAGGTAATAACCTATCTTCTATGGTCATTGTTATTCATGTGGAAGTTTTAGACATAGAGCTATAGAATTTCTCACATATGTTTGGAAAAAATACAGTTTTGGGAGATATTTTAGAAAGGGATATTCCAGAACTCAAAATAATATTAACAAATTTGATCATTTGAGAGATGATGTCGAATGTTACAAATGTAAAAAATTTTGACACATGGCTAAAGTTTGCAGACTTGGAAGTTCTTCAAAGGAATTCTCGCAAGACAAATATGGAAAAAGAAGATTGAAAAATGTGTTATCGCTCTCAAGGCTCAAAGAAACATAAATTTTTGGTATTTTGATAATGGTTTCTCAACTCATATGACTGTTATGGCACAAACGAATGGGACATATAAAGTTTGAAAATTTTGTCACGATCAACAAGAAGGAAGCAGTAAGAGAAATGCCTGAAATTTCAAAACCTACCAATACGATATGCGAATCTTGTCAGCACGACAAGCAGACAAAAGTTGATTTCAAGACAAAATAACACTTTGCATCACATCCATTGGGATTAGTACATAATGATGTATGTGGTCCTATGAAAACAAAAGGTTTAGATGGCGAATTGTATTTTATGCTAATGATAGATGATTACACTATAATGACATCTGTCAGCTTCTTAAATAAAAAGACTGAGACATTTGAGTGTTTTAGAAACTACAAGGAATTGGTCGAAAATGAAACTGATTTGAAGATCAAATGTATGAGATCATATAATGGCGGAGAATTCACTTCCAAATTATTTCAATAGTACTGTGATTAAAATGGAATAAAAAGGTAATTTTCAACAGCCAGAACACTGCAGCAAAATGGAGTTGCTGAAAGGAAAAACTGAATTGTACAGTAAATGGCTAGAACAATGTTAAATGAGTCAAAATTAGATGATAAATTCTGAGTTCAAGCAATCGAAATAGTTGTATTCATTATAAACAGAGGTTTGTTAAGGAACATTTGTAACATGACTCCATATGAATTATGGAAAGGAAGACCAACTAACATCAAATACTTCAAAATATTTGGAAGAAAATGCTACATCAAAAAGAGAAGATAAAAAATTGGGCAAGTTCAATTCTTGTGTCGATGAAGGTATTTTCGCTGGTTATTCACACAAAATGAAGGCTTATAGATGCTACAATATGAGGCGAAAACAAATAGTGGAAAACATAAATGTTACTTTTGATGAATATTTTGTTACAAAGGATGATGAGGAGATTGTCCCTTCAAGAAAATATGAGGGATCTTAGGGAGAATCTGTGAAGGATGAAGAAGAAGCTCCAGAACAAGAACATTCAAATAAGGAAACAACAGTCAACCAAGAGGAAATAAGAAATGGTTAGTAGGATGTACAATAAATTTCTCCAAATGCTTTAAAACAATGGTGTCAAAAGAATCATCTGTCAAATTAAATCATCAACAACATAAATGAAGGAAATGGAACTAGAAGAATTTGTCAGCTTCGTTCATCACAGCAAGCCCACCTTACCTTTCTAGCAACTTTTGAACATAAATAATTTGAGGAAGCTAGTCAAGATGAACACTGGGTAGTAGCTATGAATGAAGAACTAGATCAAATTGAGAAGAAAGATACTTGGGAATTGGTTCCATGGCCAAAGGATAAAAATTTTATTGGAACTAAATGGGTCTTTAGAAACAAATTAAATGGGGATGTACAAGTTACCAGGAATAAGGAAATATTATTCTGCAAAGGATATGCACAAGTTGAAGGAATTGATTTTGAAGAAACATTTTCTCCCGTTTCCAGAGTGGAAGCTATCAGAATCATTCTCTCTTATGCATGCTCGAGAAAAATCAAGGTCTATCAAATGGATGTTAAGTCAACCTTTCTAAATGGTGAATTGGAGGAAGAAGTTTACATTGAACAACCCAAAGGTTTTATGTTCTCTAAAAAGGAATTCTATGTATGCAGATTAAAGAAGGCACTATATGGTCTCAAGCAAGCTCCTAGAGCTTGGTATGCTCATCTTGATGGATATCTACATCAACAAGGATTCAAGAAAGGAAGTGCCCACAACAATCTCTATGTAAAAGTGGATCAAGATAACCTAAAAATTATCGAGGTATATGTAGACAATATAATTTTTGGAAGCAATGATGACAGATTAAGTAAAAAATTTTCCACAAAGATGCAAAGTGAGTTTTAAATATATATGCTTGGCGAGCTGACATACTATTTAGGGCTTCAGATATCTAAGTAGGACAAAGGAATATTTATATATCAAACAAGTACATCAAGGAAATGTTCAAGAAATTCAAGATGGGAGATTGCAAGTTTGTCCTTACCCCAATGGTAACAGGTTGCAAGTTAAGTTTAGACGATTCGTCAAATTATGTGGAACAGAGGTTGTATATATCTAAGATTGGTAGTCTTATATATGTGAAAAATTCTCAGCCAGAAGTAATGCAGGCAGATGGAAAAGTAGCAAGATTCCAAGCAGCATCAAAACAATCTAATATTATTTCCGTCAAAATAATTCTCTAATATCTTAAAGGAACAACAAAATATGGTTTATGGTATCCCAAACGAAATAATCTAGTTATCTAAGCTTATATAGATGCAGATTGGGAAAGAAGTGTTGACGATCGAAAGAGTACTAGTGGAGCAACATTCTATCTAGGTGGTTTCCTCGTTTCATGGTTAAGTAAAAAACAGTCTTCAATCTCGTTATCCACAATAGAAGCAGAATATATGGCAACAACATCTTGTTGTACTTGAGTTCTCTGGATGAAGCAAACTTTTCAAGATATTCAAGTCAAGTTTGATTAACCTATTCCCATATTTTTTAATAACACCAGTGTCATCAGTGTCTCCAAGAATATTGTGATGCATTCCAAAACAAAGCACATTCTGATCAAATATCATTTCGTTAGAGAGCAGGTCACCAAAAAGAATATCAAGCTTGAATATGTTTGCACAAAGGAAAAAATTGTTGACATATTTACCAACCCATTACCTTGTGAAGCATTTGAGTATCTTCGCCTAAAGCTAGGGATTCTCCCAAGTTATCATTACTATTAGACTCTTTTTCTTATCTAATTAAGTAAAAAAAAGGGGGAGTTGAGATGTGTACAGGTCCATAGGATGACGTTTGTCAAGGTGAGTTACCATTTTCCATTGATGACAAAGGGGGAGAGAATGTTGTAGGAAGAGGTTTCATGATCACATGGGGAGTACTTGTGTTGCCATCAATGCCAAAGGGGGGATATTTTTGATCATTTATTGTCATTGATGTCAACCCAAGTAGCACCAGGGGCTACCCTAATATTGCATGGTAATTTTGACTTGCAACTTACTACATTCTGATTCAAGGATATTTTAGATAGTTTCTACTTTTCAAGATGTTTCTGTTGATATATGGAACACCACATAATTATTCACGGTTTGATATATATTCGTGTTTCAAGTTAGTAACCCCAATTAGTGGGCTAAATCCCCATGGGTTTGTTGCATGACACTAATCATTGGTTGTGGTTGATGAATAGTCAATAATTAATAATTTTTTAAGCCCCTAAAATCCCTTCAACATTCACTTGTTAAAGACCCTCTCAACCTAATAATTTATATAAATTGTGACCCTAATATCCTCCTCATGTAAAGATTTCACTACATAAAATAGGTCATTGTGGAATTTTCTCTATAACTTTGTTTCTACGAAGCTTCAAAATGCTGAAAAAAAAAAAAAATTTGATTTGAGCCAAAATCTCGATGATGCTCGTGTCAGAATTTCAGATATTGGTTTACTATATTTTTGGAGATATGATCTTATGAAGTTAGGGTTTTTGCAGGCTCCTGAATTTCATGTGAAATAGGTGACCTTGGGAAAATCGTCATTGTATAAATTTTATAACATATGCATGTAATTATCCAAATTCTCCTGATCTAACAATATTTATCTTCTTTCCAAATACAGAATCCTTCCAATATTAACCTTTTGCGAAAATTTAAACTCAATTGCAAACACATGAAGCAATAAAAATAATCGCACATAACACAGTTGTTTAACGGGAAAGCCTGAAGCTAAAAACCCCAAATATCATATATTATGTATCATGGAGATCATGTAACAATCTCATACAAAGCTTAGTACATCAAACTCTCAGTATAATCAATCGTCACACACTAACATGAAGAAATCTGCAAATCCATGCACTGATTTCTTGCCACCTGATAGTTTGCCTCCACTGCACAATCCCTGCTGAAGAGGACCCCTGAATGAATTCGAATTGGCCTTGCCTTGACTGCACAATCCTCATTGGAATCTCCAATGTGTGTGTGATGCAATCAATGCATCACTATAATCACAACAAATAGTCCATCTCACCCTTTCACCTATCTCTCCACTGGGTCTCCACTGGAACTAACATGCACTGTAGTTAACTGCTATATTTGTTCAGTTGATTAATGAGTTATTATTTGTGAATTAATTAAATAATTAATTCACTCCACTCTCACTAGTGTATCATTCAGTTAAACTAAATACAACAGGCTCAACTGAGTTTAACTCCATTAACTAAGTTAAACTGAATAACAACTCCATGAACTACTCTTCCAACTCTGTCATGACTTTGCCACTTCAGTTCTAATTGAGTCCTCCATGCATGAACCACCAATAAACCCTAGGAATTGTGTAATTCCTTCAGCCCACTGATTTTCCAAATCTGTACACTGAAATTAAGTGCTCTAATAGAATAAGTTGATATTTAGATTCTGATTATTATTAAGGGCTAATAATAATCGACATTTCTATTTTTAGATCGACGATCTATAAATAGACTTCGCCCAATATTGTAAAAATATAATTTCATCTATTTTTCCAACTTGACCAACCATCCACAAATAACATCCTGCAACTTCTGAAATATGATCACCATGTCTAAAAATAGACTTACACCTAAAAATAGCCTACGGGCCCACTTAGTGAAGGCGACTGATTTTCACTAAGCTCATCATCTTGTTGAATCTCAACACTCCCTCTCAACAAGATAGGGATTATCCTTCACCCCGATCCTGCCTCTATGGTATTCGAATTTTCTCCTGGTGAGCGTCTTTGTCAGAATGTCTGCATCTTGATCTTCCATAGGAATGTACTAAAGCGACATGATCTTCCGCTGCACACAATCTTTGATATGATGATACCAGATATAAATATGTTTAGATCTATCGTGAAACACGGGATTAATCGAGAGTTTAATGCAACTCTGATTATCACAATGTATCACTATAGGATCTAAATGTGAACCGAACAAACCGACCAGAATCTTCCTCATCCAGATAGCCTCACATGCAGCTTGACTTGCAGCCATGTATTCTGCTTCCGCTGAACTGAGTGCCATGGATCATTGTTTCATGTTGTACCAAGAAACTTTTGTAGATTCGATACTGAAAACTCCTCTTGATGTGCTCTTTCTATATGTTGGGCTTCCTACCCAATCTGCATCTGTGAAGCCATGGAACTTCACCTCATCCATCTGTTTGCACCATAAGCCATACTCAGATGTGCCCCTGAGATACCTCAGGACATGCTTTCCTACCTTCCAAAAGAGCTTGGTAGGCTTAAACATCGCTTGTGAAAGTTGGTTCACCGCATAGCATATGTCCGGTCTTGCATTAAATAAATACATGAGTGAACCCACCAACTGTTGATAAACAGGGGCATCCACTACCTCTGCCAATGTAGCATCCTCTTTCCTCCAATTTCCTGGAAGAGGAGTGTCGATAGGCTTGCAGCCTTGCATGTGAAACTTCTCCAGTATCTCCCGGGCATACTTTCCTTGAGACATAAACATTTCACCTTCCCGTTGCCATATTTCCAATCCAAGGAAATAATGAAGGAGGCCCAAATCCTTCATCTCAAACTCCTTTGCAAGATCTTCCTTGCATGAGTGTATCAACTGCTCATCACCCGTTAGTATTAAATCATCAACATAAAGAACAATGATTAAAAGCTTACCCTCCACCACAATTTGGTACAGGTTTGCATCCGCCTCACTCTTGGTGAAGCCAAGTCCAATGAAATAGCTATCGATCGATGTGTACCAAGCACGAGGTGCTTGTTTCAGCCCATACAACGCTCTTTTGAGCCTACACACATGCGACTCACTGCTGAAGATCTCAAATCCTTTAGGCTGCTCAATGTACATCTCTTCCTCAATGATCCCATTAAGGAATGTAGTCTTCACATCCATCTGATGAATGTGCCAACCCATCTGCACTAAGAGAGAAAGGATGGTCCTTATGGAAGAATACCGTGCGACAGGTGCAAAGGTTTCTTCATAACCAATCCCCTCGATCTGTGAGAAGCCCCAGGAAACAAATCTTGCCTTATACTTCTCGACGCTCCCATCAGCAGCTTGCTTTACCTTGTAGATCCATCTTGATCCTACAACTGATTTACCCACCGACCTTGGAAAAATCTCCTACGCATTGTTTCTAACAATGGAGTCATACTCCTCCACCATGGCATCTACCCATGTGGGCTCTTGCACTACTTCTTCAAATAAAGATGGCTCTGTCATGGTACACTTGCTCATAAGAGCCATGTATCCAGTAAATCGATCAGGTGACTATCTCTGTCTGCGCTGTGATGTAGGGACTCCTATATTCTGTGCCGCATCAAGCTTCAGTCTCTCAGCTTCTGTGGTACGCTTTCTGCCTTTTTTGATGTTTGGTTCTGCATCAGTGGACTCCTCCACTCCATCAATTTCCTCCTGTGGTTGATCCACATCTAGAGGCTCATCTTTGGGAACAAGAAGTTCCTACTCTACATGCAAGTGTAGCTCCCTCTCAAGCAACAACTTCATGGCTTTCACCTCATTGAATTTTATATCCCGTCGCACCACAGTCATCCAACTGTCTGGAAAATACACACGATAATTATGGGGTGTTTCTGTGTACCCCACAAATATCCCAACTTCTGCAGTTAACTCAAGCTTCTTCCTGGCGTCCTTTGTCACATGAATGTAAACAGATGAGCCAAAAATCTTCAAATGAGAAATCTCAAGCTTCTTACCAGTAAAAGCTTCTTCAGGTGTACTCATGCTAGGTACTCTATGAGGACAATCGTTTTTCACATAAACCGTAGTGTTGCATGCTTTTGTCCACAAGTGCATCGGTAGGCCCTGACCGTGCAGCATAGCTCGTGCAACACCCACAATTGTTATGTTCTTCCTCTCCATGACCCCATACTGCTATGGGTTATGAGGCGCTATGAGTTCTCTTTGAATTCCTTCTTTTCTACAGAATTCTTTGAATTCATTTGAGGTATATTCACCACCATTATCGCTCCGTAGAGCTTTCACTTGCTTCCCCGACTCCTTCTCCACCAATGCTTTAAATTCATAGAATTTTGAGAATGTTTCGCTCTTCTTCTACATGAAGAATATCCAGCATCTACGAGAATAGTCATCAAAAAAAATAACATAATACCTGTGTTTTGCTGTAGAAGAAATCGAGAAAGGTCCACACATGTCTATGTGAATTCTCTCTAGGATCACCGAAGCATGGTTCTCCTTATCATGAAAGGTGGTCTTCAAAAACTTACCCATAGTGCATCCCTTGCACTGATCTGATTGCGCAAGAGTACCCTTGGGAATTTCAGTAGAAATTTGCTGCAAAGTCTTCGAAGCACCATGGTGAAGATGGCCCGATCTCCTGTGCCATAATTCACCCTCATCCCGGCTCACCACTTCTTCTTCTTTGCCCATCATTGTAGCACAGCCATCTACCTCCAGCTTGTAAAGATTCTTAACTCGAATCCCTATCCTCTTAGTTTGACCCATTGTTTTATGTCACAGGAAATATTTTCCATTGCTGAAAACAACGTCATCACCTTTGTCTTCCAACATTGCGATCGAGACCAAGTTCTTATTCAGACCTGGAACATGCATAACATATTTCAACAGAAATGGATTACATGACTCCCTCTCAAAGGTAATGGTCCCAATGTTGGTCGCACTGTATTGACCATCGTCGCCCATCTCTATATGCATTTGGAGGTCCTTATCCTCCAAGTTACTAAACAACTCCTTGTCTCCCATCATATGGAAAGACGCACCACTATCAAGATACCACAGTGATCCCATTAAGATTGAAACCAAGCATGCGATCAAAGAGAAATAAAGTTCAAATTGCGAGGCTAAGGCCTCTCCAGCTGCAGCTCCAGCAGCCTTCTTGTTCTTCTTTTTCTATGAGCAATTAGTGGCGAAATGCCCATGTTCGTGACAGTGAAAACACTTCACTTTGGACAAATCCTGCTTCTTGCCTTTAGCCTCGGATTTTGGAGGGAATTTCTTTCCCTTCCATTTCCTTCCTTTGGCGGCCAAAGCACAATTCTCTTCATCATCATTCTTTGATGAAGAGCCATCCCTGGTACTTCACCTTATCTCCTCCTGCACAAGATCTGACCAAAGTCGCTCCCAACCACGCAGTTTCTCCCGTCCATTGACAGAGTCTTCATAGCTATGCCAACTCTTAGGAAGCCCAAGGAGAGCCAAGATCACCAAGTTTTCATCATCAATAGTAATCCCCACACTTCCCATTTCATCCCTACAGTGGACAAACTTCATGAGATATTTTGGAATATTTCGCCCTTCTCCATTTTTATTTTTCTGAGCTTATCTTTTAGCACCAACTTCCTCTGGTCACTACTGCTTTGGAACAAATATGTCAAAGCCTTCCATGTTGCAAATGGAGTGGCTTTCCCATGAAGGCTAGACACAATATGGTCCTTCACACCTTCCAACAGAATTCTTCCTATCTTTGCTACCTTCTTTTGCCATGCGTCAAGTAATGCAGCATCGCTAGAACCCGGCTTAGGAACATCGCTATTAATGAACTCCTTCAGTCCATTATCTTCCAGCACCACCTCCATCCTATTCTTCCAGGCTATGTAATTCAAGCTACCATCAAGGGCATACTCCAATCGCAACCCATTGAAATACATTCCAATGTATACTCAACTGTCGCACCAAGAATTTTCTACAGCAAGTTTGAATTGTCCACCAGCACAAAATCAACAATTCTTCACAATGGAAATCTTCAAGAATTAGCACTACTCTGATACCATGTAGAAATTATATAACATATGCATGTATATATCCAAATTCTCCTGATCTAACAGTATTTATTTTCTTACTAAATACAGAATCCTTCCATTGTTAATATTTTGCAGAAATTTAAACTTAATTGCAAACACATGAAGCAATAAAAACAATCGCACATAACACAATTGTTTAACGGGAAAGCCTGAAGCTAAAAACCCCAACTATCATATATTATGTATCATGGAGATCATGTAACAATCTCATACAAAGTTTAGTACATCAAGCTCTCAGTACAATCAATCGTCACACACTAACATGAAGAAATCTGAAAATCCATGCACTGATTTCTTGCCACCTGATAGCCTACCTCCACTGTGCAATCCCTGCTAAAGAAGACCCCTGAATGAATTCGAATTGGCCTTGCCTTGACTGCACAATCCTCATTGGCATCTCCAATGTGTGTGTGATGCAATCAATGCATTACTATAGTCACAACAAATAGTCCATCTCACCCTTTCACCTATCTCTCCAGTGGGTATCCACTGGAACTGACATGCACTGTAGTTAACTACTGTATTTTTTCAGTTGATTAATGAGTTATTATTTTTTAATTAATTAACTAATTAATTCACTCCACTCTCACTAGTGTATCATTCAGTTAAACTAGATACAACTAGCTCAACTGAGCTTAACTCCATTAACCGAGTTAAACTGAATAACAACTCCATGAACTACTCTTCCAAATCTGTCATAAGTTTGCCACTTTAGTTCTAACTGAGTCCTCCATGCATGAACCACTAGTAAACCCTAGGAATTGTGTAATTCCTTCAGCCCACTGATTTTCCAAATCTGTACACTGAAATTAAGTGCTCTAAGAGAATAAGTTGATATTTAGAGTCTGATTATTATTAAGGGCTAATAATAATTGACACTTCTATTTTTAGATCGATGATCTATAAATAGACTTCGCCCAATATTCTAAAAATAGAATTTCATCTATTTTTCCAACTTGACCAACCATCCACAAATAGCATCCTGCAACTTCTAAAATATGATCACCATGTCTAAAAATATACATAGTCTAAAAATATACTTACACCTAAAAATAGCCTGTGGGCCCACTTAGTGAAGGTGACTGATTTTCACTAAGCTCATCATCTTGTTGAATCTCAACAGTCATAACTTTCTCTCTGAGCATTGGATTCTAATTTCGTAAAAAGTGACAGAAAGAGGATGGGTTGTAGTTTGTTGGGTATTGTTTTCAGGACCAAAGGTTGAAACAGTGACACATGGCACTTTGTACAAGTTCGCATAGTTATTTCATGGAGAATCCAATATTTATTAGATCTATGGATTTGGAAAGAGGACTCAGAGGGCTACCACAAGATGCAATTTCATAACTTGCAGATCTGAAATTACATAGATACAACAGATTCAATATCGAGCTTCTAGAAGGAAAGAAAAAATATGAATTCAAGGATCACTGCAGTAAGGACAACACATGAACATTTAAGGGTAATTTTGCTACAACACGGTATATATGACTAGTGTTTGAATTTTAATTTTAATGTCATCTCTGACATGTGTTTTTGCAGAACATTGTAAGTATTTTTTATGTATGTTTGATTGGGTTTTGTTCATAAATGTTGAACGTATTTACATTTGAATTTTGAATATTTCTCTGACATATGGTTTGCAGGACAATGTAAGTATTTTGTTTGTATATTGGTTTGGGTCTTGTTCATTAATGCATGTGCAGGAAGGACGAAAAAATAAAACAACTCACACATACTAGAAGTGTTGAAATTTGCAACAAGAAATAATGAAATTGGTATCCATAAACAACATGAAAACACCTACACTAGTGTGGGACCACAAGTCGTGTAGTGATGGATCCTAGGGATACATTAGTGTGAAATTTAATTTATTTAATAAATTAGATATGTGTCAAATTTAATTATCCCATAATTAAATTGGACAATAAAATGTAAACTTATCTCATAATCACTTTTAATAGTTAATTGAGTGTGATAAACTCAGTTAGCTCATTGAATTCAAATTGAGGGTAGTTGGTGAGGCATGAAAAGTTATTCTACGTGTTTTAGAGTTCAAGTTGCAGTTAAGTGCATGATTTTAATGCATGAGTAATCAGATAACTCATTTAGGTGAGTTAAAGTCAGATGAACTAGTTCTAACTGTTTGTTGCACTAGTGAGATATCAAGTGAATTAAATATTATTTTATTCACAATCACTGATCTGCCATGCAACTGATGATTTACTATTAATATTTTCATGCATGTCAGTTCTAGTGGAGACCCTATTGAGACAAAGGTTAAATGGAATTTAACTATCAGTTGTGATATTAGAAGACTTCCCAGGTGTAGTTAAAACACCACAGGATGCCCATGATACTCAGCACAATTGAGGAAGGTTGAAATTCCTGAATAATAGGGATTTCATTCATCGGGAATTGCGTGAGCAAGGCAGGTTGAAGACAGGCTGAGAATTGGATAAGTGTTGGACCGATTTTGTCTGGATCAGTGTGAGACGATACGTAGATTGCAAGAGACTCTTGTGAGAAGAGTGCGTTGTAATTTCTTCATGATTACTTTTGGAATATACAATATATGATAGAGGGGCTTTTAGCAGTAAGCTTTACCCGAGAAATTATCTTTGTTGTGGTTCAATTTGTTTCTTTTTTCACTTTTTGTGGTTAGAGGTTATGTTTAATTTACGCAATTGATTTGTATAATGATTCAGTATCTAGCTTTAGTACATTGCTTGATTGGATTGAATCCATTGATATACATATGTTTGTATAATTGCTACATGGTATCAATGTAGGAAATTTTTGGGCGCGTGAGTTTGCGAGAATATCTGAAACATTTGATGAAAAATACATAAAAATAACATATTTTGATTCCTTTCAAAAAAATACCCAACTTGAAAAAAACAATCGGTCAAATTGGAGCTCAAATGTGGGAGATATCATCAATTTAAAATCAACTCTTTTTTAGAAAATTTTGCAATGGTGGGACAATTACAATGTCCGCGAGTCAAGAACCAACATGCACTTGAGGTAAAAGATGCATGAAAATATTTGAGGAGAAAAATAGAGGTTAGTGACTTGGTGTTTGAGAGGAAGCCTCTCAACATGCAATCTCAAAAGCTGTCTCAGAAGGTTGTGGAATAGCCAAAATTGGAGAAGAAGAGAGGAGACCAAGTGGAAGAGTCCAATCAATCATAGACCTCCAACAGGGGGAAATTTTGAGCCAAATGGGCGGAGGGAGTACATGCAGCTATACCTCCATGTGTGAGGTGAGGCAATGTGCAAAATTAATCCTAAGAATAAATTAGGCAGGGTCTTAGAGATGGTGTGTCTCATGGATCAAACCTAGCTACAAGGAGCCCACATAGAAGAAATAGCAGGATTGGTTAGATTGATGCAGTCATATTTCAAGAAGACAGAAATAAAAGTGACAGGAGTCGGATATTGGAGCGTAGACCAGATTTGGCAGCAGTGCAGAGTGCATGGATTCAGATTTCAGTAGTGCAAAGAGTCTAGTAGATATGTGCAGTATCTAGCAGTAGCCAGAAGACTTTGATGACAGATGCATTATACTGATTCAGTTTTTTGGAGGCTATTTAGTTTCATAAGTGTTTCATGCAAAAGTTTCATGTGCATGAAACACTAGAGAAGTGCTGCATGCAAGAGTTTCATGTGAAAACAACACTAGAGAAGTGTTGCATGTGTGAACAACACTAGAGAAGTATTGCATGCAAGAGTTACATGTCGCATGCAAGAGGTGCATGTGCGCATGCAAGAACATTCCTTTCTTGTTGAGAGGGAGTGTTGAAATTTACAACAATAAACAATGAAATTGGCATTCAGAAACAACATGACAGTACCTACACTAGTGTGGGACCAAAATTCATGTAGTGATGGTCCTAGCGATACATTAGTGTGAAATTAAATTTATTTAATAAATTGGATATGTGTCAAATTTAATTATCCCTTAATTAAATTGGACAATAAAATGTAATCTTATCTCATAATCAATTGTAATAGTTAACTGAGTGTGATAAACTCAGTTAGCTCATGGAATTCGACTTGAGGGTATTTGGTGAGGCATGTAGAGTGATTCTATGTGTTTTAGAGTTCAAGTTGCAATTAAGTGCATGAGTTTAATGCATGAGTAATCAATTAACTCAGTTAGGTGAGTTAAAGTCAGTTGAACTAGTTGTAATTGTTTGTTTCACTAGTGAGAGATCAAGTGAATTAAATATTATTTAATTCACAATTAGTGATCTTCCATGCAATTGATTATTTACTATTAATAGCTGCATGCATGTCAGTTCCAGTGGAGACCCAGTTGAGACAAAGGTTAAAGGGAAGTTAACTATCAGTTGTGATATTAGCAGACTGCCCAGATGTACTTAAAACACCATAGGATGCCCATGATATTCAGTGCAGTTGAGGAAGGTTGAAATTCCTAAAGAATAGGGATTGCATTCATCAGGAATTCCGTGAGCAAGGCAGGCTGAGAATTGGCTAAGAGTTGGACCGATTTTGTCTGGATCATTGTGAGACGATAGGAATATTGCAGGAGACTCTTGTGAAAAGAGTGCATTGTAATTGTTTCATGATTCCTTATGGAATATATAATATGATAGAGGGATTTTGAGCAGTAAGCTTTCCCTGGGAAATTATCTATGTTTTGGTTTGATTTGTTTCTTTTTACACTTGTTTTGATTGCCGATTATGTTTAATTTACGCAATTTATTTGTAGAAGGATTCAATATCTAACTTTAGTAAATTGCTTGATTGGATTGAATCCATTGATATACATACGTTTGTGTAATTTATACAAGAAGTAAAATGCAACGCCAAAGTGCCATTACTTGAAGCAAGCACTACAATACCTCAGCAGCTGCTAGTGTTCAAAGAAGCAGTGTCAAGTCAAGTATTAAGTCATGTCAAAAGTCAATATTGTAAAAATCATCATTTTAAAATAGTCATTACTATAAAAGAGTCAATATACCTAGAGTTGGAGAGGCATTGTTGGGAGGTATAAGTTTCATTGTTGGATAATGTTATGGTTGGGTTGGAGGTCATAGTGTGATTGGGTGATTGGTCTAGTTCAATAAAATCATTGTGAATCATATTATATCATGTATCATTGTCCCTGGTATGGGATTCCACACTCTTGTCTTATTTCTGATCATTATAGGGTGGGAGGGAGGTTCTAGGTTGGTGCATGAAGTCACCTACAAGTTGGAGCCTGTGAACACTTCAGGGTGGTAGGTTGGTCTAGGATGTCGGGGCATCCATTCAGTTGACTACTGAAAAAACTAGGGCGTTGGGGCATCCTTCCAGTGGGAGCTAGAGAAGAATGTTTTTCTAGAATTATATGAAGTTGTACCTTTCATTTCAATTGGGGCTTAATATTAAATAATTTATTAGAAAAGCTTTCAATGGTTTTTTACCCCGAGGGGGTTTTCCACCTAAAATTCATGTGCCTATTGTGTTTTATTGTTTATTTTTGTTACTGAATAAACATCAAGAATAATTTAAGATAAAATAATTCTCTTAAAAGATTTTAAAGTGTTAATTGTTAAGAAATATTGATTCACCTCCCCCCCCCCCTCATTATTTCCAACAAATCAATCAACACTATTACCTTTTTCTTCTTGATATATCCTTCTATATTGAGAGTTTTAGGAGTGGTAATTCTTTCCAATGCATTACAAGATATGGTTGGAATCATTTTTTATTTTTTCGGGGTTGGTTCCTGGTGTATATCCTCCTCTTTTGATGTTTCTTGTTCATTTTCTTCCTCCTCTTCACAATCTATGTAAAATAATTTCTTGTCAGTGAACTTATGACCTTTACTATATTTTTTATCACAACTACAACACATCCCTTTTTCTATTTTTCCTCCAATTGTTGTGGTGTCAACCTTTTAGGTTGTGGAAGGCTAGGATCAGCAACACTTCCATCTTTATAGTTGTGAGTTGTAGGCTTCCTTGTTGCCATAATTTTTCTTTAAACTTTTCTTGCCACCCTGAAAGCCTTCTCCAATGAATCAAGTTCCCAAAGGTGAACCTCATGTTGGATGTTATCATTTAAAGTACCTATGAAGGCATCAATCCTATTCTCCTCTAGAATATATTTTACCCTGATATTCAATTTTTGGAAGTGCAAATTGTGCTTCGTCATTGAACCCTTTTGTTTGAGATTTATCAATTGGCTAAATAAGGTGTTTCTCTTTGTATCCTCATAATGTGCTATCATTTCCTCTGTAAAAATTAACCAAGTGACAAGTGGTTTACAAGAATAAATCCATCGATACCATACAAAATTATTGGTTTCTAAATATAAAGTTACAATGCATACCTTTTGTGGGTGTTTCACATCATGGAGATCAGAATATTCCTCCATTTGTAGTATCCATGTTACTAGATCCTTGTCATCCAACTTCCTCATATAGATATTTGGAATGTGGTGGTTCTTAAACCCAACACTGGAGTTTCTTAAATCACAATTCATATTTCTTTTGTCCTCAGCATGATTTTCGTGGATTACCTTGTCACCACCGAGAAGCCTTTCTTGCAACAACTTTGTCAAACCTTCCTTCAAGCCTTCCATGTCTGCTTTCAAACCATCCATATTAGCTTCCATGCCATCCTTCAAACCATCCATCTTAGCTTCAATTCCATCCTTCAAACCTTTAATTTTTCCTTTTAAACCATCCATGTCATATTTGGTTGCTCTTTGTGAGAGCGAAATTTCTTGCACTTGGTCCCATAATTTTGATATATCATGTTGCAATTATTCCTCTTCATGCATCATAGTAGAGCTTTCTAAGGGCTTAATGAGTGTATAATTATTATTTTTTTGGAGGAATTTTAGAACCAAATACTGATATGTATTCTTCAATATTCCCTTCGAATCACTTAAAACTTATTTTTCAAACAAAAGTTATGCAAAATTTAAAAAATACACACATTTTCTTGCTTTTTTGGAGCTTGATATTAAAATTGTTGTATCTTTGTAATTTTTCATTTCCAAGGTCTGAAATTAAGTCCTATGGTAGCCCTCTAAATCTTATTTCCAATTTCACAAGTTAGACCAATATTGGATTCTTAAATAAATATTTATTCCAAATCTCCCACGATGACCTGATTATGGACTACTTAAATAAAGCAAAGTTGTATGAGATTCCACGTGTCTCTATTTCAAAATTTGACCTTGAAATTTCTACAGTAGAAATTAAAATTTGTGTGCTTTTATCCACTTTTTACAGAATTCAAATGCAATGCCTAAAACGAAAGTTATGATTATTTTCCCTAGGTCACCTGTTTGAGATGGAATTATGGAGCCTACAAAAACCCTAACTTCCTTAGATCATATCTTCAAAAATTTAGCGAACCAAGATCTGAAATTTGTATACAAAGTTTAAAAATACCTCGTCTCCCCGTGGTTGCAATTTTAGCTTCTGAATCCTCATAGAAAAAAATTTCTAGCGAAAATTCCACGATGTCCTGTTTGAAGCAGTGAAACACTAGAATCCAAAGCTCTGATAACAAATGTTATGCAACCAACTCGAAAAATAGAGAAAAAAATAGAGCAAGGAGTTGAGAAATAAAATCATTGAGGTGGAAACCTCATTTACATTACATAAATGAACAATTCTTGGATGATACAAATGACAAGTCCTCCTTTGTATATATAGGAGTCTAAGGGATCACAATATAATCAGAGCCTACATAACAATAATAATGTAAGGGCACACCAATAACAATAGTGGGATTCTATGGGGCACAACAATAACAATATGTGGGGTACACTAACAATAACAATAAGGGTGATACACTAGTATTATAGGGACCTAACATTCAATATTGTTTTATTCAAGATTCTAATGATGAGCAACATATCTACCATCTACCATTTCACCACTTTAGAATGTAAAACCAAAAGATGAATAAAATTTGAGCATAATTTAGAGAGGAACCATGCCAGAAATGGTTGAATAAACCACCTCTTAAACTCTCACTATATCCTAAGTCACTTATTCAATTCTCATTACATCTCGAGTCACCAATTTAGATTATTTTAAGTAACATTGGTTCTTTACATGTTCATGAAAAAAATAATTATATAGAGGTTGACCTGGATGATTTATTATGAGAGACTCATATAATGGATGGAATTTTCTTACATGCATTATGGTAAGAATAGCTAAGTGGTGATACTCATATCACCACAATATTCTTCGATAACCTGAAATATGTTTCCACCACTCCTATCTTTTGACATGGGCCAAGTGTTATAAATCTATTTTTATCCAATTATTAGATCCCATCCTCCACAATATATCTACATCCTACACACAAGAACCACCAAATAAGGAGCACAAATGGCCTTCCACAAAGGACTATCGAATTAAAAAAATAAATATTAACATGAACAACTGATCATAGATTCATATTTACAGGAAATGAACATTCACTTTTATTGATCATAAAAAGAAATGATACAATATGTATACCTTCACACATGAAACCTCCTCTCTAGATTCTAGTAGAGTCTCCCCTTCTCTGAGAAATATAACCATAATACAATATCATTCACAATATCTAAATTAGACTTAAGATAACACCATGACTCTATAATCCTCTCTTTAGCTCCAACCTGACTTTCAAGGATGGACTAGTATATAAAGACTCAAAGAGCTCCCACGGAGGATGAATGTTGACACATAGGGTGAAGAGAAGTTAGGAAGATTCTCCAATAATGCACTCAATAACATAAAGGTCTATCAATTAGGGACAAAATAATACTATAAAAATTGAAAATGATGTATGTAATTCCACACATGTGTTTCTTGAAAATTTTTAGGTACCTAACAATTAGGCCACCTATATTTTACTAAATATTGTCACTGAAATAGCAACTAAAAGAGATTTTATGCATTCTATATGAAAATTATATTTCTATTGCTCGGTAATTATATATTTATCAAAGATAAGGTACTTCTAAGTGATAATTTCCTCCACAATGATAGCAAAGGGACAAACAAATTACTAAAAGGGTTAGGTGTTGAGTACATATCATATTGTGTTTGTCCAAATGATTACATTATGTACATAGTTGAATACCTGGAAAAAGATATATGTGAAAAATATGGGCATGGTATGTACGTAAAATGAAAAAAATAGGGTAGGGAACATGGTACTCATAAGATATTGATGCACATGCCTATAATCTCAAGGATTCCAAGGCTCTTTCATTGCAAATAATTATTTGTGTTGTAGGAGTGGCATGCCTTACATGTAAGTAATCCAAAAGTTATGTGAATCCTAATAGATTTAATACCCATGGAGCATATAGAGGATACATGCTCCAATAAATTCAAGGATGAAGTATGAAGCCTTCATTTGAGCATAAACATGGATGGGGTTAACCTGTATTCCTTCCAAAACCCCAACTATTATGTTTGGGTGATGGTAGTGATCAATGAAGATAACCCCCCATGGTTCTTAATGAATAATGGACATATTATGTTTACTTTTATAGTTCAAGGTAGAAGAAAAATGGAGATAATGGATGTCTACCTGTAACAAATGGTCAATGAAATGGAAAAATTATGGGAAGGGATACATGTATGTAATGTATAAAAATGCATCCCAATGGAGAGATCATTTATGTTATTTAGAAAATGTGTATACAACAATCATTATTATCTAGAACTAAGAGTTTACTTTGGTAAGCATGCTGACTAATTTTTTATATCCATAACATTATTTGACATACTTAATTTGGTGCAAATATATTTTTTGGTGCTAACATGACTCATATATAATAACATTACAGGTTTTGTAATAAAAATGAATTATGAATGTAAATGTTGTGAACATGTTATAAGGGCTAGGTGTTCTAACCACAAATGAAATCGAATATAGAACTAATTGAGAGTTATAACCCTTACAAAACAACAACATATGATTTAACTAGTAAACTAAAGATAACATGAACACCTAAGTATTGACACCAATAGACTAGCTAAGGGAATATAACATAGAGAAGAAGAAGGAAATTGCAAAATTGTTTGATTCAGATGGAGAACATATGTTCAATGATCTTGAATTTTTTTATATTTATGTTGAGAAAATACCCTCTTATTATTTTAAATAAACTGATGCCACATGAATTTTGAAGAAAGATGATATTTCTTTTGTGAAGGATATTATATTGGTGAGAAGGTTCCCTTTTTATATGGATTGACTCTATGACACTCTCCCATAGAAAAACAATTATTGAAGTTGAAATCACATTCCAAAATAAAAATTCTAGGGGCATATATGATGATTAGATTATTCATTTTAATATTGTATGCTACGCCCTCAAAATTTTATGTCAAATAATTGTCTCTATGTTTTTTCTAGTGTCATTGTCCTTTCTTGTCCATAGTTGTGTGAAACATAACTTCACTCAAGAATGTGATGTTCCATCTCTAATTTATATACATATATATCATTGATAACATTTAAGGAGACTCACATGGCTATCATTTCATGATGGCATTGAGATATAGTTGAGATTGTTTGTATTTTTTATTGGGAACTACCAATGAGTTTTGCAAACTTGTAATTGTATCTTTTAATTCACCTAGTTAATGAGATTGAATTAGTGAATTTTTTCTAAAGTCATAGAATTATATTCATAGAAAGGTACATGAAAATGCTGAAAATGTTTTCTCAACAAAGGGAAAAATGAACATCAAGAAAATAAACGACACACAAGGTGGAATGGTTTTGCGTAACCACTTAGATGAGGTCAAAAGTGAATGGGAATTATTCCAAATGAACATAGAAAAGAACATGATAAAGAGTAAGACACATGATAAATGAAAAAATTAATTGTTTACATTGAAATTGACGATAAATATTTTATCTTTTACTATTTTCTTTTATTTCATAAATAGATGAACAAATTTAGAAGTTGATACCATCAATAAAATTGTTATTTATAGCATGGAGGCAGGAAATTGTGGGTCATATTGTATGAAGAGAAGAAAAAGAAATGTGATAGTGATAGAAAAGGATTCATATGGTCAAATGGTATAAACATTCCTAAACTTAATAATATAAAAGAAAATATGTGAAAAATATATCCCAACCACTAGGTGGCTAACTAGATCTGAGAGAAACAAAGTGTGCCTAGTCATTACTTGCATGGTGAAGAGGATGCACTAAATAGAGGGATAGGTTGCATCATCGCTGTTATCCCCTTATGAATTCCTTGACAACGCAAGCAAGGGGCTAGATTTTTTTGTGAGCCTTCAAGGAATGCATTTCCTGTTGAAAATGCAGCAAGATGATGGAGCTTAGTGAAATGAATTCGCCTTCACTAAGTGGGCCCGCAGGCAAATTCTGGCGCAAAGTCTATTTTTAGACTATGTCTATTTTTAGACATATGGAGCATGGTCCGGGGGTTGCAGTATGTTATTCTTGGAGTATTGGTCATGTTGGTAAAAATAGATGGGACTCTATTTTTTGGACCTATAGGTCGAAGTCTATTTTTAGACTGCCTCTCCTTAAAATAGGGAAGCCAAATATTATTTACCCTTAATAATATTTGGACTCTAAACTTCAGTTTACTCTCTTGGAGCACTTCAGTTCGAGCCTTGGAAGTGGCTCATGCATCTGACAGAGGAATTACGCTATTCCTAAGGGTTTGGTGAGCTCATGCATGGTTGACTTCAGTTAGGAATTCAGTGGTAGAAGTTTGGTGGAGTTGATGAGACAGTTGGTGGAGTTGTGTTCGGTTTAACTTAGTTGAACTAGTTGAGATTAGTTTAACTAGCTAATCAACTATTAATGAGTGGAGTGAATTAAATATTATTTAATTCACTAATTATTAACTCATTATTCAACTCAAGAACACATCAGTTCACTACAGTGCATGGACAGTTCAGTGGAGACCAGTGAAAGAGGTAGATGAAAGGGTTGAGATGGCTATCAGTTGTGACATCAGTTGTGCATGAGATTTGCACCACACTTGGAGGAATTTCCCATGATGATTGCACTGTCAAGCCTAGGATATTCGAACCTTGGATCTCTATTTAGAAAAGCCTTGATTTTTCAATAGAGGCAGGCAATTAGTGGATGTGTTTTGAACCTGTGACTTGTTCAAAACCAAGCTAGTTTGTGTGTAACTTCATGAGATAGTACTGAGTACTTGTGAGGAGTATTGTACTGATTTTGTTACATGTTTTCTCCATTATAATATACAAAATAGCTGGGGGTTTTCAGCTATAAGCTTTCCCCATACATACTGTGTAATGTGTGTGATGTTTTGATGATCTTTTGATAGCATACCGCTTGTTTTATTTCCGCATGTGTGATGATCTGAGTGGAAAAGATTATGTGTTGCATATGAATTCGAATTGATATGTGATCAGGATAATATCAGTGGATAAATCTTCTTTATTCAGCAAATTTCTGCATGGTATCGGAGCTATTGAAGCAGAGATTGATCATCACAGTGATTACAAACTTATTTCGGTAGACAGAGTCTGCATGCGGGCCAGGTAGCCTCTGGATCCATCCTTTCCTTTGAAAGGTGGTACATCCAGTAAATGCCCTTGCAGTCGATTTCTGTGCTAGAAATAATTTGTTCTCACAGATCAAGAGCGGTTGAGCTTTGAGCTTGGAATTCGAATTTTGTAGCAGTTTTTTTCTTGGTGCCGGAGTTGAAAATGTCTTTCAACGGTTTGCGACTCGAATATGCTCTTGAAGGTAGTTCGAATTATGTTGCATGGAAGGATCGCATGGAGGCAGTATTAGAAGATAATGGTCTGAAGGAGTTCGTAGATACGAATGTCCAAAAGCCCACTGATCCTGCTGAAGTCGAAGCCTGGCAAAAGAAGATGGCGAAATGTCGAAGGATCCTGTTGGAGGGCGTCAAGGATCATATTGTATCCAACCTGCATGGAAAGGCTTCTCCATTTCTAATGTGGAAAACTTTGACGGATCTATTCCAGAGTAAGAGCGACCAAAGGAAGCTGGCGCTCAAAGATAAGCTCAGGAACATCAAGATGGAGAAAGGCGACAGTATCGCCAAATACCTCACGAAGTTCACTCAATGCAGAGATGAGCTGGGAAGTGTGGGGGTGACTGTCGAAGATGAGGACATGGTGGACCTAGCTCTCCTTGGTCTTCCGAAGGCTTGGCATTCATATCAAGATAGTGTCAATGGTCGGGAGAAGTTGCAGGGATGGGAGCGCCTTTGGGCGGATCTCATGCAGGAGGAGATAAGGAGGACTACCGAGGACATGGATCTTCATCAGGTATCGATGAAAGAAAATTGCGCTTTGGTGCCAAAGCAAAGAAGGGGAAGAGCAAGAAGGCTTCTCAGTCTGGTGCGAAAGGCAAGAAGCAAGACATGTCCAAGGTGAAGTATTTTCACTGTCACCAGCACGGACACTATGCCACAAATTGTCCACGGAAGAAGAAAAATAAGAAGGCTGCTGGATCTGCAGCGGGAGAGGCATTGGCTTCTCAATTCGAACTGGATTTTTCACTGATCGCATGCTTGGTTTCAAGTGTGGTGGGATCAGTTTGGTTCTTGGATAGTGGTGCGTCATTTCACATGACCGGAGATCGAGATCTGTTTTCAGATCTGGAGGAAAAATATCTTGGAGTGCACATCGAGATAGGCGATGATGGTAGATACAGTGCGACTGATATCGGTACCATTTCCTTTGAGAGGGAGTCTGGTAAACCTTTCATATTGAAGGTACATATTTCAAAGTTGATGAAGAACACGATCTACGTAGCGATGTTGGAAAGACGAAATTCATAATTATGGTCTTGCAAACAGAGAGAAAGCATTCCTGCGCAGTAAGACTATTGGAGAGACCGGGAAGATAGGGGTTCGAACCAAGAACCTTTATCAGTTGCAGGTAGATGGCTGCGCAGCTATGGCATGCAAGGCGGGAGAAGTGGTGAGCCGGGATGATGAGGGCGAACTGTGGCACGGGAGATTGGGCCACCTTCACCATGGAGCTTTGAAGATTCTGCAGCAGATTTCTACTGGGCTTCCTAAGGGCACCCTTGCGCAGTCAGATCAGTGCAAGGGGTGTACTTTAGGGAAGTATGTGAAAGCCACCTTTCACGAGAAGGATAGTCACGCCATGACGATCCTTGAGAGAGTTCACACATACGTGTGTGGTCCTTTCTCGGTTGCTTCGACAACAAAGCACAAGTATTATGTGATATTTGTTGATGATTTCTCTCGAAAGTGCTGGATCTTCTTCATGCAGAAGAAGAGCGATACATGAATAAATTACGTATTGAATTCAAGGCAACGTAGAGAGAATCGAGAGCATAACGAAGGCTCTTAGGAGGGACAATGGTGGTGAATTCATCTCTGCTGAATTCAAGGACTTTTGCAGTGCAGAAGGAATTTAGAGAGAGCTCATAGCACCCCATAACCCACGGCAGAATGGGGTTGCTGAGCGGAAGAACAGAGCGATCGTGGGTGCTGCACGGGCGATGTTGCATGATTAGGGCCTACCCATTCACTTGTGGTAGGCATGCAACATACTGCAGGTGTATGTGCAGAACCGTTGTCCTCACAAGGTTCTTGGCATGACTTCTGCCGGAGGAAGTGTTTCGGCAAGGGCTGATATTTCTCTTCGAGGTACGGCTCACACAATCTACATGCATGTGACGAAGGATGCGAGAAGGAAGCTGGATCCAACTGCTGAGGTTGGAATATTTGTGAGGTACACTGATACACCTCACAACTATCGGGTGTATGTGCCAGACAGTCGCAAGACTGTTGTGCGACGGGATATAAAATTCCAGGAGGAGAAAGCCATGCGGTGTTCGCTTGAGAGGGAGCTACACTTGCATGCAGATGAGGAGCTGTTAGTTCCTAAGGAGGAGCTTCCGGATGTGGATCAGCCACAAGAGGAGGTTCAGGAGGTGGAAGAAACCACCCATGCAGCGCCAACCATCAGAGGGCGCATGCGCACTACAGAAGCTGAGCGACTGGCTCGGGATGCAGAGAAGGTTGTAGGACCACCTATAGCACAGCACAGACAGAGACAGTCACCGGATCGGTACACTGGATACATGGCTCTTGTGAGTCAATGTGTTGTGACGGAGCCATCCTCTTTTGAGGAAGCTGTGGAGGAACCAGCATGGGTTGATGCCATGATCGAAGAATATGATTCGATCGTCAGGAACAGTGCATGGGAGATTGTCCCAAGACCGGTGGGGAAATCAGTGGTGGGTTCGCGATGGATCTACAAAGTGAAGCAAGCGGCTGACGGGAGTGTGGAGAAGTACAAGGCGAGATTTGTCGCCCGTGGCTTCTCACAGATCGAGGGGATTGACTATGAGGAGACTTTTGCACCTGTCGCAAGGTACTCTTCCATACGGAGGATCCTTGCTCTCTCAGCGCAGATGGGGTGGCACATTCATCAGATGGATGTGAAGACTGCGTTCCTCAATGGAGTTATTGAGGAAGAGGTGTACATAGAGCAGCCTGAAGGTTTTGAGATCTTCAGCAGTGAGTCGCATGTGTGCCGACTCAAGAGAGCACTGTATGGGCTGAAGCAAGCACCTGGTGCTTGGTACACTCGGATAGACAGCTACTTCACCGGGCTTGGATTCTCCAAGAGTGAGGCGGATCCAAACCTGTACCAGATTGTGGTGGAGGGGAAGCTGTTGATCATCGTACTGTATGTAGATGATCTGATTTTGACTGGCGATGAGCAGTTGATACTTTCATGCAAGGAGGATCTTGCACGAGAGTTCAAGATGAAGGACTTGGGCATCCTTCATTATTTCCTGGGATTGGAGATTTGGCAGCGCAGCGGAGGACTGTTTGTTTCTTAGGGAAAGTATGCCCGGGAGATTTTGGAGAGGTTCAACATGCAAGGCTGCAAGCCTGTTGACACTCCTCTTCCTGGTGGTTGGAGGAAGGATGATGCTACTTCAGCGGAGGTAGTGGATGCCACTGTCTATCGACAGTTGGTGGGGTCGCTTATGTATCTGGTCAATACACGACCCGATATATGCTATGCAGTTAACCAACTTTCGAAAGCTATGGTTAAGCCTACCAAGCTCTTTTGGAAGGCAGGCAAGCATGTATTGCGCTATATTAGAGGCACATCGGGATATGGTCTATGGTACAGATAGGAGGATGGAGCGAAGCTTTCTGGCTTCACTGATGCAGATTGGGCAGGGAGCCCAATGGACCGGAAGAGCACATCTGGAGGATTTTTCAGCATTGGGTCGACAGCAGTTTCCTGGTACAGCAGGAAGCAGAGATCCGTGGCACTTAGTTCAGCAGAGGCCGAGTACATGGCAACTAGCTTGGCTGCATGCGAGCCTATTTGGATGAGGAAGATCCTCGCAGGATTGTTCAGGTTTCATTTGGAGCCTACAGTGATCTACTGTGATAACCAGAGTTGCATTAAACTCTCGGCTAATCCAGTATTTCATGATAGGTCCAAACACATCGACATCAGGTACCATCATATCAGAGATTGTGTTCAGCGGAGAATCATGATGCTTTCATATGTTCCCACGGAGGATCAGGATGCCGACATCCTGACGAAGGCGCTCACCAGGAGCAAGTTTGAATTCCACAGAGGCAGGATAGGGGTTGCGGATAATCCATATCTTGCTGAGAGGGAGTGTTGAAAATGCAGCAAGATGATGGAGCTTAGTGAAATGAAGTCGCCTTCACTAAGTGGGCCCGCAGGCAAATTTTGGCGCAAAGTCTATTTTTAGACTATGTCTATTTTTAAACATATGGAGCATGGTCCAGGGGTTGCAGTATGTTATTCTTGGAGTATTGGTCATGTTGGTAAAAATAGATGGACCTCTATTTTTAGACATATAGGTCGAAGTCTATTTTTAGGCTGCCTATCCTAAAAATAGAAAAGTCAAATATTATTTACCCTTAATAATATTTGGACTCTAAACTTCAGTTTACTCTCTTGGAGCACTTCAGTTCGAGCTATAGAAGTGGCTCATGCATCTGACAGAGGAATTACACTATTCCTAGGGGTTTGGTGAGCTCATGCATGGTTGACTTCAGTTAGGACTTCAGTGGCAGAAGTTTGGTGGAGTTGATGAGACAGTTGGTGGAGTTGTGTTCGGTTTAACTTAGTTGAACTGGTTGAGATTAGTTTAACTAGCTAATCAACTAGTAATGAGTGGATTGAATTAAATATTATTTAATTCACTAATTATTAACTCAGTATTCAACTCAAGAACACATCAGTTCACTACAGTGCATGGACAGTTCAGTGGAGACCAGTGAAAGAGGTAGATGAAAGGGTTGAGATAGCTATCAGTTGTGACATCAGTTGTGCATGAGATTTGCACCACACTTGGAGGAATTTCCCATGATGATTGCGCTATCAAGCCTAGGAGATTCAAACCTTGGATCTCTATTTAGACAAGCCTTGATTGCGCAATAGAGGCAGGCAATTAGTGGATGTGTTTTGAACCTGTGACTTGTTCAAAACCAAGCTAGTTTGTGTGTAACTTCATGAGATAGTACTGAGTACTTGTGAGGAGTATTGTATGAGTTTGTTACATGTTTTCTCCATTATAATATACAGAATAGCTGGGGGTTTTCAGCTATAAGCTTTCCCCATACATATTGTGTAATGTGTGTGATGTTTTGATGATCTTCTGATCGCATACCGCTTGTTTTATTTCCGCATGTGTGATGATCTGAGTGGAAGAGATTATGTGTTGCATATGAATTCAAATTGATATGTGATAAGGATAATCTCGGTGGATAAATCTTCTTTATTCAGCAAATTTCTACATTTCCCTTGAAAACACATAATCCTTGAAGCCTTCCTAGTTTCCCTGCCTTTAAATATTTCACCCCTACTGTACTGATGTCCATGAGCCTCGCTGAATGATAACTTTTGCTCAAAAATGCCTTATTTCGCCCCTTGTATCCATGCAGAATTCCCCCACTTTGTCTTTTCCCCTTTTCCCAAAGTCCCCTTTTGTTCCCCCTAAATTCCCCCTTACCTCCTAAATTTCCCCAAAATCCCCATGAAATCCCACCCTTGCCTTTTGTTTTCCCATTTCCCCCTCTCCCCCCCTATCGTTACCCTCCTTTGGTGTAAAAATGCACTAAAATGGGTTAAAAACCCACTTTCCGACTTTATTATAAGGGCTTAGCCCCTTTCCTGCCAGCCCCTTTCAACCACTTCCCACACATGCCCTTGCGCTAGGACCAAGCGCTTAAGTCCTAAGCGCTAATCGCAATCAGAGATTGGCGGAGGGCCGAAATCCTTTGTAACACAGAAGAGTTCCGATGCGATCGTTTTGTTAACAAAGTCCCGTGACTTGTTTTCAACCGTTGATCTGTCGTTCCAATCCGACGGGGGAGCGCCAATCGCACCCCCCACCCAATCGCAATCGCAATGTTTATGTGCGCTCCCCAATCGGTTCATTGCAAGTGGCTGTGATGCGATTGATCACACTCCCTTTCGATAGCAATTTCAGGTCTTTCCCTCCGATCCCCGATCATGTCGTCTCCCGATTTCATCCCGACCGTCCATCCTCCCCGCTGATCCCACGGTCATCGCTCCTCCCGCCTAATCGCAATCGAAGATTTAATATGTGTCACCCCCTGTTTTCCCCCGATTGCGATTGCTCCAACCAGATCCTGACCGTCCATCTAACCCTCGATCCGATGGTCATCGCTCACTCCACCCAATCGTAATCGGAAGTTCTTTGATGTCTCCCCTTTGTGCCCCTCTGATTGTGATCCCCCGATCCACATCTCCACTGTTGATCTCCATGTAAATACAACGGCCATCGCTTCCCCTTCCTTGATCGCAATCGGAAATCATAAGTGTGTGTTCCCCTTGCCTCCTCCGATTGCAATGTTCTGAGTTAATCCTGGCCGTTCGTTGGATCTAGAGATCTGATGATCAAGAGTTAATCGCCCGCCACCTCCATCGGGGCCCACCATGTACGATCTGTTCCGCGCATTTTCATAACAATTTCGCCCATTCCTTTGTATTTTCCATTTTAAACAAAGTCCCATATTTGCAATAAGGTCTCACATTTCGCATATATTTCGTTTGTTTTTATATATCACTCAACTGCTCGATCTCTACCGTTGATCTTTGTTCTCGGACCGCGATCTGATGGTCTGCGCTGCATTTCTTCGTCAAACCCTATTTTTCACCGTTTACACCATATCATTTCATTTTCACCATTTTTTCACATAAACCATTGTTTCACCACCGCCGCTCTATCATTTCCTCCGCCCACCATAACCATTCTTCCCTTTGCAGGGATTTCATGACCAAGTTGCGTGTTTTTGCAAGAGTACGAGCGACGGGAGTCCGCCATGATTCAAAGTCTCAGTACGGATACAGAAAGACAGGAAAAGACCATTTTCAAAGCCAAACTCTTGGAGAAAAGGGCTAAGAAGACATACAACAGTGTTTGTATTAAAGAAAAAGAGTTTAAACTCTGTAAGTCCTCTCCAGAGCCATTAAAGCTCAGATTTCATGGCCAGAGGCAAACCAGTGCACAGAAAACTAAGCCAACAGGGTTTTTCATCAGCAGAATGTTGTTCTCCATGGAAGGACAGAGTGCCCATACCGTTTTCACTCCATGTCGTGCTCCAGTGAAGAAATTTCCGCCTTCACCCCAGTCCTATGCTACCAGAGCATTAGTTACGTGGCATGGCAGACCTCAACCTGTTTGTTTATTCACCCACAGTACTACAGCGTACAGCAAACCAGAATGCGTTAGGACCATACCAGAGTACATGGAAGCAGAAGAAAACCATTCTTGCGTCCAAGACGTGCGAGAGATTAATGCTCAATGTCTAAAACAGAATGGGCTTCGGCCCTTTTCTTCTCCTGAGTGTTAATATCGCATTTAGTTCCTTACCTACCTCCTCTGCTTCTCTTCTACTATAAAACTCAGGAAGAAATTATTGTAAAGGTTGTTGATGAGATATCAGATGAACTGCAAGCTATTTCTGTGAGATATAGTTCTGTGTAAAGTTGTAAGATAGGTTGAAGAGAGGTATATTCAGGCTGAATGTTCAAGTTGTGGGCAATGTTTTACTTGACTAATGTTTTTTTTAATATGACAAGCACATTTCTTTGGATCCTGATATAAAGCAGCTAGTGATGTTTTTCTATCTCTGTGTTTTACTTCATTCCATTTCAGTTCTTCTGGCTTGCATCAGAAATATTACATAGGATTTGCCCTTGTTAGGCACCCTATGTTTCTACTCTCCTTGCCTTAATGTTTTCTGCTAAATATGTTATCTGAGAATTAGTTTCAATTAATTTAACCAGTGTAGTGGATGTTATTGCCTGCTAGCGGATGTATGAGTTAATGAATCTGCTTCTTAGATGTTCTTGTTAAGATTTAATTGAATGAGTTGAGAACACTGGGAGGTTTAGAACTCTGTCTCTGCCTCACTAGGATCTTTCCATTTCATTTAAACCTTTCCAAGTTCCCTCAGTCTATTCCTTGCCTCTCTTTGAGAATTTCCTAAGAGTATGTCCAAGCAGGTCTGGAGTTAAATGACCTCTGACCTTATCTATAGACAGAAATTGGTTTACCCTCACTCTTTCACCTTCTTTCCTTAATGTTCCATGCCACACAATCATTTTAGGATCCAACGCTTTAGATGACTAGCCCAACTAAAAGCTTGCACATTGAACAGAAAGTAAACCCTTTCCTGACTCCATTGCCCAATGGCCTCGATGTTCTCTGAGTTATCTACCTTTGCCTAAAATCTTCTTTGCCTTGCCTTGTCTTATATTGAACCTTTCATTCCTGATTCCCAACAACCAAACCAAACAAATCAAACAAATCAAACCTTGTGCCTATAACTAGCCTAACATCTTGACATTTGAGCCTCAAAGACATATATACTTTGACTATTATAGAGAGATCCCTCTCTAGACCTAGGAGGGCTATATCCTGAGGTCTGAAAGTGGTTTGATGTTGTCTCATCTTTTGGTCTTGCCAATCTGGCCAAAACATGGGAACCCCAACATAATGGTGACTCCACTGGGGAATTTCTGAAATACTCTCCATTCTACTGCATTCTAAGAACTTCAGAAACCTTCAATCTCTGGTTAGGTTGGTAGTTAAACATTCCTATTCACACATCAACCTCTATACCATTTGTTGTGTTTTCCCATACTCTTGGACAGAGTCTAGAAAGGGCCAGGTAGCCTCCAGATCTCACACTCTTTCAGCGGTGACACATCTGGTAAAAGCCCTCCCAGTGAATCTCTGGTTAGAGTTTGCTGTGTTTTGAAGATATCTCTAAAAGGGGATATTTCCCAAGCACTGTGGTGGACAGTGTACCCCCCAAAAACATCCTAAACCTTTCCACCTAGCGACTCCATATTTCCTAAACGATTAAAAGACTCCACTGGTGATCAATAGGCCTGCTGATTATCTTGATTCACATAAGACTCCACTGGGAGACCAACCCTCATTTCAACATCAACCACAGTAGAAGTAACAAGTAGGGCTAAGATGCTTGGTGAGACAACAACATTATGGCTTCAAGAACCATTCATACAAGAGCTTACCCTGACCCAGACCCACCTGAAATAGTTGATAACCCTGAGAGCATCCTCAAGAGATCACCTACACCTAGAAAATCAACTATTTCCAACCACATCCATAGAGCTCACTCTACACCAAGAAAATTTACATCTCTATCAGACTTATTGTTTGATCTAGACACTTAAAGCTTACCAAGAACTAGGTCATTCAGTGTCCTAGAACAGTAAAACCTTGAGCTTCCTGGTTCACCACCCCAAAGTGGTAGACACCTTGGGAATAGACATACTCCTCCATCTACTCCTCCTGATATACACTTTATCCAGAACTTGGGGCTCAGTCACCCCAAATATGCTCAACAAACTTTTGCTGGTCCTAATGTCCCTGTCATCCAAATACCAGCTGCTCAAGTCAATCCTTTACCTCATCAAAAGATCATCATGGCAGCCTGGTATGCTCCTTTGGTTTTACCTCAGCCTCTAGTTCCCTTACCCAACGATTATCAATCAAAGATCCCACACTTCACTGCAAATGAGTCCATCACAGCCCAGCAACATGTAGATAAGATGGAAGATTATTTTGACTACATGGAAATAGATGATGATACAGTCAAAATGAGAATCTTTTCCCAGAGCTTAGGAGGTGATGTAAATAAATGGTTTAAGGGCTTACCTTCGAGTAGCATTAATGATCTTTCTGCATTATACCAGAATTTCATAAACAAGTGGGAAGTTAGGCCAAAGCCTTTCCAACTCCTAGCGGAATACGTTACCCTTAAAAGAAATGCAGGAGAGAGTGTCCATGATTACACAACGAGATTTAACAACATTTGCAATGCTCTCCCTCCACATATGAAACCTCCACAAGGTATGGCTCTAGAGAAATACCCCAAAGGCTTTGATGCTGACATGGCATATCAGCTTAGGGATAAAGAGTACAACACATTGGAGGACATGCAGAAAGGAGCAGTGAATATAGAAGCCAACTTGATTGAGAAAAGGGCAAGACTGAGAGCTGAGAGGAGGGTAACATACAAAGATGACAATGTAGCTTCCACATCTGACCCCAATTATGACCGTCTATCTAAAAACATGGAAGAGCTACAACAAATGGTAAAAAAAATGGTTGTCACAGTTAGTAACCAAAATAGAAATCAAAACCATAACCATAACCAAAACTTTAGAAGAAACGATTCCACTCCCAACAGACAAAGAGAATCAGACCAGTAGGTTATACCCCCATTTCAAGAGAACTTTCTTGATGAAGATGAGGGAATCATAGAAGAGTCTGAAGGGAACACAATAAACATGTTTGAAACAGAGGATTCAATCCATAACTGTTACATGGAAGAAGATCAGACCTCACCCTCTGGTTGGGATGAGGAATGGTTAGAATTCGAAGATTACAGATTAGGATTTGAAAATGCCATGATGCAGGTCAGAGAAAAATATGAACTTAGGAGAAAAAAGAGTCAAGACAATTCCAAAACAAAAGCTTCTGATGTCACCATCAAGAAAAGACCTGAGAAAACTTCTAAAGTGACTACTGAATGTAAAAAACCAGTAGCTAAGAGTTCTAGAAAGGACAAGGAAAAGGACAACCAAAACACTAATACACAAGGTAAACCAACTAGCAGCACTAGCACCACAGCTAATGCTCCTGATATAACTATCTCTAACCCTGTACATAACGCGGATCAGCACACTAATTCAGCCAATAAGGCAGTGGCTAACAAGACAGAGTCAAACGTTCCAAAGAATCAGTCTACTTTCAATTTGGAGAGTGAGATTGCAAAAATTAAAATCTCTGTACCACTCTCTGAGCTGGCCACTCAGGATGTATATAAAGGCCAAATTTTGAAAGCATTAAACTTGGGTGAGAACAGTGACACTGTAAATCTGAATGATGATCAACCTGCCCTCCTGTTTGGTCCAAAGATAGAAGGAAAGTTTCGGGAAGGGATAATAACACCTTTCTATATCAGTCTCAACATCCATGATAAGATCCTCCACAATGCAATGCATGATTCTGGGGCATCGCACAACCTAATGCCTAAAGTGGTGATGGAAAGACTAGGCCTAGAGATAACTCGTCCCTATAAAGACCTATATTCATTTGACTCTAGTAGAGTAAAGTGTCTTGGCCTGATCAAAGATCTATGTGTGAGCCTTGCCCAGATTCCAGAAAAGTGTATGGTCATGGACGTTGTGGTGGTAGATGTGCCAGACAAGTATGGCATGTTATTATCAAGATCATGGGGAGCCAAGCTGCAGGGGACAATGCAAATGGATGGCTCATATGCCACAATTCCTATCTTTGGCCAGCCTAGAAAACTGTATAGGGAGGCACAGATGAAATTCCTAGTCAGTAGCCTCGAAAAACCAGAAAATTCACCAGTATATTCTGTACACATAGACCTTGACTCCTTCATCTTTTGTAATGATGAATCCTCGGAAGGGTCAGAGCCCCAAAATAGAAATACAAACGGAGAGGCAGAGGCCATGGACTTTAACATAATGGCTACTCTGGATTTAGAAGGAAGCGAAGAAGAAAACAACAATGAAGTCTGTAGACTGTGCGGTGGAGACCTAGCTCTGAGTGAACAAGAAACAGAACGTAAATAGCCATCCAGCCAGATCTCTGAACCTCATACATTTCACGAAGAAAAAAATGACCCGCAACCTAGTATGGACCCTATAAAGTAACATAATGGCGAAACCAGCTGTAAGGAAGAAAACAATGATAAACCTGAGACCAATCCCTTGTGGGAGATGAGCTTCGATGGGTCCTGTACCAGAAAAACTGCAGGAGCAGGGGTATGGTTACATAATACAGAAAATGATTACGTAGAGAGCCACTCCTGTAGTCTGCATTTCAAATGTACAAATAATGTTGCGGAATATGAGGCTCTAATCCTGGGTCTAAACCTGTTAAAGAAAATAAGAGCCCGTAGAATAGCTGTGAGGGGAGACTCAGAGTTGGTCATAAAACAGGTAAACGATGAATACACAGCCAAGCATCCTAGGCTGAGGGCGTCTAGGAACGATGCCAAAGATATATTGAAAACATTTTTTGAATACAAATTAGTGTTCATCCCTAGGAGTCAAAACATCATCGCAAACGGATTGGCTTGCCTGGCCAGTTCCTACCCTAAGACTCCAAAGGACCAGCAGATCATCATACAGACCAAATTCAGACCCGCGGTGCCAGACAACAAAAAGTATTGGTAGGTCTTTGAGGGGGATAAGCAAATTGAATATTTCCTAACAGGCAGGAACGAGTTTGAGTTTTCTGACCCAGACTCTATGTCCAGTGATAGCTGCCTGAGTGAGGAACCCGCAGATGAGAAAGAAACACCCGGTAACATAGAAATAAATTTTTTGAACGAACAAACTGAGAATTCGAACGAAAATTGTGAAAACTTAGAAAACGAAGAAGTGGAAGTGCTGCAGGCCAAAGATAAGAACATAACTCGAGGTATGGCGCCTTTAGAAGATCTTTTTGACTTTGACGATGCAGCAAAAAATCCCACCATTGAGCACGCAGACTCTGACGTAGAAGAATGCAATATAGGCACAGAAGATAAGCCAAAAATGATTAAATTGGAAAATTATTTACCCACAGAGATGAAAAATAAATACATTGACCTTTTCAAAGAATTTATTGACGTATTCTCTTGGAGCTACGAAGATTTAAGGGCTTATGACACAAGCATCATACAACACAAAATACCTTTAAAAGAAAATCAGAAACCCTTCAGGCAGAAGCTTCGTAGAATAAATCCAAAACAGTTGCCTGCAGTGGAAAAAGAGATTAAAAAGATGTATGAGGCAGGCATAATAGTTCCCGTAAGGTTCTCTGATTGGGTTTCGAATCTAGTGGCTATGAGAAAGAAAATAGGTGAGATCAGATTATGTATAGACTTCAGAAATCTTAATAGAGCCTCACTCAAAGACAACTACCCTCTGCCAAAAATGGAACACATTCTTCAGAAGGTAGTAGGCTCCAAGAGAATCTCCCTGCTAGATGGTTTTTTAGATTACAACCAAGTCTTAGTAATCCCAGAAGATCAACTCAAAACAGCCTTTACCACTCCATGGGGCACCTTTATGTATGTGAAAATGCCTTTTAGACTGATGAACGCTGGCGCAACCTTCCAAAGAGAAATGGATATAGCTTTTTCAAATGAGATAGGACACTTCATTGTTATTTACTTGGATGACCTAACAGTCTATTCTAAGACTGAAGAAGAACACCTGAAACATCTGAGAAAAGTGTTTGAAAAATGTAGAAGGTTTGGTCCGTCATTAAATCCCAAAAAGACTGTATTTTGGCTGTAAGAGGGAAAGCTTCTTGGCCACATTATATCAGAAAAGGGAATCAGGATAGACCCACAGAGAGTTGAGGGAATAATACAAATCACACACCCGAGAAACATCAAAGAATTACAAGCCTTCATTGGGAAAATCAACTTCCTTAGGAGATTTATCCCCAACCTAGCTGAAGACCTTAGGAATATGACTAACATGTTGAAGAAAGGTGAAGGAGTTAAATGGACTGTTGGAGCTAAACAATCTTTTGAAACAGTAAAACTTGCACTCACCCAAGCTCCTGTTTTGATTAGCCCTGATTTCTCAAAGGATTTTCTGATCTTTTCATTTTCCTCTGAGCATACAGTGGCTGCAGTCTTACTACAGAAAAATCCAGAGGGAATGGAACAACCAATTGCCTTCTTCAGCAAAGCATTGAGGGATGCACCCTTGAAATACAACATAATGAAAAAATAGGCCTATGCTCTTGTTAAGGCTTTAAAGGACTTTAGGGTGTACATATTGCATTCTCACACCATAGCTTATGTGCCCAACATAATAGTCAAATATATTATGTCCCAAGACCCAGATGGGAAGAGGGGCAAATGGATTGCTGTGATTTTAGAGTATGATCTTGAGATAAAACCCACCAAGCTGATCAAAGGTCAAGGCTTAGCCAAATTAATGGTTGAATCAAATCTGCAAGCCCTTGACATTAACATGGTAGTTGTCTTAGATGAGCAGGAAAGGTTGCCTGACCCCACTGTTGAAGAGAAGTTTCATAACTCCCCTTGGTACTCTGAAATCCTTTACGTACTCACCAACCTAAATGCCCCACCTGAACTATCAAAGACTAAGGCCAGATTCATAAAACTAAAAGCCAGAAACTACTACATTTTGAATGAAAACTTGTACTGGAAAAATCCAAATGGCTTATTGCTTAAATGTTTGCCTGAAACAGAGGCAGAAAAGATTAAACAAGAATTCCATGCAGGGGAGTGTGGGGGCCACTTGAACTGGAAGGCCACTGCAAAAAAAATTCTCAGAGCTGGTTATTATTGGCCCACACTCTTCAATGACATCCATAAGATGGTAATTTCCTACCACAAATGCCAGATTTTCGAAGGCAAGAGAAAACTCCTTCCCCTCCCTTTACAACCCATCACTGTCGAAGGTCCTTTCATGCAATGGGGCCTAGATTTTATTGGAGAAATCCATCCTGCTTCTTCTGCACAACACAAATGGATCTTAACATCCACAGACTACTTCACTAAGTGGATAGAGGCCATACCTACTAAGAATGCCACAGATTCAGTCATCATTAGGTTCCTGGAAGGTCATATCCTCTCTCGGTTTGGTTGCCCAAGAAAAATAATCATCGATAATGCTGCTGCTTTCGGATCCAAGAAAATGGTTTATTTTTGTCACAGGTATCAGATAGCACTTGTTCATTCAACTGCCTATTACCCACAAGGTAATGGCCTAGTTGAATCATCAAACAAGAGCCTCGTGGCCATCATCAAAAAGCTGTTGGAAGAGAACAAAAAGTCATGGCATAACAAGTTGGTGCATGCCTTGTGGGCTGACAAGCTTACAACAAAGAAATCCATTGGCATGTCACCATTTCAGCTTGTCTATGGTACAGAAGCAATATTTCCTACCAGCCTTGGGATACCGGTAATCAAGCTCGTCCAAGAGATTCAAACAGAAGAAGACAGTATGGTGAGAAGGATAGACCAGACAATTCATCTTCAAAAAACAAGGGAAGAGGTCTATAACAGAGCCATCAAAGTTCAGGAAAACATAAAAAAGTTGTTTAACAAGAGAACCAAAGCCGCTGATTTCAAAATTGGGGATAAAGTTCTGAAGTGGGACTCAAGGAGAGAGGACAAAGGAAAACACAGCAAGTTTGACAGCTTGTGGCAAGGTCCATACATCACCCAGGCCACTGTGGGTCCAAATGCCTTCTTCCTACAGAAATTAGATGGTACAGAGCTGTTTGGGGGTCTTGTCAATGGTAGGATGCTCAAACACTACTTCTGCTGATTCTCAATTTCTAGTTTTCTTTTCCATTGTACATACCATTGCAGAATTTTGTTTCAAGAAAAAAGAGAAAATGTTCCAAAAAAAACAGAGAAAAGGGAGAGGTTCAGACATGCTCAAAACATGAACCTCTGAGGTATAAAAGATTGGCTCTAATATGCTCAAAACCTGAGCCAAAGAAAGCAAAGCAGCTGGTCCTAACATGCTCAAAATCTGGACCAGCAAAGAAGAAAGAAAAATTAGCTCTAACATGCCCAAAACCAGAGCTAAAATGAAGAAAAGAAGTGACTCTAACATGCTCAAAACTTGACTCACAAGAAAGAGAAGAAGGATACTCCAAGATTTCAGATTTCAAGCCTTCAAAGTTATGTTTCAGTTTTCTACGGATTTTTTTCCATGTGCAACTATCTTTATGCCTTGGATATACAGCAAACTAGACTGTTTAATCCTAGTTTGACTGTTTTTAAATTTCCTGTTGTAGAATGTAGAGAAGAAATCTGCTGGACAGTTTAATCCCAACAGATATTAGATTAGGTAGAGAAACATATGAGACCAACAGTCTAATGTGGTCTCATGGAGTAATAAGGGTAGATTTAGAATAGGTTTATTTTCTGTCATAAAAATAAATGATGTAAAGGGTCTACTAGTTCAAACGCACCCTAGAAGAAAAAATGCCAGGATGGTAGAATGGGTAGGTAGATTATTTGGAAATTTTTCTGCTGATCTATCATATTTGTGGCAGCTGAAATCAAAGAAGAAAGATGGCTTAAGCAGCAGGCATCTGGCCTACACCAAAGGTCATTTTCTAAATTCTTGACTCCTTCAAGAAGAAGCCATCCCCATGTGGAGCCACTGTTAGCCCCTTATGAATTCCTTGACAACGCAAGCAAGGGGCTAGATTGTTTTGTGAGCCTTCAAGGAATGCATTTCCCTTGAAAACACATCATCCTTGAAGCCTTCCTAGTTTCCCTGCCTTTAACTGTTTCACCCCTACTGTACTGATGTCCATGAGCCTTACTGAATGATAACTTTTGCTCAAAAAGGCCTTATTTCGCCCCTTGTATCCATGCAGAATTCCCCCACTTTGTCTTTTCCCCTTTTCCCAAAGTCCCCTTTTGTTCCCCCTAAATTCCCCCTTACCTCCTAAATTTCCCCAAAATCCCCATGAAATCCCACCCTTGCCTTTTGTTTTCCCATTTTCCCCCTCTCCCCCCTATAGATACCCTCCTTTGGTGTAAAAATGCACTAAAATGGGTTAAAAACCCACTTTCCAACTTTATTATAAGGGCTTAGCCCCTTTCCCGCCAACCCCTTTCAACCACTTCCCACACATGCCTTTGCGCTAGGACCAAGCGCTTAAGTCCTAAGCGCTAATCACAATCGGAGATTGGCGGAGGGCCGAAATCCTTTGTAACACAGAAAAGTTCTGATGCGATCATTTTGTTAATAAAGTCCCGCGACTTGTTTTCAGCCGTTGATCTGTCATTCCAATCCGACGACGGAGCGCCAATCGCACCCCCCGCCCAATCGCAATCGCAATGTTTATGTGCGCTCCCCGATCGGTTCATCGCAAGTGGTTGCGATGCGATTGATCGCACTCCCTTCCGATCGCAATCGCAGGTCTTTCCCTCCGATCCCCGATCACACCGTCTCCTGATTTCATCCCGACCGTCCATCCTCCCCGCCGATCCGACGGTCATCGCTCCTCCCGCCTAATTGCAATTGGAGATTTAATATGTGTCACCCCTATTTTCCCCTGATTATGATTGCTCCGACCAAATCCTGACCATCCATCTAACCCTCGATCCGATAGTCATCGCTCACTCCGCCCAATCGCAATCGGAAGTTCTTTGATGTCTCCCCTTTGTGCCCCTCCGATTGCGATCCCCCGATCCACACCTCCACCGTTGATCTCCATGTAAATCCAACGGCCATCGCTTCCCCTTCCTTGATCGCAATCGGAAATCATAAGTGTGTGTTCCCCTTGCCTCCTCTGATTGCGATGTTTCGAGTTAATCCTGGCCGTTTGTTGGATCTAGCGATTTGACGGTCAAGAGTTAATCGCCCGCCACCTCCGTCGGGGCCCACCATGTATGATCTGTTCCGCTCATTTTCATAACAATTTCGCCCATTCCTTTGTATTTTCCATTTTAAACAAAGTCCCATATTTGCATTAAGGTCTCACATTTCACATATATTTCGTTTGTTTTTATATATCACTCCGTTGCTCGATCTTCGTCGTTGATCTTTGTTCCCGGACCGTGATCTGATGGTCTGCACTGCATTTCTCCGTCAAACCCTATTTTTCACCGTTTACACCATATCATTTCATTTTCACCGTTTTTTCACATAAACCACTGTTTCACCACCGCCACTCTATCATTTCCTCCACCCACCATAACTAGTCTTCCCTTTGCAGGGATTTCATGACCAAGTTGCGTGTTTTTGCAAGAGTACGAGCGGCGGGAGTCCACCATGATTCAAAGTCTCAGTACGGCTATAGAAAGACAGGAAAAGACCATTTTCAAAGCCAAACTCATGGATAAAAGGGCTGAGAAGACATACAACAGTGTTTGTATTAAAGAAAAAGAGTTTAAACTCTGTAAGTCCTCTCCAAAGCCATTAAAGCTCATATTTCGCGGCCAGAGGAAAACCAAGGCACAGAAAACTAAGTCAGCAGGGTTTTTCATCAGCAGAATGTTGTTCTCCATGGAAGGACAGAGTGCCCATACCGTTTTCACTCCATGTCGTGCTCCAGTGAAGAAATCTCCACCTTGACCCCAGTCCTATGCTACCAGAGCATTAGTTATGCGGCATGGCAGACCTCAACCTGTTTGTTTATTCACCCACAGTACTACAGTGTACAGCAAACCAGAATGCATCAGGACCATACCAGAGTAAATGGAAGCAGAAGAAAACCATTCTTGCGTCCAAGACGTGCGAGAGATTAATGCTCAAAGTCTAAAACAGAATGGGCTTCGGCCCTTTTCTTCTCCTAAGTGGTAATATCGCATTTAGTTCCTTACCTACCTCCTCTGCTTCTCTTCTACTATAAAACTCAGGAAGAAATTATTGTAAAGGTTTTTGATGAGATATCAGAAGAACTGCAAGCTGTTTCTGTGAGATATAGTTCTGTGTAAAGTTGTAAGATAGGTTGAAGAGAGGTATATTCAGTCTGAATGTTCAAGCTGTGGGCAATGTTGTACTTGACTGGTGTTGTTTTTAATATGACAAGCACATTTCTTTGGATCCTGATCTAAAGCAGCTGGTGATGTTTTTCTATCTCTGTGTTTTACTTCATTCCATTTCAGTTCTTCTGGCTTGCATCAAAAATCTGACATAGTATTTGCCCTTCTTAGGCACCCTATGTTTCTGCTCTCCTTGCCTTAATGTTTTCTACTAAATATGTTATCTGAGAATTAGTTTCAGTTAATTTAACTAATGTAGTGGATGTTATTGCCTGCTAGCTGATGTATGAGTTAATGAATCTGCTTCTTAGATGTTCTTGTTAAGATTTAATTAAATGAGTTGAGAACACTGGGAGGTTTAGAACTCTGTGTCTGCCTCACTAGGATCTTTCCATTTCATTTAAACCTTTCCAAGTTCCCTTAGTCCGTTCCTTGCCTTTCTTTGAGAATTTCCTAAGAGTATGTCCAAGCAGGTCTGGAGTTAAATGACCTCTGACCTTATCTATAGATAGAAATTGGTTTACCCTCACTCTTTCGCCTTCTTTCCTTAATGTTCCATGCCACACAATCATTTTAGGATCCAACGCTTTAGATGACTAGCCCAACTGAAAGCTTGCACATTGAACAGCAAGTAAACCATTTCCTGACTCCATTGCCCAATGGCCTCGATGTTCTCTGAGTTATCTACCTTTGCCTAAAATCTTCTTTGCCTTGCCTTGTCTTATATTGAACCCTTCATTCCTAATTCCCAACAACCAAACCAAACAAATCAAACAAACAAACCTTGTGCCTATAACTAGCCTAACATCTTGACATTTGAGCCTCAAAGACATATATACTTTGACTATTATAGAGAGATCCCTCTCTAGACCTAGGAGGGCTAGATCCTAAGGTCTGAAAGTGGTTTGATGTTGTCTCATCTTTTGGTCTTGCCAATCTAGCCAAAACATGGGAACCCCAACAATCTCTATAATAATAAGTTAGTGTGCATTTTTTTGTATCTAGAGGAATCCAAAATTGGGCTGGTCTCATATTTCCATGACATGGGGTCGATTCCAATTACTACCACTATAACCTCTAAATTCCTACATATGTGTTGGCTAATTTAGTTGATCGTTGAATTACTTCATGAACTGGAAACCAAGGTTTGTGTACTTGTGAAGTGCATGTGCACAATATATGTTAGGATTTCTATTTTTTATTTTAAAGGATTAAAATGAGTTAAATATAAATGGAACTATATTAACTCAAAACATTGCTACACACATGTTCTTTCCATAAAAATTATTCTTTTAAAAGGAAATCAAATTTCAAGGCAAAATCACTTGAAAATTCTAACTATCAAACTGAATCGAAACTTAATCTACTCCAAAAATAATAAAAAATTATTGTATTTAAAATGAATTGAAAGATAGATTATAATGGGAAGAATTGAAATTTTAATTCTACTTGCAGAAAATTGAAATATTATTCTAAATTCTCTTGCAAATCAAAATCTCTATTCTATTCAAAAAACGAGGAAATATTAATCTAATTACTTTAGAAAAATAATAAGATAAAATTTAATTCTGAATGATTACAAATGTGCGCAGTTGTTATTAGAATTTATCTATTCATTACTCATGAAATTGAAATAAAAACAACTGAATAAAACAAACTATGAAAAGGAAATATTTTTGTCTTTTATGAGCACTTGGCATGTTCAAACTACTAAAGGTTAAACCAGAAATCGATGAACAAAATACTAATCGAAAACATCAACCAATTTCAATGAATAAGATACTATTCATGAAACAAGTTAAGAATAAAATAGTTATATCCTAAAATAACTTATAACTCTCCAGGGGGGCCTCCTGTTCAGTGCAAGCACGAGATCAACTATCAAACCATTCACCCATGCCTTGATCACTAAAGGAAGAAAGTAATTTGTATTAAATTCCAAATTATTCAATAGAAAATTAATACAACTTTAAAAAGAGTAATAATGTCTATTAATTCAACCCAGGCCCTTTTATAATCCTCTATTAAATAACAGTATTAAGATTTATAAGCCGAGAAGCGGGTTTTTACTTTGACAATTAAAAAATTAAATTAAAATCAGAGTCTGTCTTCTCATGATTTTCTACTGGAAGAGAAAACAATGAGAATATTTTTATTTGACATATCATAACTTATGATTCCAAATTCTTCTAGTCCAATTCCACGATTTCTTGATAATTCCATGATCCTCCTTTAATTCTTGCACACAATTGGATTAATATAACCATAGTTGACTTCTGGTTTGACCATTAGATATCTCGAATTAGGTAAATTTCCATATCATTATGATGGTTGTATGTCCATCTTTTGACCATTTTCCATCTACCTATATCCTTTATTCCTTCTCAAGTGCACTATAACATGTATAACCATGGATGTAGCTACAAAATGAGTGCAATTCGATAACTATAAGAATGTTTTTATTACATTTCATAAAGAAAAAATATTTTGTAAGCCATGAATGATTGATACATTTTATTATGTTTCAACATTTCTAAGGTGAACTTTCAACTTGAAAATGTAGAAAAAATATTATGAAAATGATGGAAAGGAAAGAAAAATGGTTATAAAAAAGAAGACAATATTGGACTTCAACATTCCCCCACACCGAGAGTTTTGCATGTCCTCATGCATCAAGACTTTAAAATTTTCAAAGTAGTTTATCCAATGTACTATCTTTGAAGTTTGGATTAAGACATACAAGCTAGTTCTTTATTTTTTATTCTTGACATTGAATGCTAGTCTCAATTTCCTCATTAAAATCTTGCTCATAGATCTGTTGTTGGAATGTATTGATTTTAGATGTCTTCTTGATTGGACTTGGAGTCTGATAAAATGGTGATGCTCTGGATTCTTCATTCATGCTATGATACCCTTTCTTGAGGTCGAATATTTCAGGTGATTGTATGCTTAAACTCTTAGAAATGTGTTTGGTCCTTCTCAAATTTACTTTTGGTTCCTCTGTATTTTGGATGATTTTTATCTTGCTTATTTTCCTTTGTTCCTTGTCCACTGGTTCTGCTTATTTTGTTTCTTTAGATTGTTTGACACTTGTGTTGGATTTCTTCCTTCTAATATCTCCTTTTTTATTTTTTTGTTTAATCTTCTCCAGGAAATAACAAAGAGGAGTGTCATCTTCAAGTACCTCTAGTAAGGTTTTTTTTTTTTTTTTCATTAACATTCAAACCTTCTTCTTCATTAATGAGTTTAGGTTTAGGGTTTGAAATTGTCCTGCCCCGACTCCTTCTATTTTTTGTAATTTTTTCTTCCTCCCAAGCTTCTACGAAATGATTGCATACCAACAATCTTTGTTAACTATCTACCCTGGCCTCCAGATGTGTTGCAATGATACTTTTAATTAAACCATGGTGATACAGGGAATTGTTGAGTGTTTTCAACTCTTGTTCTAAGCTAGAAGCCATTTTCTTGAGACTATAGAGTAGGTATTATGGTAAATTTAATTCATTTCCATCAATGAAGTGCATTAAGAGCCAAACATGGTATAAAAACATGGTGCCATATCTCCCCTCACAAGTTAAGAATTTTTGAACGATTAGCAACAAATTTCTCCACTTAGTTTTCAATGTAGTCACTCATATCCACTTTTGAAAATAGAAATATCCATAACGATGTCTCAGAGGAAGATTTCCCATTCTTTTTCTTTGATTTTCCTATTTTTGAACCAACTCCCTCTGTTACTAAGTAATTTTGTTGCTTCTGCAAATATGGATTGTATGAGTATGAGTTTAATGTCACCAATCTCTACCTCTACTCCATCAAAATCCAGTGCAAATTCTTTTGTAACATATGTCTCATGCCCATCAAATTTCTCAAATAAAATGAGCCAACCCACCTACTGTAACTGATCCTTGATTCATGGATATGCCTAAAGGAATTTTATTGTGTTGGGTTCTAATCTGAAAATGACACCCATGGTGAGGGAGGAGTTTTGATCTTGAATTATTTTTCTTGACAAGGGTGGTGGAGGTAATGAAATATGGTCGATAAGGTTGGATGGTTTGATGGTGTCAAGTGAAGGTGCAATAGTTAAATTTATCCTATGGAAGTGTTTAGTTCATAGTTAAATTTCTCCTTTTATTTATTTACATGATCCTTAGATCCAATTTTATAGGATCATTAGAATTTAGAAAAAAATTGAGATATTTTTATGTGAAAACTCGAGATATGATGATAGTGTAAGGTTATAAAAGGTACAATTGTAGATGTATAATGGTAGGGTATGTTAGAAGGTCTAGTATTTGCTCAATTTTTGTAGTATATGTATCATGATCATTCTATGAGTTTAAAGATATAATGATCCTAAGTTAAAGATAATCTAACATCCTAATTACATACCTTAGCACACACCCTTTTGAAATTTGATATAGTTTTCTTTGCTGCAGGTTCTGGAAGCTTCTTTCAATGTAGGTTGATATGTGCTGCAAAATTTGAAGTTGTATATGAAGCTCCTATAGTTGTATCTGAAGAATCAACTGAAATGTGAAAAGGAAGATACTAATTACCCCCCCTTAAAATTGGTTCTTAATTGATTTTCTGCTTCAATGATTCAAATGATTTATGGCAATCAGAATTGCTTTATGGTAATCAGAATTCCAAAAAAAATCACAATCTTTTGTCAGAATTTTAAAAAGTGGAGAGGTTATTTTTGTAAATTTTTCGATGAATCTTCTATAATAACCAATAAAACCAAGAAAACTTCGAACATTTTTTTAACAATTAGGAATTCAAATTGTATAAATTACTTCTACCTTAGATGTATCCACCTTAATTCGATGACTAGAAATATGGTGGCCTAAAACAATTCCCTCATTAGATATCATACAACATTTCTCACGACTTAATGAAATATTTTCTTCTTTACACCTAATGAGAATTTTTTCTAATTTTTCAAGAGCTTCTTCAAAAGCATTACAATAGGCAATAAAATCATCCATGTAAATTTCCACAAAACCATGAATTAGATCAGAAAATATACCCAAAACTGCTCTTTGAAATGTTGCAGGTGCATTACATAACCCAAAAGGAAGTACTTTAAGGGACCTACAAAGATGATTAGTGCACGGGGATTAGAGGCATTAAAACAATTATATATATTTTCCTCCTCTGGTATGGAATAAGTCCCTCTTGGTTAACTAAAATGTATCTTTGCATAGTGTTGCTTGAAAATTTTCATGGGTTCATATGAGTGGTATTCCATAAGACCGAACTTGATTTTATATAACTCTTTACGCTTAGTTTCTACAACCTTCATATTATTAATCTCATATGATCCAATAAGCAAAGGAAGAGTGGGCCAAGGTGCTTTCTTCTTCCTTTGCAAGAATCATAATAAGTCTGTGGAAAGATGATACCTTGGTAGCAGATGTGAGGAATTTTGGCTACCAAACACTCTATGGTAAGTGCCATCAGGTGAGGCAAACCAATCAACAATTTTTTTACTACTTCCATAGCCTCATGGGACATGTAAGGTGTCTCTTCCTCAAATATCATCTGGTACAACACTATGAGGAATTTATGGTCAACTTCTTCACGACTCCTCTATAGATTCTCTCTGAAAGAAACTTGCAATAAATGTACACAATAGGCTCTTTTGGTATCCAAGTCCAACATATTCCAGGAAAATAATTTTGATCACATATCACATTCAAAAAGTATGTAGACATATAGAATATAGCTTGCTTACCATTTGGAGGGTTATTTTCATTCGTCACATGGATCTTTAACTGTTGGGGAAACAAATATGACCAGTTGAACACTTCCCCTTCATTCACAATATAATGCAGCAAATATGGCCAACCTTTGGGAAAGGTATCAGTACTCTTTTGACCATAGATTAAAAAGCATAGAACTATCAACTACTGTAATACTTTTCTGAGAGATTTGGTATTTTATGTGTCTTTTTGTTTCTAACAGAATTTGGTTGGCTCTTTCACCCAACCTTTGATTACATCCTTAGTTCTCAGGTAAGTGGTGATTGTGTAAAATTGAGAATCCATGTATCCTTATGGCAAGGGAAAATGATACATAAGCTGAAAATCATGTGTCGTGTATGAGGCAAGATGTTGTCCACTAACACTGTTGAGGATCATGATCTTTGCATCTCTTGTAGCAGGATCCACTTGATAATATATGCGCAGGGTAATACAAGAAACCTACATACAATCTTATGCCATTCTATCTTCTAGAAATTTATTTAAACTTGTTTCTCTTCTAGGTCTACTTTGTAATTGGTTGCTGAGAATGCACATTTTACTGTGTGCCATGTGAAATATGAATATTTCTTAGTGAAGAGTTGAGTATTTGACAGAAAAATCATGGTGACAAGGGTGCTCTCAACTACTTCATATGTGCTTCTCTCTAAGGTTTATTTTTGGTATGATATCTTTGGAGGCATGATGATGACAACTTATAAAATATAGATAAGCTCAAAAAGTTGCAATACCTGTATCAAAATACACACTCATCAAAAATACAAATGAGATCAAGAAAAATAGTTTATTCAACAAGATTAAAGTAGAATATCAGTAATTGGAGAGAAGGATGGCACAATTTCTGGGCTGAAGGAGACAATCTGGGCTCATGAATTGTGCAGTGCAGAGTCTCAGCAGGCAAGGGATGACCTTGAGGCTTGAAACAATGCAATGCACAGTCTCAGTTGGGAAAGATGAGGTAAGATACTGTGCATTGCACAGTCTCAGTGGATAGGGCTGAGGATTGAGGCTTGGAACTGTGAAATGCATATTTGTGACAACCAATGACTATGCTTTACACAGTCTCAGAAGCCAAGCATGGATCTTATGCCTTGAAGATGTGAATTGCATGGTTGGGAGGAGCAGTTGATGGCCAAGATTATGAAAATATCCTCAGGAAGGAGAGATAAAATCATTAGCTCTGAGTATTGTGGAAGGATGGAGTGTAGATTGGGCTGAGGGGAAGATAGATCAGTGAAAACTAAGTTCTAAAAATAAGCATGCAAAAGGAAAAACAAAAATGCTCGAAAGGACCCAATAACGTCAATTGCTAATACGAAAGAAGTAAGAAGTAGATGTGACATTTATAAAATGTGAACGATGAGCCAACCCAACACTTGTACAAACTAATAATATTTAAAACACTTGCTACCATGAAAATAAACAAGAAAAAAAGCACTCGTAAAAGAAAAAGTCAAAAAAGCAACAAAAAGTGACACATACAAAAGTTACTCAAAAAAGTGTTGCACACTAAGTCGAAAGCTTCTTGAATATCGTTGGGAAGGCTAGATCTCTAGGATTGAATGTGAAAATTATCTCTAGATTTTTCAATTATATATATCTAGATCATTTAGGATTTATGATGCGCATGCCTAAAATCAAGGAAAAAATGACAATTGTCTTAAAATCAAAATTAACAACTTTGTTCCACTTGTCAGACATTAATTATGTGCTCCATATTTTCTATGAATTTCAACTTAGATTTTTCCAGGAAACTTCCCATTCATATTAGTAGAAAGTACTATGCAATTCCCAACAATAGTGGATTGCGTTATTCATTACCTTAGTGAATTGTGCAGTTTCTGACTGGAGGAGAAGGATAAGTGCAGTTTCTGGGCTCAACGGTTGCCTGACTTCAAGGATTGCACAATTATGATCCTCAAGGCTTGGCACGGTTTCAAAATACAAGGATTGTGTAGTTCCAAGATGGAAGACAGACAATTGATGCGAGATCATGACAAGAGATGGCTTGTGTTGAAAATACCCAGTTAGGATCAAATAAAGTAATCACAAGCACTGCATGCAAAGATAAGTCCTCAAAATCAGGTGGAGTACTTGATGACTATGAATGAGGGGTCCTTATGGATAGAAGGTAGGCTCCAAAATCAAGGGATGGGAAAAATTTTAGAAGGGGGTTGTAGTAGCTACAATAGGATGGAAATGGCTGGTGCATAAGGAGGCCACATCAACATCAAAAGAGAATTTGAATGTCTTCAATACTATGGTAACTCAACTATTATATGTTGATATTAATATTTCAAATGAAGATAAGCGTATCAATTTGTTGCTTTACTTACCAGACCCATTGGATAGTCTAGTTGTTGTTATAGGTAGTAATGCATCTACTTTACATTTTGATGAAATAGTATCATCCTTGTTATTGAAGTATATCAGACAAAAAAGCATGGAAATTCAAAACAAATATGTTTTTTTTGTAAGAATATGTTCCCATAATAGAAATAAAAATAATTCCTCAAGTGGGAGATATTAATCTAGAGCAATATCTAAATCTATAGGAAAAATTGTAAAGGTATGTTGGAGATGTGGAAAATAAGGGCATTACAAGAAAGACTGTAGATGCAAAACTTCAGAGAAAGGGAAGGGATTTGATGGTAATCCTTCTATATAAGAAAAATAAACTTATATGGAGTAGGGGATGTGTACTTGGCTTTTTCAAGTACATATTTAGATCACGAGGCATTGTTTTTCAACTCAAGGGCATATTTTCATGTGACTCCTTACATAGAGTGGTTTTGTGAATATGAAAGACATGATAGTGGTGATGTTTCCTAAGAGATGAATCAATAGCTAAAATCCTAAGAAAAGGAAAAGTCAAGTTGAACCCCATGGGTGAAAATATTAGAATGCTCCTTAGAGTTTTTCACATCCCAGGATTTGCCAATAATTTATTTCTTTCAATAAATATGAGTGATGCAAGTGTAAAGACAATGTTTGAAAAGGATATCTATAGGATGGTTCGAGGAAAAATGGTATTGTTGAGGAGAGTTTGGATTTTAAATATGTATAGACTATTGGGAAGCACTATCAATTATGGGTTCAATGATTTCATTGTTCCTAAGAGTGAAGATGAGGAAGGAAAATATCCCACGGTCTTTAGAGAAAATACTATGTTGTGGCATCAAAGACTAGGGCATATTGAAGAGAAGAGCCCTTTAGTAATACATGGTAGTGGTATGGTAGAAGGTATGTTTAATTTACCTTTGGATTTTTATTTCTATAAACATTGTTTATACAGGAAGCAAAATTGGTTAATATTCTCCTTTGGCACTATGATGGTATAAGGAATATCATAGTTGGTGCACAATGATGTTTTTGTACCTATGTCAGTTTTGTCATTAGGTAAATATATGTACTATATTTAATTTATAGATTACTTATTGAGAAATACATTAATTTATTTCGTTGAGAAAAAATATGAAGTCTTTGACAAATTCAAAGAGTTTAAGATCTTGTGGAAAGAAAATAGAATAGAAAATTAAGGTGCTAAGGATAGATAATGGTGGAGAATTTCATAGGGATGAATTCAAAGAATTATGTAAAAAGTGCAATATATAAAGGCGTGAGAATATTGCATTCACACTTCAACAAAATGATGTTGGAGATTGGATGAATAGGACACTAATGGATAAAGTGAGGAGCATGCTTGGTAGTGTTTAGTTAGAATAGGAATTTTGGGTAGAGGTAATGGATATTACATGTTAGTTGGTAAATAGATCACCCTCATTAGTTTTGGATGATAAGACTCTACATGAGGCATGGATTGGTAAGAATTATTCTCTTAAAAATATCTAGGTATTTGGCTATGATGGTTATATGCATATTCTAAAGGAGAATTGGGTAAGCTATATAAGAAAGTTGAAAAGTATATCTTTATTGGATATAAATATGGTATAAAATATTATAAGATTTGGACCAAACCCCATAAATTAAGAGCGTTGTGTGTAGTTGAGATGTAGTATTTACATAAAATAGGAATTCCGACCAAAGGAGAAAGAACCAAATAAGACATGGTTTTAACTGAAGGATGATGAATCTGAGTTTACAAAATAAAAAACATTAGAAGAAGATGAACCACTTACTCTAGTATTGAGGAAATGCTTTTGGGAAAGAAGATAGTGAAAAAGGTATAATCCATCTAATTTTCATTCAAATGTTTCTTTTTTTATTACGGATGATGATCCTAGAACTATTTGGGATGCAGTGGATTCGTTGGATGGAAAACTCTAGAAAAAGGCCATGGTTGAAGAAATGGTATCATTAGAAAAAAATGAGGCTTGAGATCTAGTGGAGTTGCTGGTTGGAAGAAATCCCATTGGAAGAAAATTAATGTTTAAGAAGAATTTGAAAGAAAAAGGCAAAGTAAAGAAACAAAAATCTCAGTTAACAGCAAAAGGTTATTCCCAGATAGAGGGAATTTAATTTGGTGCTATTTTTCTCCTCTTTCCAAGTTAAATTGTATTATATTTTTTTATTTGTTGCTACTAACTTTGATTTTGGGGTAGAAAAAATGAATGTGAGGACAACATTCTTACATGGAGATCTAGAAGAATAAATCTATATGAAACATCCAGAAAGCTTTGCAGTGAAGGGAAAGAAACATTTGGTATGCACGATGAATAAGTCCCTATATGGGTTAAAGAAATCACAAAGAATGTGGTATAAAAAAATTGATACTCATATATTGGAACTTGGCCTCATAAGGAGAAAATTGTATCAATGTGTGTGTTTCAGATTAGTTGGTGATCATCTTGTTTATTTGGTATCATATGTGGATGATATGTTTTTTATAGGAAATGATAAGGAAATCATCCAAGTAGTGAAATCCCATTGTACTAAAAATGTGACATGAGGGATATTAGTGCTACAAATTTTATTTTGGGCATGGAAATTAAAAAATATTGGGAAAATAATAAACTCTAGTTAAAACAAAAGAACTATGTTAAGAGAATATTGTAGAGGTTTAATATGCGGGAACATAAATCAATAAAAGCCCTTATTCTTGTAGGTGTAAATTTATTCATAGGTCAGTGTTCCAAGATATCAGAAGTGGAAGAGGATATGTCTTTCGTTCTATATGCCAATGTAATTGGATGTTTTATGTATGTAATGGTGTATTCTAGACTATATATTGCACATGTAGTGGAAGCATTGAGTAGCTATACGTCAAAGATAGGGAAGGAGCATTAGATAACAATAAAGAGGTTTTTTAGGGATTTACATGACACTACTGCCTATGGAATGTGTTACCGAGGAAGACAAAATTTGTAAAGAGTGTTTAACATGCATGGGTTTGTTGATGTGAACTGATCTAAATATATGGATTATAGAAGATCAAAAAGTGGGCATGTGTTTAATCTATTTGGAGGAGCCATCAATTAGATGAGTAATAGATAGTCTATACTGACACTCTCAACTATAGAAGCTAAATAGATGGTGGATAATCATGCAAGAAAGGAAGTAGTATAGTTTTTATAGATATTTTGTTCAAGTATTGGGTTGTTACAATAAGATATAAGAATATATTGTGATATTCCTAGAGTAATATTTCTGGCAAAGGATCCAACTTATCATTCTAAGACAAAGAAAATTGATGTTAAGTTCCACTTTGTGGTAGATATGATTGACGAGAAGAAGGTTCTACTAGAAAAGGTGGACACTTTGAAGAATCTTCTAGATTAATTAACAAAATCAATGCTCACTTAAAATTTCTCTTCATGTAGAGAAACAATGGACAATATTACCCTAGATTGTTTCATGCTCTCATACAAACTCCCATATGTTAGGTATGTGTTATATTATTTGCATGATTATCCCCACGTGTTGGACATCGATTTGGGGGTAGTGTGGGGGTTAAAGTGGTTTGCATGGGGGACAATATCTCACTACTGGGGGGGTAGGGATAGCAACAAAAAATACTAGAAATTTTTTGTATCCATTTTTGGTAATTTTTGACACATGGTTTTCACTTTTAGCAGTTTTTTGGTGCATGGTGGTTTATCTCATAGTTTTGTAATTCTAACGAAGGAAATATCTTTGTATTCTAAAACAGATTAAATGGATTGATAGTTTATGGATTCCATATATATATATAAATATATATATATATATATATATATATATATATATATCAGGTTTTCCAAATTTATGTTTTTAGGTCCAAATATCTATGTTGATGTGTGTGTGCCATTGCATTTTTTCTGTACATTAAGAATATATTTGTAGAAATTAATTATATAGAATGAAAAAGATACAATCATGCATAATACATCCCTAATTAATCAAGTTTACTAATTTATTAAGTATGACATTAGGCCAAAATCATAAAAAAAAAAAAAGCCAAGTGACTAACATGCTTTGTCACGTAATTTTAGCCCATCAATCCAACTATAGCCAACCCCATCCCTAAATTTTCCTTTTTTTATTACATAATACATTGTAGTGCCACACTAAATTAACTCCAATGAATTAAAATTGGAACTCTTTACATGGCCTCAAATCTAGAAAAAATAAAATTTAAATCATGAATGTGAATTTTATCACAATGAAATTAGATTTTATGATTAGATTAAAGCTTTGGGAAGATAAGAATTTTTCTCCTTATTGAATGGATTTTGCAATACCCATTTCTCAATGTGCCCAATTTCAAGCTTCACCTATCAACGATTACAAAAGCACAAAAAATATATAAACATCATCTTCCAGCTAAGATCAATGTCCATGGAACTATTGATGAATTCATTATCTAGAAATGGCACTTGGGCCTCCAAACTCCTTATGCATATATTAACTTTTTACACTTCAAGAAAATTTTATCTGCATCAAGTCTCACCGTAGGTTTTATCGGCATCAAGTTACACAACATATTTTATTTGATTCACCAAATTATATATATATATTTCAACGTGTAAACTTGTGAGGGAATTCATTTGCCCAAAATCACATAATATAGTTTATTAATCGTTGGGAAATCTTGAATCGGAATATTAATTACATACAATCCATGAAAGTAAATATGTTAGTTAGTCACCTTAGCACAAGTTTCCTAATGGAATTATTCTCTATTATAAGCATTGTGGAAATAAAAACAGCGCCCAAATATCTCATCTAGGCCTTCTCTAGACAGAACCATATTCACTCAAAGGGACTTGATTTTAGATGACATTGAGAACATGGGTATGATTGCTCTAATAGTTCTCACATAATATTTTTATATGTGGTATATAATATCCTTGATTCCATGTATACCATTATATTATAACTAACTCGGATACAAGAAATTGTTCAATACATTAAAAATAACTTCCTTATACTATAAAATTAACACACAAATATGAGTGTCCAGGTGAATACTTGCACTATAAAATGAAATTCATGATGAAAAGTACCATGATACTCTACCACCTCTATTGTATCCTTTAAATCAATATATCCATACATAGACACAAAGAAAAAAACTATAAAGAGGTTCATTTCAATGGTGACTATCATTTAACGTGAGACAATTCCTATTCATGGATTTTCCTTTTATTTGATATACATTTGAAAATTTGTACTCTAATGAGGTTTTAATATATTAATAAGGGACTAATAGTCAATGATCATTCCATTTTCCTCAAAAGGACATGCATATCAATTTTGGAAATGAGGGTTCACCTTGACTTAATTAATGGATAGACATGTTATCTAAAATAGAAAGAGTGTAACTTCTATCCCCACTATTTACTACATGCATCCAAATGGTGAACCACAACAACTGCAACTAAGGATAAGTCACTCCCTCTTGATAATAGTACTCCAAATGGAACATTGGTCATAATACCTTCTATGGCTGTTTGCATCATTCAAATAGGACTTATCAGTACTACTTTCACATGGAATTATTTACTTACCACACCAAGGGTAAAATCGAGAGGAGAAAAAAATACAAGTATGATATTGAAATTATAATTTCTCAAACGTTTTCCTTATAACCAAATGGTCGTATGGAATAGATGGTATAATATTTTAAGAATACAAAGTTGCATTGTACTAGGTCTCTTACAACAATTGATTGTACTAGGTCTCTTACAACAATTGATTAACAAAAGAGTTTAAAATGAAACTTTATTATACATGTTACATAAGTCTAAATGATTGAAGTCATATGATTCTAGTATCAAGATGTAACCTTTAATTATCCGTTTTGGTAGAGTATATTTGTCCAGGGGAAAGGAATCAAAATTTTCACAACCATCATGCAGTACTTTCATTTATGATGCAAATGAAACAATTCATGTAAGGATAATGGGAAGCACATAAAAATTAATGTAGATTTCATCATATTTTTCTAGCTAAGTAAGTATATTGCAATGGTATATTAAATCTAATATGTGCATGAATATATTGTCAAGCCCCAATTTGATTTAGAGGGGAGTGATTCCAAAACCATATTGAGCATCTATGAAACTTTGGTCGTGTGTCAAGAAAAATGAAAGAAATCATTCCATCCAATATGTTCAAAAACACCTCACCATAGTCGTCGTGTTTATAAAGCATGAAGAGACAAATAATTCACAATTATTCTCTTAAAAATACAAAGGAGATTTTCATCATGATCTTAGAAATCTGGAGTAAATTAAAATAAAAAACATCATTGCGATGGATGAGCACAAAAGTAAAAAAAATTGAATTATAGGAACTAACAATTAAGAAACATGGAAGAAAGGCATAGTACAAGGGTGGGCACCTATAATTTTCACAATTTCTACAAGTGTGAAACTTGTGATAGTTGAGTTATTATTTATAAAATTAATGAGAGAAATGTTAGCTCAATAATGTGTTATTATTTCCATTGCATTCTATTTGAGTGTTAGACATTACATTATTTTCGAAAGCAAGTAGCTAGTGTGAGTTCTAAACTTAGGTAGGTATCGTTATCTTTTTAGTTATAACAAGTTATCATAGATATCCATCACACCTCTCCCATTACTATATATATGGAATATCATTATGTATTTGGTGCAATATTATCACGTCTAATAAATATATCTCTTGTACATAGTTTTAATTTTGTAATGTTCTTGGATTTTTTTTGGTATCAAAGTTGAGAGAAAGTGAGGAAATTGCAGTAGTGTTGAGGAATATTTTATCCCTATCTTTGTGGGACGAGAATCCTTCATTCAATATTGTGTTGCAAAGATTTTTTGTGGGAGAAAGAATATAATCACACATGTTTATTTGTTGGAGGAAGTATTCATGAGGAATTGCCTTCATGTGTTGTGAAGATAAGGAGATCCCACACATTATCATTGGTTTTATTCTGCTCATTTGGAGGAAGATATATTACATTTTGATGATAATAGAAAGCTATTGCAAAGTTAAATATGGTTCATGATTTTAGTGTGTGGTAGACTTAATTTAGAGGCCTTGTAATACTATTTCTGGGAATATGCAGACATAGTGGTAGTTCAAGCTTATAAGCCAACATATTATTCCAAGTAATGATTCGAGCATTATGAGGTCCAAGAATTAGAACTACGTGGACTTATCTACATTTATTCAAGAACTATAAAAAAAAAATGACGTAGTGCTTAGATGTTTGTGATACTTGAGATGTGTTTGGGTTGTCTACCATTCAAACCTCAATGTAAATGATTAGTATTTGATTCACACATCGGTGTATTTTATATCTATAAGGTTAACAAGTACATTGAGATGCTTGAAGTATTTTTTTTTCAATCGAGAATGAAATCAATATCAAGAAATTTTCATTGGTATAACTTTAAAATGTTAATGAGAGCTATTTCAAAAAAAATTTGATTAGTTCATCTTGGAATTGTTATGGGATTTTGTTTTCTTTCACCTAATATTTCAAACATTATGGTTGAATCTTTTGTATATGAATCAATTGAGCTATATGGAGAAAATAATGGAAATAGGAAATTTAAGATGAAAACTTTGATTAATTTCTATAATGTTTGGTCAATTGTGCTTGGATACAAATCGAAACTAGTAGTCCTAATATCCTCAATTTAGGAATTTTAATGTTGAGATACTTAAGTGAAGGTGCTCTTGAGAATGTTTGTGAAGGTCAAAATCATTTCACAAATGAATGAATGTAAAAAATATTACAAAAATTGGAGACACTTAGAGGTTTGTATGAATCGAAAAATACAAATCAAGTGTTGTTTTTTAAAGTAAAGTTTCTCTCAATTGAAATGGAGGAAAATGAAAATATCAACAATTTTCTTTCTAGAATGAAAGAGCTTACACATAAGTTTGGTGATATTGGTGAAAATATTTCAAGCACTAACTTGGTTACAATTGCATTGAATGACATGTTGGATGAATATCAAATTTTTATCGCCATTCTTCCAAATAGGGGAAAATAACCTACATTTGATGAATTGGAAGGTATTTTGTAGCAATAGGAAGAACAAAGAAAGAATCATAATTGCAAATCTCAGAGTTCATATTTGGAATTGGTAACCAAAGGGAAATATTCATACAATGGAAATCCATAGGAAATACATAAAGGACTTAAGTTAAATGAAAAATGACATCAAGGCCTGACGCTACCAAGAAATAATCACAAACTCTTCTATTGTAGTATTTTTGGACATTATGGTAAATATTATACAAAGATAAAGTTTAATGAGCCAAAATATAGAAGACGTACAAGTAATGTTGTTAGTAGAGAAGCAATAGTAGCGATGATTTCAAAAACCTCAAATTTTTCATTTCAAATGTCATTTTATCAATAAAAAATGATAGTATTAATGCATGGTTTGTTGATTATGGTGCTTATATTCATATGGAATGCAATACAAATTAGTTTGAAACATATTATTAGAACTGTAATGGTCTTAATATCTATCTAAGAGACACTATCACATGAAATTAAAGGTTATGAAGATGTGTGTATGAATTTTGAAATTGGTCACATTAAACAAATCGAGAATAAAATGCATATCCCAAGAATAAAGAAGAATTTAATTCCACCTTTACAATCAATTAAAATTTTGAATTTGTTAAGTCAATACTTGTTGTGAAGAACATACAAGGTTATTACAATGTCATAGCAAGAAGAATCAAAGTGAGAGGATTGTACAAGATTGGCGTTACAAGGAATGATCATCAAGCATTGATATCAACAACTATTCCAACTAAATAATTATGGCATTGAAGGTATGGGCATCCAAATCAGAATGAACTTATGCTATTTCAAAAGAAAGAAATGTTGTTGAGCCTTCCAATTTTTAAGAATGAACATAGTAAATTTGAAAGATGTGCATTAAGGAAACAATGTATGGAAGAGTTACCTGCAATTATAGAAAAGAGGAAAAGATAAATTCCTGACCTAGTGCATAATTATGTGTGGGGTTCAATGCAAGCCAAGTAACTTGGTGGAGCTTCTTACTTTCTTCTCTTCATTGACGATAGAAATATTAACACATGGGTATATTTTTGCATAAAGAAATGTAATATGTTTGAATCTTTTAAAGAATTTAAGAATATGCTTGAAAAGGAGATATGAAGGCTCATCAAGATCCTTATTTTATATCAAATAAGAGAATAGACATCATAAGAATTTATCAAATATTGAAAAAATAATGGTTTTCAACAACAATCATTATAATGCGACACAATCCCAAGAAGAATTGAGTGGCTGAGAGGAAAATTAAAAAATTGGTTGAATGTGCTCCAACCATGGTTAAAGGGATGAATGTTTAAAATATTTTTTGGCGTAAAGAAATAAGAACTATATTACATATAAAAAATTGAAGCCCTACAAAAAATTGTAGCATGAAACTCCTTATGAAGCATTGTGTGGGTATAAATTGATATTTATTCATTTGAGGATGTTTGGTAGCAAGACATTCTCCCACATTCCAAAAGAAGATCTAGAAGACAGTTTGATGCCAAGGAAATCAAATGCATTTTTATTGTTTATTGTACTAATAAAAAAAACTTATAAAATATATGATCTTATTACTCATAAATTAATTGCAAGTGTAGATGAACTATATTTCATGAATCTATAGAAAAGTTTCATGAGGAAGGAGAGAATTATGGATGGAACTTTCCTAAATAAAAAGAAGAAGAAAAGGTTGAAGATCGATAGGTTTATGTTGAATATCAAGGTGGCATTGAAGCTACAAGAAGCTAGAGAACACCAAGAAAGAGTGGTGCAACACCAAGAAGGATTGGAGCAAGTCCACAATGTAGTGAGGCATTATGAAGACCAACAAGGAAAGTTAAACACCTCTCAAGTATAAGCATTATGCATTAATGACTCAAGTTATGAGTGTAGAGAAACCTTTAAATTTTCATCAAACAAAAGACCATAAAGAATGGATATATGCCACGAAAGAAGAATATGAATATATAATGAAAAATGAAACATGTGAATTCATATAACTACCTAAGAATAAAGTCCCTATAGGTTTGAAATGGTTTTTCAAGTCTCAATTTAATGTTGATGGTAGTATAGACAAGTATAAATATATCTTGGTAGAAAAGGGTTATTCATAGAAATAAGGAATAGACTATTATCACACTTTTGTGCCTATAGCTAAAATGAACACCATTAGTTTAATGATTGAATTAACTACTAAGTACAGTGGAAGCTACACCCATTGGATATTAAGTAAATGTTTTTTAATGGAGAACTAAAATAAGGATTTTATATCGTTCATCTAGAAGGTTTTGAAAAGAAATATCAAGAACACCTTGTTTGTATGTTAAAGAAAGAAATATATGGACTCAAATAGACACCGACATCTTCGTATGTAAACTTTCATACTTTCTTTCTTTTAGAAAGGTTTCATTAAAAGTAAAAGTGATCTAAATATTTATATCAAGAAGCATGTAAATGGGCATATTTCTTTGGTTTATTTATATGTTTATGACTTATTCATAACAAGAAGTGTTAAAGTGCTACTTAGTTGATTGAATAAATTAAAAGATAGTTATCACGAGAATTTGAGATGAAGGACCTTACGGTTAGCCACATTATTGTTTAGTACTTAAGGTATGGAGTGACGATGATGAAAATTTGACTACACAAAGTAAATATTTAAAGGAATTAATAGGAGGTTCAATATAAGTGAATGAAAACTAATGTCTAATCGACTAGAAGAGAATGTTAAGCTCAACAATGATGATGATGAAAAATGAAGTGGATGGTACTTTGCATTTATAATTGGTGGGAATTCTAAATTATTTAACCACAAACATGCTACATATTACACATTCAAATAATATAGTTATTCAATTCATGGCTAAACCAAATGATGACGATTGGAGAGCAACTAAGAGAGTCCTCCAATATTTGAAAGGGATTATATATTTTGGTGTTGAATATATTAATGATTTGAATGTTGATTTGAGAGGTTATTTTTGACTGGTTAGAAGATCAAGATAATAAAAAGTAAACCATTGGATATGCATTTAGTATACGATCAAAAAAAATTTATTTAAATTGTAAGAAGTAGCCAAGTGTTTCTTTTTTTCAACTAAAACCAAATATTTTTTATACGGGTGTTGTACACCTTAGTCAACAAGGGAGGAGTAGACCAGCCTGAGGCTCTTTAATAGCCCAAGTTGTTTGGTATAGCTATTCTTGATGAATTTATAAGCTCCATTGGCCTAGGATATTTTCTTCTTACCGGAAAAAATAATCCTAATCTAAACAATGATTATCCTATACTAACCTATGGTTAAAATTAAAATTAAAATTTATGATCAATTTAAATCAAACAATCTAAATCTAATATGAAAATAAAAGGATGAATTTTTCACTGTTAAAGAACTATGATATACAAAATAATTCTAATTTATATATTTCATTTAGAAATTAGAATTATGAAATATAATACAATAAATATTTCTATAAAATCAAGATAAGATACAAAATGTACAGAAATATATTAAAATAAGTGAAGTAAGCCAGAACATGACGTAACTAGCTCAAAAGAAATATGCACTATTATGAAACTTTGTATACAATATTTATAAAATTAAATTATGTTCCTAAATGCAATTACAAATTAGATTAAGACTATTTCTCAATGTAAATAATGATATAATAAGTAACTATGTAATCTACATGTTCCTTCAACGCAAACAAACTATGTTTACTTTCAGATTCTACATTAGAAATAAACGCAAATGTTAACTATTATAAAATTCTAGTTATTACTTGGCCAAGACAAATAAAAAGGAAAAACTGTAAATGCTATATTTTATATTCATATACATTAATCATTGGCTTTAGGAAAACAATCAATAAAACCTTCTAGCTAAAGTAATGATTTGAATGAGACAATCATCTATATCAACAACATCACTATCAATTTGAAAAGAAGAAATGGCATGTTGTGTCAACTTGAATTAAATAGTCACAGAAGTTCAAATTAAACTAATTCTTGGATCAATATTATTTCTTAGGACACATGTCACTGAAGAAGAAAATCAATCGGATGAAACAATTACAAACCGAAATACCATTTTAATCAACAAAGAAATGTGATAAGAATAGTTGTTTGCTTTAAGAATAAAATCATCAAGTAGATAACATTATATTCTAGATCTCAAAACAAAATACAGGAGAATAAAGAAGGCGTTCACATGATTATGGAACATAATAATAGAAGAACCAGACTAAATATAATCAAATCAATAAACTTTTATTAAAAGTATTCCATAGTCCAGATTTCCCCAGCATTTCCTTGTTCAAAAATTTCCATTTTTGATCCCCCCTTCATTAAAAATAAGGGGTATATATATGTACATAGACTTACAGCCTTTGGAGATCATGTTTACTTTTTAAACATTAAATTACATAAATAAAAGAAAAACAATTGAAATTTTAGGCTTTCAGTTGAATGACCAAATTGAAATTAAAAAGGTGCAAAATAGAGTTCCCATACGAAGCTAAGAAAAAGTAGACAGCGATCAAGAGTATCCAAGTTGTGAACTTGAGCTGATTGACTTACACACGTAGAAGACCTGCCATAGAAGAAAACTAAAATTAGACAAAATTATAATAATGCTAAACTGAGGTTGATATAAAATCTTTGATTCTACAGTGGCCTTTTATTTAAAAATAGAAAAACAAATTGAATCAAAACATACCCGAAACACTTCACATGCAGAGATAAAAAAACAAATTCACTATTTATCTGCATCAAACCCCTCTAATTTTGAGGAAATGGTGACTTTGATATTCAAATACTTAATCATGATGTGAGTGCCCTTTGACTGGGTTTTACCCTCGACACTAGATGACTTTTGTTTTTTAGATTTATCCTTTGGCTGGAATGAGGCTCTCAGCTTGTTATTCTCATAGATTATTCAGTTGATTCAATGTTCCATATGAGGGACCATAACCATGTATTTCTATTTCCAATACATGTTGGAAATTAAATCATTCGAATGAGAGGTATTGATGGAAGAATCATCACAATTGGCCATGTCACCCTGATCACGAGGAGCTTTCCAAGATTGGGGCTTGTTCTTCTTCGGTGATAGCTTAGGATTAGTTTCCAAATAAACCAAGGGAACATCCATAGGGGGATTTTATTCCTAGTCCTTTTGGCTCTATCAATTCTCGTTTGAAGTTTCTTTTTTCAACCATATCGTGTTTAATTTGACCAATTGTTTTTTATTATGCAGGATGGGCAGACATAGGTTCAAACTAAGGAGTATCTGTGGAGGGCTTTAAATCTTGGGCTCTTGTCACACTTTTATTAAAACGAAGAGAAGTTAAAATTCTTAAAATGGAAACCTGACTATCATCTGAAAGAGGTAACCTTGGTGCTTGAAGATAGGCCTCACACTCATTCTATTACCATTTATCAACCAGTGGTGGAGTTGAACCAATAGGATAGGAGTTAGGGTCGTTGTAGAATAAGACTCAACATGACTAAATGGTAGAGCTTTATCATAACCTTTGGAGGCAATAAAGGAATCCAAGTCATCAACCATTTGAGTCAACTGGTGTTTAACTAACATGAAGATTAAACTATGGTGGAACATGGACCTTTCAGGGTTCTTGTGGTCAGCTTGATAGGCTCTAGCCATTTTCGTTAAACTATTAAGAAAATAATATGGTAGGTTAAGGTTGAATGCATGAATATGAGTTACACTTTTGGGCCAAATGTGGTGATGAAATTTCAAAATTTTACTCTTTTATCGAATTGAAGCCCTCAAAATTCATATAAGAATTGTGAATTTTGATTCGAAGTAAAGAGACAATTTGTACAGAAATATGTTGTTTCCCTAATGATAGTTTTTGAAAAACATTTTAGTGTCATATAATATGTCAATTTTCCATTAAATGGAATGCTTTTCCTTGCGAATTTTTTCACATATTAAGATGTATGCGGGTGTTTGTGTTGCATAACTTAGTCTAAAATGTGTAATTTTTAAGACACACACACACACACAGAACTAAGTTTTTCATATTAAAAGTTTATTATTTTTCGAAGTTGGCAAAGTAATCTTGCAATTTCATTTTGTAGATGCATCTCTTTACATAAGGTCAACTATTTAAAAATAAATAAAAAACGAAGAGTACCCTTTTTAAGAGGATGCGTAAATTAAGATAATGATATTTTTTGAGAATTTTTTATTATGTATATTTTATGTTATTGGTTTTTTATTCAGCCTCTTTAAAACTATCCCAAAAAAAATTAAACATTATTTTTAAAAGAAATTAGATGAAAAATATCATATGAATTTTAAAAATGTCAAACTCATATGCCATTTGATAGAGGACTCCTTCATGAATCCAACATGATCAACTCCGCCTCCTAAGGAAATTTTTTTCCCTTAGTCTGCTAGGGTACAAAATGGTGTCGTAGAAAAACTTGTAGAAGGTGTGCTAAAATTGTGGTTTTTAGGACCTCAGAAGCTCAATCAAGCGCTTAAAATGATCGATCAAGCGATTAAATTTTAAATTAAAATAGCTCGATCGAGGGTTTCCTAAACCCTCAATCGATCCATTTACATGGTTAAATAGGGGCTCGATCGAGCTATATGTCTCCATCACGCTATATGGCTCAATCGAGCTATGGAGCTCGACCAAACTATTAAGCTCGACCGAGCCTCTGTAAAAAAAATTCAAATCCTTATGTGAATCCCATAATTTAGATTTTAAAATAAATAAAAATCTAAAATTTATCCATTATTTATTTAACCAATTTGACATGATATTATTTTACTAAAAATGAGAATTCAACTAAATCTAGGTTATGAACAACATTAGAAATTTTTTATGTTATTACGTTGAAAGGCGCATTCTATAGCCTATTATGGGGGGAATGTGTAAGTGTGTTTAACAATGCTCAAAATATACTTCATATGCATTGAATTGAATGGATGATAAATTTACCTTCCACAAAAGTTTTAACCACATTAAAATTCCAAATTAAAATGAAAGTTTTTACCACATTAAAATTCCAAATTTTATTATAATTTTTGTTATCATGTCATGTAGAAACCTTATTAAATATAATATTAATATTCTTATTATTTTCATTAATCAAAGAATCTGGATGAATACAATATGCTTTCTCAAGCTTGAGCACAACCAAGAGTAGTATCTTCTATCCTCTACCTGACTGACTGACATTGGCCAACACTTAGCCAATTTTCAAGCCTTCCAAGCTCTTATTTCCTTTTGTTTCTCCTCAAGGAGTTAGCCCCTTTATTTAGTAAATTCCTCAATCTGGATGGCGCAATTCATTTAGGTCCTTATCTGATTGCATGCACCACCTGTACAACTTGGAATAGTTTAAAATTAATAGTACACTTCCATTGAACTCCAATCTCAACTGGGTAACTAGAATTCTACGAATGCATGAGTTAATTTCGGTTGACTAATCAGTTAACTAGTTAAACACTGAAGTCACACCCCACTTCTAGTCCTTCCACTAGTTCCTCCAACAATTGGAACTAGTTTAACTAGCCATAACTAAATTTCAATGAATTAAATTGTTACAAATAAAATTAACTCAACCTAGGCTCCTAAAATTTAGGAATCATTGTACACAACTCAAGTTAATTCCCCCAATTCGAATGAACTAATATGACTGAGTGATAACAACTATAATGCCTCATTTAACTCATTCAAGTTGTATGTCGAAGTGGAATTTCGAATTTATCCTAATTTAATCAAAGGGAAAATTAAATTAGGAATTTCTTGTTGCATTTTTAACACTCCCTCTTAGCAAGAAAGGGATTATCAGATACCCCAATTCTGCCTATATGGAACCCGAGTTTTCCTCTTAACTAATCCTTTCTCAAAATATTTGCATCATGTTCGTCTATAGGAATGTATTCCAACAACATGATCTGCTTTTGCACACAACCCTGTAGATGGTGATACTAGATGTCGATATGATCGGATTGATCATGAAAAACTGGATTCTCAGAGAGTTTGATACAACTCTGATTTTCACATTAAATCACAATAGGATCCATCATCTACCAAATAACCCAATAAGGATATTTCTCATCCAGATAGCCCAACATTATGTTTGACTGGAACTATGTACCTTTCTTTTGTTGAGATGAGTGCCACAGATCTCTGCTTCATGCTATACTGAGAAACTTCTACTGACCCAACATTGAAAATTCCTCTTGATGTGCTCTTCATGTCTGACGGGCTCCCTACCCAATCTACATCTGTGAAGCCTTGCAGATTCACCCCCTCTGTCTACTTATACCAAAGTCTAAACTGAGTAGTGCATCTAAGGTATCTCAACAAGTGTTCTTTCGCCTTCCAATACAGTTTGGTTGGCTTAACCATTTCTTGAATAAGATGGTTAACTACATAACACATGTTTCATCGTGTGTTCTGCAAATACATAAGTGAAACAACAAGCTTCCTGTAAATGGTAGCCTCCACTTCCTCACCTCAAATGGCATCCTCCTTCCTCCAACTTCCTGGTAGAGGTTTTCATTGGTTTTCTACTATAGATGCAGAACTTCTTCAGTATCTCATTGGAATAATTTCCTTTAGAGAAAAAAAAATTCCCTATCTCCTTGACATACTTCCAAACTAAGGAAATAATGAATGAGTCACATTTCCTTCATCTTGAATTCTCTTGCAAGATCCTCTTTGCAATAAATGATCAACTTCTCATCACTGGTTAAAATCAAATTATTGACATATAATGCTATAATCAACAATTTACCTTCAACATCAATATGGTAAATGTTTACATCTCCTTCACTTTTGGTGAAGCCCAACCCAGTGAGATAATTGTCAATCCTATTTTACCAATCATGGGATGCTTGTTTCAATCCATACAACATTGGTTTGAGTCTGCACACATCTGAATCTCTATCGAAGGTCTCAAATCCTTCTGGTTTTTCAATGTACACCTCTTCCTCAATCACTCCATTGAGGAATGTTTTCTTCACATCCATCTGATGAATCTTCCATCCCATTTTCACTGCAAGTGATAGAATTAATCTGATAGAAGATAACATTGCTACTGGAGAAAAGGTCTCCTCATAGTCAATTCCTTTCCCCTGAGGGAACCCCTTGGACATAAATATGGCCTCTCTTTTTTTTGATGCTTCCTTCTGTTGCTTGCTTCACCTTGTAGATCCATCTCAAACCCACCATTGATTTTTCCTCTAGCCTTGGGACCAATTACCAAACATTTTTTCTAAAATGGAATCATATTCCTCTACCATGGCATCAACCCATAATGGTTTCTATGTTACTTCCTCAAATGAGAATGTTTTTGTCTCTACTAGCTCACTCATTAGATCCATGTATCCAGTGTACTGATCCGGTGACCTCCTCTTCCTGCGCTGTGATGTGGGTGCTCCCACGTTCTCTCTAGAATCATGCAATAATATGTGAGCTTCCCTAGTTTACTTCCTTCCTTCTTTGGATATATCTACTTGAGTGGGTATCTCCACTCTCTGCTTGTGGTTTCTCCACAACATCCTAAGGTTCTTCCTTTGGAGCTAAAAGCTCCTGATATGAATGTAACTAAAGCTCCCTCTCAAGAGAGCACTTGATTTCCTTCTCCTCATCAAACTTCAGATCTCTACAAAAAAAATATCATCCCGAGAGATGGAAAGTAAACATGATAATTGTGAGGTGTTTCTGTGTACCCACAAATAATCCCAACTCTATTGTTGGCTCTAACTTTTTCCTTGATTCCTTGGAAACATGACAGTAAACTGATGATTTAAATATCTTGAAGTGTGACATGTCTATTTTCTTACCTGAATAACCTTCTTCTAGTGTACATATCCAAATAATCTGATGAGGACTCCTATTTGACAAATATACCGTTGCGTTGGATGCTTAAACCCACAAGTGCAGTGGTAGGCCTTGGTCATGCAACATCGCCCTTGCTTCTCCCACAATACTTTTGTTCTTTCTCTCATCCAACCCATTTTATTGTGGGTTGTGGGGTAATGTCAACTCCCACTGAATGCCTTCCTTTGCACAAAAAATTTGAAACTCATTCAATATATATTCACCACTATTATCACTCTTGAGAGCCTTCAGTTTATTGCCAATTCCTTTCTCAAAAAGTGCTTTAAATTCAACAAACTTGGAGAATGTATGGTCTTTATTCTGCATGAAGAAAATACAACACTTTCGTGAGAAATCATCTACAAATATAACATAATACTTGTACTTGACCATAGAGGCTATCAAGAAGGGTCCACAGACATCAGAATGGATCCTTTTAAGGATTGCATGTGCCTTACTATCCCGTTTATTGAAAGAATATTTTGTGTACTTCCCTAAGGTACACCCTTTTCATGCATTATGATTCTCTTGTGCCCCATTGGGGAGGCCTGTGGTGTTCTGTTACATGATCTTCAAAGCTCCATTATGAAAATGGTCGTCTTCTATTTCATAATTCGTCGACATCTTGGATTTTCACCTTCTTTGCCTTTGTGCTCAAAGCATCATAGTCTTCCACATCCAACCTGTAGAGTTTCTTCACTCAAACCCCGATTTTCTTCACTTTTCCCATCGCGATGTGTCTCATGAATGCCTTTCCTTTTTTGAATATCACATCACAGCCACAGTCTTCCAACGTCGTGACATATACCAAATTATTCTTTAGATCCAGAACAAACATCACATCCTTGAGCCTGAGAGGAGACCCAAAATCCCTTTGAAAATTAACTATACCAATACTAGTCATGTTATACCTCCCATCATCCCCCATCTCGATGTGAATCTGGGGGTCTTTCTCCTCCAAGTCACTGAAAAATTCTCGGTTGTTTGTTATATGAAATGAGGCACCACTATCTAGATACCACACGCTACCCATCACTTTGATTTCCATGCATGTAATGAGGGTGAAGACCAACTTTAATTATGAAGGTAAATCTTCACATGTCACTCATCCTGAGGGCTTTTTTCCCGGCTTCTTGTGTGGACACTTTGTGACATAGTGTCCCAGTTCATGACATTGGAAGCACTTAATTTTGGACAAGTCTTTCTTCTTGCCCCCTTGACTGGAATCTCCTTTGGGTTGGGATTTCTTCCCTTTCCCTTCATTTTCCTTTTTATCCAAGTCACAATTCTCCTCGTAATCACATGTGGATGAGGTTTTGTCTCTAGTGTTTCGCCTTATTTCTTCTTGCACCAGATCATACCACAATCTTTCCCAATTTGGTAGCTCCTTCCTTTCATTTACCAAATCCTGGTAGTTGTGCCAGCTCTTGGGAAGGCCTAGAAGTGTTAGGCTTTCTAGATCATCTTCTACAATTGTAACACCAAGACTCCCAAGTTCATCACAACATTGTGTGAACCTGTTTAGGTATTGTGCTATTTTTTCACCCTTCTTCATCTTGATATTCCGATGCTTTTCCTTGAGTGCTAGCTTCCTATGATCACTACTATTCTGGAATAAATATATCAATGCTTGCCATATTGCTACATAGTCTCTTTCCTCTGGATATTTTAGACAATATTGTCTCATACTCACTCCAATACGATTCTCCTCACCTTGGCTACACACTTCTTCCATTCTGGTAGATTCCGAGTATCAGCTACTGCTAGTTTCGAGATATCATTATCAATGAATTCCTTCAACCCATTATATTCCAGCACTGCCTCCATGCGGTCGTTAAAAGGAACATAATTTGAGATTCCCTCAAGGGAATACTCTAGTATTAGTCCATATAAAGCCATCCTTCTAGCTTTAAAGAATTGATCCTGCAAATTTGATCCTTCTATAAATACAACTTTAATTTTCTTCTCTATTATGAATCCTGCTCTAATACCATGTAGAAATTAATGTGTAGGTTCAAAACTGCTCATGTAATTTCTAAAACATAAGACTCAAATCACTGTACTCATATGCAGAACCAAATTCACGATTGAGAACACGTATAAAAAACATGCATCATGATTCAACACACATACATAGATATTTATCTAGGGGAAAGAAACTGCTCAAAACCCCTTCCTATATGTATTTCATTAATCAAATAATCTTGATGAATAGAATATGCTTTCTCAAGCTTGAGCACAACCTGCACCTGTATCTTATATCCTTTTTCCCGACTGTCTGACTTTGGCCAACACTTGGTCAATTTTCAATCCCTTCAAGCTCCTATTTCCCTGCATTGTTCCTCAAGGAATTAGACTCTATTATTTAGGAAATTCCTCAATCTGGATTACGCAATTCCTTTAGGTCATTCTATGGCTGCATGCACCACCTTTACAACTTGGAATAGTTTACAACTAATAGTAAAATTCCCTTGAACTCCAATATCAATTGGGTAACTGTAATTCTATGCATGCATGAGTTAATTTAGGTTGATTGATCAATTAACTAGTTAAACACTGAAGTTACTGTTGTGGGAAAATATACCCTAAGGTCTGGGTTGAGGGACCTAACAGAGCGGAAGTCATACAATCACAAGAAGCATTCAAATTACAATTCCTAATTCTTAAACTATAAAACTAGGGATAGGTGACCTTACATGTATGTCCTACGTTTGAGGTCGATCCTACATAGTGAAAACCCTCTACTACACTTCGTGCCTCAAAACCTACAACTCACTCAAGACAAAGCACAAAGACTAGTTGTACAACATATATATCCTAAATTTCAGTATTTTAGTTCATATAAACTCAAAAAATAAACGTGAAATAACGATTACAAGATCATTAACATGTATATGAAACATATAAGAACATGACATCAGGAACGAGACAAAGCTTCTTTCATTGATGTATGTAAAAATAAAGTGGATATATCACCTGAAATCAGCCACGACTCCAAGTGAAACCATCCTCCGGATCTGTCCAACCCAAGCCTCAACAATATTCTTCCATAAGACGTGCACAAAGGATGTCACATAAAGGGGGTGATCACCACAAGGAAACAACAGTTTCCTGAACTTGGGAAGTGAAGGAGGCACAGGGATAATCAGACTTGATCTGGGCTATAACATGCTATAGTATCAATAGCATTCTCTCTCCTCCCTTAGGCCTTCCCAATGAGGTGTATTTATACTTCCTCAAATTAGTTTTTCAGTTGGGAAACATTTTTGCCATGGGCTAGTGTAGGTGGTATTCAGGTAAAACACGTAAACCCCGCCCAATTAATAGGGAGTTTATAATTATTTAATATTTTAAATTGTATATGCGGGTGAGATATGAGTGAACCTACATCTGCACGCTTAAAATTCTTGGTAGAGTCATGTATGGAATTCAAAATAGTGTTTTTTAATAAGTTGACCAAGTCTGAAAGGAAAAGGCTCGCCAAGGCCAATACATAAGTCATCAATTATATAAAGGTGATAAATGATGCTATAACAGATTCCCCTTAATATATGAGGTCATAAGGGGTACATGATGGCTGAAATGTCTTATGTTTATAAGAAATAATCTCGCGATGACTTGAGCGGGCTTCACCGGATTTCAGCCTGCCAAGAACCAGTGAAAAAAATCAGAAAGAAAGCTCATGTCTGAGGCAGGCATACCCATGCTCAGTGAAATAAAATCATGACTGCATAACAAGTATGGAGTGGATCCAATATGTATACAAGTATAGCAGAAATTGTAAAATACATAGTGAATCATCTGATCACTGCTCGGAAATCACATATCAAAATCATGTCCAAGTATCACATATAAAAGACTAATCAATGATGCTACAAAGATATATGATCATTGAAGTCACAACTAAATCTCCAAGTGAAAAATCATAATTGGTGGAAAAAATGGTACTACACGCAACTCGAGTGCCAACATATAGAATGTTGTTGTGATGAACTGCAACATATAAGTGTGAATGGTGTCATTGGTAGAAAACTGAAGGAGTTGTCGAAGTGAACCAAAGAATGTTGATGCAAAACTAAGGTCTTCACCAATCACAATGGTACAATTCTACACAATAGGAATAAATGAGCTGAAATTGATGATGTAAGAAATCATTTGATTACCGTTCATTGATGTATATTGTTAACAAACGCGAGACAACTCACTGATAATGATGATGAGAGTCAAGGTACCCTAGTACAATATAACAAGTTTGAATGAATGAGTTGAAGTCGAACACTTGAGAGAATCTACCAATCAGGAGACATTGATGTATTCTCACTGTCGATAGTGCGAAGGAATCTGCCACTAATGATTGCAAACCCTAAGGTACTGACAAAAGGACTCTAGACCTTATTCCCAGAGAAATGTGTCGGAGTCGATGGGAAAATATCTGCTGGAAGGAATGAATTAAGGCATCCTACATCATTCCATCACGATTCTAACCCGCAAGCCAAAATTTGGAAGGAATCAGACGAAGAAAAGTGAATTAACCAACCCAAAGCATGTTTCCGGAATGCACTAAATGTAGCTAGCGCACAGAAGAAACCCTTTGAACCAACCAATAATGAAAGCTGACAAAGAGGCGAGGAATCCACCGATAGGGTCAAATGGAAACCAAGGCACTGCACGAATCCCAGGTGTGATAATGAAATTTGAAGTCAAACACAAGGGAAACCACTCAGTCAAAGACCCATCGTGTTGATCAAATGTTGAGTACAAGGTCACCTATCAATGATGTAAATAGGGCCAGGGTGCAGCTCTAGGTTTACTCTTAGAGCAATTTGTCAAAATCGATAAGGGACAAACCCGCCATCAAGAAGTCAATGGAGACCTTCTCAAACTAGCACGAGCAAAGGACCAAATAGATGATGTGATAGAACAAGACTCTGATAGATCGGGGATGGCCGACTGAAAAATGACTCAAGAGACACCACAGAAAGACCGACTCAGGTTTACTTCCCTTGAACAAAATCATGACTCATTTTGACTATGGTAGCATATGATAACTTTGTATAATATTTTCATGCAGGAGGCACGAAAAAACCCTCCATATGATTGGAAGAGATAAAAAACCAAGGGAGTACTAACTCGATAACAAGGTTATGGATTCTTCTAAGTCAAACTAAACCCATCCCAAAATGGAGAAAATACTTAAATTTTTGTGCTTTGTTCAAGGGCGACACAATTGACTCCTTAGCTTCCATCAAATGTGGAAGTAATGTCCCAATCCCGCTCTTTTTGGGATATTAAATATTTTTGTCTTTTTCATATTGAAAGCCCGAAAAAGAATAAAATAATGCCTATAGTACAATGGATAGAACGAGTGTCGATAAAGAGATGCACTGGTTCCTAGGATAGGAACAATCATATGCTCAATGCAAGGTGGTGAAACTGGTAAGTGACACTCAGAGGAATGTTCCATCCATGGGCAAAGGTATCGAGTCACAGAAGCTAAGAGATTGCATGGCTGACTTTGCAGAAAGACACTGTTAAAAGATGGCTTATAGACGAGTCCAAGTGAAGTTGGCTTAAGGCCAAGATATACAAATGGTCAATATGCAATGCAGCAAAACATCTCAACAACAAAATGGGATCCTCTAGGTTATAAAGCTAGAAAAGATAGCAATGAAGAAGAATAATGAAGCTTCATCGCATAATTCATGGGGGGACTAAAGAGGACTCCCGAGCCTACACAATTTGCAGCATGGGCGACATAGGCTAGCGAGGATCTAACTAAGAAGCCCATGTAAAGGATGGCTCTACGATCATATCATGATTTATAAGTCAAGGAATGAAAATGGTTTAATAATCATAACATGATGGGGTCGACCCTATGGCAAGATTTCAGTATGGAGACTAGTATGCATAAGTGCAACAGAAAGTGAATTCCCTAACCTATATGTTAGTTCTGAAAAAAATACCTGTCATCACAGGTCAGTGGTCATGGAACTGAAGCAGTAATGGAATTGTCTCGAAATCATCAAAATGGAACTGAAAACAACCTATTCCAGCACTTACAAGCCAAAAGGTCATAAAATCGTGAACAAGTTGAAAAAATAAACACAAAACTTTAAACAAGTAATTGGTGAAAAAGTTTTGAATTTTGGGCATAAACAGGCTTTTTGGACTCACATTTGGTCATTTGCGCCTTGAAGAATTTGCAAAAGATCTCTAGAGAAAAAAATCCCCAACTTGGAACCGGAGCAATTATCAGCCGAATCAGGTTAAATCTTCTAGGTAATCTTCTCAATCAACTTAGTCATTAATTTCATTGTCATTTCAAGCAATTTCTTAGGAATTTCACCATATAATTTAGGGTTTTTTTAAACCATCTCCGTATACGCGGGTTCATAATTTTGAACTCGCGTATAGACGTGATTTTACAAGAAGAAACTCGCATATGCGCAAAGTAAAATTTTAAAATTAAATTCTAATCTTTTTTAATGAATTGATCCAGGATGACCATTAGCTAGAGAGAGAGGGAGCATAACAATATTGACAATGAGGTCATGAAGTACCAATTATCCTTGGATATACTCCAGGGATCTAGATTTCTTAAGTTCTTTAAAATGCCAAATATGAAAATGAACACCAAGTTGCTCGAAATGCTTGTAATTTATTGGGACCCAAAGGAGGATTGTTTCATGATCGATCAAATTCCATTAAAGATTGAGATTGAAGACATTCATTTCATAAATGGACTCTCTCAAAGGTGGGAACCAATAAATTTGCAAGGCAAGCCCACAGGAGGGCTAAATGTCGAAGATTATGTAATATCCCAAAATTGGGAGAGAATAAATACAAGACATAAAACTGGAAATTATGCATAAAAACCAATAGATCAATACATGAGACAACCATAGAGTCATTCCATTATGATTATAACAACAAAATAGGTACAAAGTCTTCAGGAAGAGATCACTCAAGTGGGCAAACAAGCCTCACATGAAAGCATACACCTAAATCTGAAATGTTGTCTCTCGTCTGAGGAATGCTAAAATTAATAAATCTGAAAATCTGGAAACAAAAATAAAATACTCTTCATCTAATACGAGGGTATAGGGAATTAAGATCTATGCTCCAAAATGTGGCATTGAACCCTCTGTGTTGGATGCATCTGTCATCGTCACAGTTAAAATAAATTGTGTTGTAGGAGATGGTGATAATATGATAATAATAAACAGAGCCGACTAACGATCCCGATGGAAACCATTCTATCTGGACAACAAAATATAATGAAACCCTCCATTTGCACCATACAACACAACACAACTCTAAGCGAGAAAATGTGTTGTAGAAGAATTGTAAACGGCAAATGATAGAATGTCAACGACTCTGAAATTCAAACTTTCGAATTCCCCCGAGGATGAAGGTGGGGATCCACTCGGGAACACCCTTGTGCTAAACATCACTGCAATATTAGCTAAACAACTGAAGAGAGCCACAACTCATAATAGACCATAATCAAATAATAATCAAAACATGCTCTCAATTTTTTTCATCCCCTTCCTTATATTCTTGGTGAGCTTCCTTGCCCTTGGACCCACTCATTAAAGGAACTACTTCCATGCAAAGTATCTCCCTCCAAAATTGTGTTGTCCCTCATTGAATGTCCACTCCCTCCATACCAACGTTGTTGATTTGGTCAAAGTTGACCCAGTACACATGCCTCATCTCTTGTTCACACATAGGGGTGCTTTATCCAGCTCTTTTGATGTCCTCCATTCACATATGGAGTGGTTTTATTCCTACTAAGAAGATTTATGGGTCTCCGTACCCTCTTATTCTTCTGACTAAGAAGCAAAATCAAAAATTAATATTCCAATTAGCTCCATGCTAATTTAGGAATATTACAATCCTCCCCTCCCAAATGTTTCTTTTCCTCAAGCAGTTGCAAGGATAGAACTAAAAAATGTAGGGATCCTTCATTCCCATGTGAAGCTCCAAATTCCAAGCTATCATCCATATAAAATGAATCACCCTCTAGGATGGTAATTCATATAAATACTCCTCCCACATGCTGATGAGAGGCATCTTCCAAATGCTCAAGTTACCCAAATGGCTCATCCCATAAGGAAACAAGAAGTCCAATGTAGCAATCATGGATTGTCCAATATTCTCTGTGAAGTATGAAACATAAGAAATGTGGAGAATATCATCTCTAATAGGAACATCCAATCCACGTGTCACGCCCACAATAATGATACAGACATCATCAACATATGGGATCATAATCAGAGTCATACTAGCTACCATGTGTAATACTGGAGGAGGACAATCGTCCCTCAAGTGCAACCAGCGCAGTTTGACTCCTAACTGCATCAAAATATGGCATGATGAGTGGTTCCCAACCACTTTCTTTCTGCCCCAATATTCTCACGTGCTTGAATAAGGTGTATGATGTGAGGTGAAAATTGAGCACACCCTGAATAAGATAGAATCTCCCCAAGATATCCTAGGGAGTGGCCATCATCATCACTGCTTATCGCCCCAAGTAGACCATGAATTCCATAAGAAAGAGTTCCCCCTCTTGGAGCAATGCCCTACACATGAATGATAAGGAAATACAAATACATAGCAAGTGAATCATGATGTACAAAAATACAACCTTTACCATGTACTTTGTTTAAGCCAGTGAAGTGGCTCATAGATGGGCCTCTTCTCACTCCCAATGAGAAAGGAAGTGGTTGTGATAACTCTACCAAGTATTTATGTCTCCTCTCATCCTCCAAAAAATCCATGCATCTCCTCATATGATGGTGCATCTCTTATTTAAAGCCTTCCCAAATGAATCCCTCTAGGATAGTACGGTATGCTCTTATAAAAACAGTGGGGTTGGAGAGAAAACCCTCATGTGTTGCATGTAGTAGCTTCTCCTTAAGCTTAGAGGCTCTAATCAAGAATATCCTACTCTAAAAATAGATGACCCCACCTTTCACTGCATATCTTCCATCTGATAATTGACCATCAAGCACTCTGCATGAAAAGAGATCCTTGGAGTATTCCACCAACAGTTGGGATATCCAATATGGGTCAATATTCAATAATGACAGTATTGTTGATATATCATGTGAAGCACCTATTATTTTGTTGCCTTCTTCTTTGACATCTCCCATGCCAAATTCATACACCAGGATGCTGCAATCTTGCCTCTGTTGCTCCTTCCGCAGCTTCTCATGCTCTAGTGAAGGTGGAAGTTTTTGGAGTTTAGCCTTCCATGGGAAGCTATCACCTATCAAAAAATTTCTAAGTTTGGCCAATGCAAGCATGAGTGGCCACCAACCTCAACCAATTATGGAAGAGTCCTCCCTATGTGGGATTAGCTTTTGATTCTCCAAATCCATGGAGTGGTCTCCTTGCACCATGATGGTACCATCCATCCTTGAAACATCTTCTCTCAACGCAAGATGTTTGGTGAGAGTGGGTAATACTAATATTGGGAGAATGTCTCCCTCCTCCTTGAGCCTACCCAAGACTCTCTACGTTGTGTCAAGTCCTCCCAAGGTTCTCACCCCTCCGGGATCTATAAATGGTGCAACCTGTTGTGAGACATCTCTCATCAACTCCTGATCTGGTGGTCTCCCAGGTGGAATGCCTCCATGTAATGAGACATCAATGTCAAGATTAGACTACATATATGAGTGGACTTCTTTGTCCTTGCTCTCACCGCGCAAATCAGTCTACCACCTTTGGGTATCAACCTCCTAAAATAGATAGGGGTGTGTGCTCCTAATCACCTGACGCTGGCCATCCTCCCTATCTTCTCCTTTTGTTTGCAAGGTCTCATAATATATCAATGATGGCACATGTTGCTCATGGATTATGCCCTGATCTCCACATGTGAGATTATTTGGAACTCCTTGCAAACATACAAGGTCCCCTCTAATTGGAGCAATTTCTACATCTCCATCCTCTTGAGGTAATAGATCTACCCCTGATGTGACAGCGTTGTTACCTCTTTCCTGCTCTTCCCCTTCATAATTAATGGAGGTTACTTCATCATCATTAAGAGGCTCTTTTTCTTGACCCTCTTTTGAAAAAGAGATCTCCATGTCTTCCTTTTGATAAGAGAGCTCTTCCTGAAGTGGAGATATTGCATTTAGAAAGGTATTCTACAAGTTTCTAACCCCCTCAATAGCATTCTGGAATGGAGTTGGGTTTATGGATCCTCCCAAATCATGCAAAGGCTTTTTTTGTTTAGGCTTGGCTAGCTCAACCAAGGGTGTTTCATAATGTTATACATCAAATCATTTCACTAACCTCTTAGTGAACTTTGCATAAGTAGATACATTTACATGATTCAAGGAAGAAGTTTCATAAAACCACCAGGCATAAGTCTTACCTTCAAGATGTAGCGCTGCTACTCTAATGGCTTCATATTTTGAAACTTGGTGCTGCTGCAAATAGGTGTCAATCTCCTTCACCCAAGCCCTAGTTGTACATTTAGGTGACCCATCAAAAGTAGGTAGAAATAATCTACCCAATTCATGTTGCTTGCACCTCTTGCTTATATTGTGATTGCTAGGCCTTCTATTCTCCTTAATCTTGCAAAACCCTTGGAAGTTTAGATGATCTTTGAACCTCTGAGATTGAGATTCATACTCTTGAAGATAGTCACCAAGAGTCTCCTCCTTTGGTGCATCTCATTCCTCCATCTCTCTTGTTGTGAATGTAGGCATGGTAGAGTGTTGACCGAAATACGATTGTGTGTGTGCTCATATCATCTGGAGTCTGGAGGAAAAGCTATGTACCATAATCTGTTAGAGAAGTTCCATGTCTTCCTCTCTTTTTTTCAGTTTTTATGTATTTGATATAGTAATGGTTGAAAATTTTGAGAACTTAGCGCCACCTCTATTTCTCAATGCTGGAGTCTTTCCTTTGTCTCTTCTATGAGTCTTCTATTTTCGTAGCTTCCTCTTCTTTTGATAACACATAGATGCAATGTCTTCAGCTGAGCCAATTGCTACGTACCTTTGTATCCCAGAGATTTGGAAAAGCAATACAAGACATAAAAAATTTGGAAATTATCCAAATACCAGCATATCAATACATATAATAACCATGGGAAACCCATGTGTCGCGTTCACCTGACATCAGCCTTAAAGTCTTGAGGAGCAAAATCACTCAGTGAAACGTCCAACATACTCGATAATCTTCGGCCGCTGAAATGCGGGAATGCAAAGATTTAATTAATGAATAAAAAGCTGAAGATAGAAATATATATTGTTGTTAAACAATGCTCAAAAAGTATAGAATTAAGTCCTTTCAAATATGTTCTAGACATATCTGTTGGTTTCTATAATGAATAATGAGTTTGAGAGTGAAAGCGCACTAAGTATATAAAGTCATGGCGCTCCTTCTTTGATGCAAATATAATATAAACCTGAGCACCTTCGCCAATAATCTCTGTGGAAAATATTTATCTGCTGAAACTCAACTAATGTTCCTAGCGTAAATCCTCCTTCTGCACCCACCATGCAACACAACACAACTCTAAACAGAAAATGTGTTGTAGAAGAAATTTATAGCTTGGCCAAATGATAGAATGTGTAATTAATGCTCAAGAACTTCTCCTGAGTAGGCACTCGAATTCCCCCGAGGATGAAGGTGGGGATCCACTCGGGAACACCCTTGTGCTAAACATCACTGCAATATTAGCTAAACAACTGAAGAGAGCCACAACTCATAATAGACCATAATCAAATAATAATCAAAACATGCTCTCAATTTTTTTCATCCCCTTCCTTATATTCTTGGTGAGCTTCCTTGCCCTTGGACCCACTCATTAAAGGAACTACTTCCATGCAAAGTATCTCCCTCCAAAATTGTGTTGTCCCTCATTAAATGTCCACTCCCTCCATACCAGTGTTGTTGATTTGGTCAAAGTTGACCCAGGCCACATGCTTCATCCCTTGTTCACACATATGGGTGCTTTATCCAACTCTTTTGATGTCCTCCATTCACATTTGGAGTGGTTTTATTCCTACTAAGAAGATTTATGGGTCTCCCTACCCTCTTATTCTTTTGACTAAGAAGCAAAATCAAAAATTAATATTCCAATTAGCTGCATGCTAATTTAGGAATATTACAAATTATATTCGAGTGTATGGTGCTGAGGGTACTCAGAAGGTTGGGACACAGATCCCAATCAGAGAAGTGTAAGGGTTCCACATGAAAACACTTATTTTCACCATTGTCAGAGTAGCTGGATCAACTTCCTTGCACCAAGCTTCATGAGGAAACATGATTTTGGCAGTGGATTGCATGACCACACTATATGATTGTTGTACAACCTAATTGATCTCGATCCAAAATAATAAGACAAAACACTTTAGTTATGAGACCATTCTATGCATGTTCTTCTTCGAGAGGTTTCCAGGGCTTTGCCCCAAGATTATCTCTACCATTAGCAACCCTCGGGATCGATGAATAGCTAGATGGTTCGATCTGATGAAGAGGTTGGGGGGTGGCAAGGTCCCCAGGACTACCTGGGATGATGAGTTCTTCCTATGGTGGGGAGAACAAGTCCTCGTAGTAGAAGATTACCCATATACTGGCATGCATTTCAGGGGAGATCCGGATTTTCCCCCACCACCTGGTGCAGCATGGGGAGCGATTGGTAAGATCGCACAATTATGTTTGATTATATGATTTTTTTTTCAATAAAGGTATGAAAATGAATAAAATATTTTTTTAGGACAATTGAATTAATAATTTATGGATCATGTTACATATATTGGACCAGTGAGACCTGAGGGCTTCCTTAGGCACAAGCTCCATGGAAGGGAAGCTGAGGATGTCGCAGAAGACCCAGGGAGAGTACTCCATGATATCCTATGAAACCTAGCGGGCTTGACCCGCCAAGTCCCTATGGCTGCAGTGGAGGACCTTCTCGAGGCTGTACAGAGATGTGTGGTCAGTGAACCACGTGATTGGGTGCGGTTTTTCCACCATGTGGCGACAACTACAGTGTTCTTCTGTAACACTTAACCAAGGCAGGGCCAACAGGGATAGTTTTTTATTATGATTAGATGACTATAATAGTTTTTTATGATGAACATGATCTTTCATAAGTCCTAATTTTGTAGGACATGATTGTTTTATTTTTGTATATTTTGAACACAACTCTAATATATATATGGATATTTATATGATGTGATTGTCTCATATGTAAAGTTATGATTGATGTTTTTGATATTTAATGTATTGAATGATTAATATTCCAATCAATTGCTTGATTAGCTAATTAATCTGCAAACGAATTTTCTGAATGTGGAATGTGAATGAATGTAACATAATGGAATGAGCGTTGCAACAAATGCACCCTCAAAATCAATCGATGTAAAAATGTATCTCTGACACGATAGGTATTGTTTAATTGTGAAATCACCAATTGTGAATCCAAGTACACTACTAATGAATCAATACCAAGAGACATTGCCTCCAAAAGTAGATTGACCATAGCTGTATACTCTGCTACATTATTCGAAGCAAGACCAATGCATATTCCCCTTTAGACTAGCAACTGACCGGATGGATAGTAGATTACCCAAGCTGCAAAAGGAAGATTCTGGGTATGTCGACTAGCACCATCGGCAAAGCCAAAATGACTCATCTCATCCATAAAAACCTGCCAAAGAAGATCAAAATCATCAAAGTCACACCAAAAATCGATAGACATATATGTACAAAACATACAATATATATAGACAAATCAAATGTTAGGCAATAACCTACGCATAATACTTCTTTAGATAGAGCCCATTTCTAGGCTCCGCCAACTCATTTCTATTGAAATCAACCAAGGCATAAGCTCCCTTCTTCAGGACCTTTTTAACAATGAAAGGGCCATACCACATGGATTTGAATTTTCCTACCCCCAAGGCATCCTTGTCCTGAGCATAAACTAAAACAAGGTCACCTTCATAGAAAACCATTGGTTTGACAGCCTTATCATACTGAAGCTTCACTCGTTTCTTATGAGCCTCATTCATCATAGCTGCATCTCGATGCTACTCATCGAGATTTTCTAGATAAACAAGACATTCTTCGATACTTGAAGTGTCAGGAAAAAGCTCAACAAACAGCTTAAGGGAAGGAATCTCACACTCAACTAGAAAGATTGATTCTAAACCATAAACCAAGTGGAAAGGAGTGAACCTGGTTGCAGTCTTAAAAAATATCCGATATACCCAAAGTGTAGGATACAACATGACATGCCAATTGGACCTAGCTTTATTGATTGTCCGTTGAAGGATAACCTTTATGGATTTATTCATGGCTTAAACCTGCCCATTAGCCTGAGGATAATATGGAGATGAATTCTCCTGTCGAAAACCCAACTTAAGATGCAATTCATCCATCATGATGTTCTGAAAATGACTGCCATGCTCAGTGAAATTCTCTTTGGGAATATTGAAGTGAGAAATTACTTGGTTGAATAGAAACAGTGTTGTTTTTTCGCCATCATTCGCGAAAGTAGGCATAGCCTCGTCCCACTTCATAAATTAGTCCACTATTGCGATAATGTACTTGTGACCCTTCGCCTAAGGCGGGTAACAGGTAGTAAAATCAATACCCCACTTAGTGAACGAGCTGACAATGAAAATAGGAAAGAGCAGAGATGGATGAGCGCGCATCTTCCAAGTATAAACGTGACAAGGATGACATTTTTTGACCGCCTCAACACAATCCTTTAAAATCAAGGACCAAAAATATCTGGCACGTAAAATCTTTTGGGCTATAGCAAGCCCAGATAGATGACCACTACAAGCTCCATTGTGGAAATCATTCAGCACAACCTCAGCTTCTTCAATATTCAAGCAACATCTAAGGATCAAATCGACCCCGTGACAATATAGAGTGTCACCGATAATAAGATAATTTTTTTCTAAGTGATGTAACTTTCGATGCTCATCTTTCGAAAAAGATAAGGGAAAATTTGATGTCTGGAGATAAACAATGAGATCTCCATACCAAGGATCTTGTGAAGAAATGAGGAAAATATGTTCATCAAGGAACAACTCCTCATAAATAATCTCATCTCCATAAGGCAACTCAGAGATCGACTCCACAAATACCAAAGCTTTTTTTGATTTGGCAGACAAAAATTCGAGATCAAACTCTTGCAAAATGAAAATCCATTGATTGTATTTTCCCCAAATCACTCACCTACTAAGAACAAAATGAAATGGATTAACTACTGCCAAAACCTAAGTTTTGTGAAGGAGAATGTAATGCATGAGTTGTTGGACAGCATGGAAAGTTGCCAAAGCTAACTTCTTAATGGGAGAATACCACATTTCAGGACCTACAAAACCTCAACTTAGGTAAATAAATAACATTCTCACAAAGAGCATCATCATCCTGAACCAGAACCATACTTATAGTAGATTCTGTCGCAGTGAGATACAAAAGGAATTATCTGTTATAATCATGTGGACTCAATAATGGAGCAGAGTTCAATGCTTGTTTCAAAGCATCAAACGAGAGTTGAGCAAAGTCATCCCAAAAGAATGGAATTCCTTTCTTCAACAACCTCATAAATCCTTTCGTCACGCAAGCATAATTAATGATAAATATCCTTAAGAATTTGCATTTCCTTGTAGACTTTGAAGTTGATAAATAGAAGACGGGGGAGGCAACTAAAGTATTTCTTCAACCTTCAAGGGATCTACATGAATCCCTTCAGTAGACACGATGAATCCCAACAACTGACCGGATGTGACGGCGAAAACTCACTTATTAGGGTTCAACCAAATTTTATAACAATGGCATCGTTAAAAAAGCTGTCAAAGATGAGAGGGATGATCAATTCTCTTTCGAGAATGAGCAGCTAAATCATCTGAATAAGCTTCAATGATATGCTTGATGTCGTGGAAAGTATAATACATGGCCCACTAGAAGGTATCCCCATTATTTTTAGGACCAAAAGGCACTTTTTTGTATGCAAATCGACCCCAGGGGAAAATAAAAGCAGTCTTGTGCTGATCTTCAGGACGGATGGTAATCTGATTGTATCCCGAGAAACCACCCATGAAGGAGAAAATCTCATTCTCTACACACTCATCAATAATATGATCAATAACTGGTGTGGCCTAATTATCCTTTAGACATGCCTTATTCAAATCCCTGAAATCAATGCAAACATGAATTGTTCCTTGTTTCTTGTTCATAAGCACTTGATTCGAAACCCGCTAAGTTAAAGGAAAGGGGTATATGAAACCCACCTTGATCAGCTTCTCAACCTCAACCTTGATAGTTGCAGCTTTCCTAGGGTTGACTGGATGAAGCTTCTGCCTTATAGGCTTAGAATTTTCGTAAGTCTTGATCTCATGTTGGATAATAGATGTATCATTCCAGGCATTTCCTCACAATACCAAGCGAACACATCACGAAAATCTCTAAAGAGATCGGTATAAGTTTGAATCTCTTCAGGGGAAAATTTAGCTCTGATGAAGACATTCTCAATAACATTGGTATCTCTGGAAATGTTCACCAAGATAGACTCAGAAATGAAATCCATGTTCCCTTCAATAAAAACCTATGTTGGAGCTATAGGGTTCAAGATGAATAGGACCAAAAGAAACAGGGCTAGACAATATCGATTCAACTTCTCACAAATCTGGTAGAAAATAGGACCGATGATGCTAATCATCGCACAGTATTTCCACGCCAATAATTGCTTCAAGGATAGACTCTTCAGATGTAAGAAAAATATCAAGGCAATCCTAAGCAGAAGATGACCTAAGTGTCCAAGCTAGAGCCACATCTCTGTCCAACTCCTCCGATGAAAGAGAAACTAGAATGGAATCTACAGAGTCAACAAAATATTGATAGGAAATCTCTGCTGCAAGCATAGGGAATGTCATTCCACCCACTTGACCTTCCTCTAATGTGGAAGTAGGAGAAGGTAAGGTCCAAGGATTCGAAAAGTAATGAGCTCGAAAGAACTCTCTTCGATTAGGAACCTTGCAGGATGAGATAACATTAATATGAATGGAAGGAGGCAGAAGATCAAAGGTACCCATCAATGAGGTATACATTCCAACCCCAAATTCTCCACAAGTTGCTTTTGTATCATTCACAAAGGGAAGATTCAAGTCAGAATATGCATTTGGATATATCGGAGAACATTCCATCTGATCGATAATGACAATCCTCCCTTCATGGGGAAAACACAAGATGTGAAATAAATATGAAGCAATAGCATCTATTTCATAAATCCAATTATGCCCCAATAGAAGATTGTAGTTCAAATTGGTATCAATTATCTCGACTTCAATATTGACAACTATATCCCCAACATAGATGGGCAAATCCGAAACAATGCCATGTGGCATGTGAGAATGACCATCAAATGTAGTGAGAAGAGTAGGTGAAGGCACAACTGAAGGGGTTCCAATGGCTTTCCAACATGAGATAGACATGACACATGTGGAAGCACCCTCATCGACTACTATTCAAAAAATATTGATCTTCCGATATGCATACTTAATCTGAAAAGTCATGTGATGAGGAAGTATCTTCTTAAGATTTGACATATCAAATGTAATCATAAGAGAGTTCTTTGGATCAAATGTCCTAATCACAATGAGCATTGAAACAATTTTTCCTGGGCATGACTAGAGTACCTCTAACACAGACATATCTCAAGGAATATGAGCCTGATCTTCTACAATGGATTAATTTTGGGCTGCCTTGGAATTAGGGTTAATTTTCATATACTTAGTAAAACCTTTCAGCATTCGAGGTATAGGCTCAACTGCAGGCCTCTCTATATGGAGTGGTTGAGAGTTACTTGGGGCACCCTTAGCTTTTGAAGCTTCGGCTTCACCATAATCACAAGATATCGTAGCGATATCAGCATGAGAACTCATCATATATACATTTGAGGAAATTTCCCCTTCCTAGTTTCCTCAAATCGCTAGGAGCTCCAGTATTAGCATTCGCGCCATAAAGCATCTATTTCCCTTGGGGAAAAGGGTTTGTCAAGACAGCCTGGAACTAGAGGAACCCTGTTGAGCTAACAAGCACTAAGAATCCTGAATTTTAGGGTAGAGATGACTAAGATGTTCTCCAGTGCATAACTTGCATGGAAACTTAACTTTCTTCTTTGCCTCTCTCTTACCCTCTCCAACATTATCATTGTATCTATTTTCATTACCCTTCCCATCCTTATCTTTCTTCTTATTATTTTGTCCCTTCTTCTTCCCATCATATTTTTTATTTCCTTTGGATTTAGAAGCTTGAACAACATTAATAGTTAAGGATTGGGAAGGAGTAGATACCGATAGCGTAGCCTGAATAGAAGGAGCAGATTGTAAAGCCAACTACTCCAATTGATTCAAAAGGTTATTTGTGCCACTATCAATCGAACCGACAAGCCTGTCAGGATGAGGACTTGGCTTTGATTTGGCTAAATCTACCTTGGAATGAGGACCACCGGGAAAACTCTTATTAAGGACCCCACACTGAGAATAGATCAGTTGTAACTGTTGGGCCCTAAAGATAGACTGTTCCTCAAATAATACCCGAGAAATAGATACATCCTTCGAGATTTTTGGTTGTAATCATTTAAGAAACCGCTCGAGAAGGAATTCATTAGGAATTTGGGCTTTGATGAACCTCTTCATTCTCCTCCATTCTTGAATATGATTAGAAATGTGTGTTACCTTATCCTGCTGGAAATTGGCCAGGATATCAATCCCAGCATCATAACGAACAAGAAACTAGAAATGATTCATAAACATGGTATCCAACTTGCCAAATGTAGAAAAACTGCCCCCAGTAAGCTCAATGTACCATTTTGCAGCGTTTCCAATTAGGGTGTGATGAAAGAGTCTCAACCTGATCGGATCATCGATGAGGGAGTTCGAGGAGCACCATAAATGGAAAGTGGTAACATGTTCGGCTAGATCCTCACCATTCTTCCCTTCAAATTTTGGAATATCTGAGGGAATTTTAGTACGGACCGGAGGCCAACCTGGACTATCTCAAATTGGATCATTCATCAATTTTGATAAATCTATAAATTTAAAAGTTTCCAGTAACGGTAAGCGTGGAGGAGCTTGAGAATTCCATCCACCAATGGAAGGATTCCAAACATTCTGAAAACAATACCCTAGATTTTTTGAGGCACTAGGTTGTCATGGATTAATTATAGAAAATGTTGAGCCATAAGAGAAACCTTGTGGCCCAGAAGCATTCAGATTAGGACCCCCTCTCATCGTAGGATTACCATAAACATGGATATTTCCCCCAATCGAAGTGTTGAACGAAGATTAAACCCCTTGGTAAGGGTTTCAAGCATTCATGAATGGAGAGAAACCCTGAGAAGCAACTACGGAGGAGAAAGGTACATTCCCTTGCTGACCATAGAAAAATTGATTCCCAGTTCCCAACCCTGTAAAAGTAGGGTTCCACCCTTGAAAATCATTAGATCTTTGGCCTCCAAAAAATGGATTGAAACCTTGAGCTTGGGAGGAGAAAGGAAAAGATCCTAAGGAAGGGTTCGAATGAGGGATATGACCACTTCCGAAGGGGAAACCCTGAAATGAAGCTGACCCACTAGCCATAGAAGACATGGGTGTGGAGACAGCAGAAGCAATAGTGAAGGAAACAGAAGGAATTGCACTAGATGGAATTCCAAAAAAAAAGGGACCAGAATGGGAAGAAAATTCTTGGGTTCCCCCACTCGTAGACAGAATGGAGGTAGAGCCAAAATTTTCTGCATTGGTAGTGATAGTAGAAATAGAAATGGTACCTCCTCCTTCAATTGACAGAGAAATATGCACACTCAAAGTGCTTATAGCCGAAAATGTATTCCCAGACGTGGCCATCGAAATAAATGGAAATATATGGGGTCTAGCCAGTCTTTGAGACAGAGGCCCAATGTACAAAAGAACATCTGGAAAACTAGCAGGAAGAGGAGAGGAAGGAGTATCTGGAGGTTCGGGAATCTCTTCTACCTCAAATCCTTCTGCCAGAAAAAGGACTTGAGAGATGAGTGGAGTACTCCTCGCTATATCACCACTAGTACTAGGACCACCCACAGAAACAATAATCCCAAGCGAAGGATCACTCTTCAATGCGTTTGGAACTACTGGATGAAAATCACCAACATAATTGTTCCTATGCCTTCTTAAAGAAGGCTCGACACTCGCAGGAGAAATCCCATGAAGCCTCCTCGATTGACGAACCAATCGGTCAACCACTTTTAATAATTATGATATTTTAAACTAGACTGAAAAAAATTATGAAGCTTTGGAAATCAAGGAGCAAAGAGCACTCTCTAAAAAAATGTCCCTAAGATATAGCAATCAAGCATACTTCAGGTATTTCCGCTCCGGGTTAATATGACCAAACACAAAAATACAAGAAATAAAATAAGAGGACCTTCTAAGAATAGTCTGGGGTAATTACGCCCCAAGCCTACTAGCGAGAAACAGTTACGTTGGCCTCCTAACAAAATCCTTTGCCAGTGGAAGTACTCGAGTTTTTTAGGGGCACCCTCCAAAATTACTAATGATAGTCATGCAACGTCTACCTCAGGTACCACGGGTATTCCCCCCCCACCCCCGTAGTCACCTATCTGATACCTAGGAATAACAACTATGGACACCAGTTTGTATCAGTACCTAGAAGGAACGGTCTTAGGTCAGGATATAGCAAATAGGAGAGGGGGTATCTCTCTTCTTTCCTTCACTAGCCCTCATGCTTAACTCTCTAGAGGTAGAGATTTCCCGGTCCACTTAACGAGGTTGGATTTAACCCATTAATCAACTTCTATGTTTGAAATTTTGAGTGACCTTGGAGATTTAACTCTCCACTCACCTATTCCAAGGCCCTATGACCTAGACTAGTTGGTGTATATTAATGACAACTCAAAAAATTCTAGTTCATTTTTAGATTAAGCACTTGATTTTAATGGTTGTTCTTTTTAATTCAAGGGTAGATGGAGAATGCAACTTATGATGTTTTGACGGAAAAGAGAAATCAATAGAAACCTTCTACATGATATGCAACTTTTTCTTTGATGAAAGAGATTTCTACTTGGGTTTTACGGAATAACTAAAAATAAATAAATTTTACTTTTATTTTCAATATCACGCTCACACACTCAAAAGCTATCAAAAATACTACAATGCTTAACAGTGCAACTAATGCAAATTCTAGGACTACTCACAAAGGGAAGAAAATGAGTTTTTCAATAAGACAGTTTGATCACTTTGACATAAAACAAAGACAAGCCCAAACAAGAACTTCTTTACACAAGAAATTCCAAAACAACTTGTATGAAAGAGACAATCCCGCTACAAAGCTTCTCTCAAAACCAAGCAACCAGACCAAAATGAGAAACTATCAAATTTCTCCAAAAGAGATGAAAACCATGAAATTAAAACCAAAAGAAAAAGCAACGGAAAACGGAAATGTTTTTTGAGTCTTTAACTTTTTAAGGAGAAAATAAAAACTTTGAGAAAAGCACAAAACTACCAAACGCCTCAAATCAACAAAATGTGCCAACAAGCAACTTCAAATTCCATAAGCTAACTGTGCCATTTTCATTACAGGACTCAATAAGTGGAATGAAGTAGTTAACTCAATAAAATGACTTAAAACCGTAGGATAGAACTTCCAGCAAACAAAGACTTGAAGAAATCAAGAAAGACAACTTCAAGATTCACCGGAAAAGCTAATCTCAAGAAACAAGAAAACTGATAAATCCAACAAGCCAAAAACCAAAAAGTGAAGCAATGAACAAGAAAAACATGAGCAAACCGACATAGACTCACTGTTCTGAAAAGTCAGAACAACCAAGAACTTCAGAAAGAAGTTCTAGCGCAATAACCACAACTAAAACTTCACCAAGCAAGGCAAAATCCTAGGTTGACTAGGTTTTAAAGCAAGAAAGAGAGAAACTGATACACAGCAAAGAGAAACACTATCCAAACATACATGAGGTTCTACCAGAGTGACCAAAATTAGGAAGGAAAGACTTACAAGACATCAAAAATTAATTTTTCAAATTTAACTAGCCATACACATATCCAAAGTGTGCCACATGCGTGTATACGCGTCTGTGTATGAAAAAACTCGCGTATATGTGGGTTCCTTTGGAAAAAAATAGATGTATACGCAATTATGTACAAAAAAAGTAGCGCATAGAAATGAAAGAAAAAAAAATCCAAGCCTAATCTAGAAGAGCAGGGCTTCTGCCTGGATGGAAAAAGAACCAAAAATACTGGGAAAGTGATCAGATCAATCAGGGAACCCAAAATCTAAAGAAAACAACCTGAACTAGAAATTACACAGATGTAATCCCCAGTGGAGTCACCAATTCTGATGTGGGTAAATATACCCTAAGGTCTGGGTTGAGGGACCTAATAGAGCGGAAGGCATACAATCACAAGAAACATTCAAATTACAAGTCTGCTTAAACTAGAAAACTAGGGATAGGTAACCTTACCCGTATGTCCTATGTTTGAGGTCGATCCCGCATAGTGCAAACCCTTTGCTACTCTTTGTGCTTCAAAACCTGCAACTCACTCAAGGCAAAGCACAAAGACTAGTTGTACAACATCTATATCCTAAATTTCAATATGTTAGATCATATAAAATCGAAAAAGAATCATGAAATAACGATTACAAGATCATTAAGATGTATATGAAACATATAAGAACATGACAACAGGAATGGGACAGGGCTTATTTTATTGATGTATGAAAAACAAAGTGTAGATATCACCTGATATCAGCCATGGCTCCAAGCAAAATTGTCCTCCGGATCTGTCCAGCCCAAGCATCAACGATCTTCTTCCAAGAGGTGCACAAAGGATGTCACATAAAGGCGGTGATCATCACAAGGAAACAAGGGTTTCCTGAACCTGGGGAGTGTAGGAGGCACAGGGATAATCAGACTTGATATGGGCTATAACAGGCTATAGTATCAATAGCATTCTCTCTCCTCCCTTAGGCCTTCCTAATGAGGTGTAATTATACTTCCTCAAATCAGTTTTTCAGTTGGGAAATAGTTTGGCCACGGGGTGGTGTAGATGGTCCTCAAATAAAACCCATAAACCCTGCCCAATTAATAGGGATTTATATTTTTTAATATTTTTAATTGTATACACGGATCAAATATGAGCGTCTACATGCGTAAAAGTTTGGGCAAAGTTGCGGATGGAATTCAAAATAGTTTTTTTTAAGATGTTGACCAAGTCTGAAAGGAAAAGGCTGCCCAAGGACAATACATAAGTGATCAAGTATATAAAGGTGATAAATGATGCTATAACAGTTACACCCCACTGCTAGACCTTCAACTAGTTCCTTCAATAGTTAGAACTAGTTTAACTGACCATAACTCAATTTAATTGAATTTAATTGTTACAGCTGAAACTAACTCAACTTAGGCTCCTAAAATTTAGGAATCACTATACACAACTCAATTTCATGCCCCCAACTTGAATTAACTAATCTAATTGAGTGATAACAATTATATCACCTCATTTAACTCATTCAAGTTATCTGTTGATGTGAAATTTCAAATTTATCCTAATTTAGTCAAGGGAAAATTAAATTAGGAATTTGTTGCTGCATTTTCAACATAAAGGGAGAAACGAGGGAGAGATGAAGATAAAGTGAGGGACAGAGAAGAAGAGGAGTGAAGAAAGATAGAAGGAGAGGAGAGAGAGAGGGGGATGAAAATATTGAGAGAGGGAGAGGAGGAGAGAGTGGAGAAGAAAGAGAGGGAGAGAGAGATCGAGTTGGAGGAAAAGATAAGGATGGAACTAGAAAGACATATAGAGAGAGAGAGGGAGTGACAAGGGAGAGAATGATAGAGAGTTTGTATGTTTAGGGGTGAGATAGAAAGACAAAGAAGGAGATATGGATAGAAGGTGGAGAGAGAATGAGAGAAGGAGGGAGATAGTGACATAGTTGGAGGATGAAGAGAGAGAGAGAGAGAGGTAGGTGGGGGAGAAAGGGAGAGAGACGAAGGAAGAGAGAGAGGACTTGAGAGGGAGGGAGAGAGAGAGAGATGGAGTTCGAGAGGGGGATAGAGGGAGGTAAGAAGAAAAAAATAGAGAGATAAAGGTGGAGAGGGAGAGAGAGGGAGTGACCAGGGATATGGAGAGATATGGAGAGAGGAGATTAGGAGGGAAAATAGAGAGAGAGAGAGAGAGAGAGAGAGATATGGAGGGAGATGTAGATAAATATGGAGAAATAATGTGTATTCTTGTAGGGTGATATAGAGAGATGAAGAAGGAGAGACAGAAGTATAGATGGAAGGGGGGTAGAGGGAATACGAGAGAGATAGAGAAACAGAGGGAGGGAGAGATATATAGATATGAAGAGAGAGAATGTGTGTGTTTAGGGGGGTGAGATAGAGAGGAAAAAAAGGATAGATTGAAGTATATATAGCTATAGACAGAAGGGTGAGATAAATGGAAGAAAATTTCTTGCACCAGATGCATTGATTTCAGTGTATATGCTGATTTATAATCTTATTTGATTTCTTACACTAGATGCATTGATTTCTGTGTAGATGTTTATTTCTAATTCTATTTGATTGCTTTCATTAGATGCATTGATTTCATTAAAGATGTTAATTTCTAATCCTGTTTAATTGCTTGTATTAGATTCAATGATTTCAGTGTAGATGTTGATTCCTAATCCTATTTTATTGCTATAACTAGATGCATTGATTTTAGTGTATATGTTAATTTCTAATCCTATTTTATTGCTTTCATTAGATGCATTGATTTCAGTGTAGATGTTGATTTCTAATCCTATTTGATTTTTTGCATTAGATGCATTGATTTCAATGTAGATGTTGAGTTCTCATCCTATTTGAGTAATGCTTGCATAAGATGCATTGATTTCATTGAAGATGTTGATTTTTGATTTGATGTAGCTAGATGTATGGTGTACATTAATTTCGAGGTAATTAAATTAACAGTGTGCATTGATTTCATTGTAAGCATAAAAAAATGATTGACAATGTGCATTGATTTCTATGTTATAGTAATTCAACCATAAATAAAATACATGAACTTCCATCTCAAATAAAATGTTCACTTAATTGAAATGTTTTCTTCCTGAAACTGTAAATTATTTGTAATTAACTGCATTCTTATTATTATCATTTTCCATGCTTTATATTGGATTGTAAAAAATGCAAATGCATATATATATATATATATATATATATATATATATATATATATATATATATATATATATATATAATAAAATAAAAATGTATTTATATCATAAGGATTTGATTAAAATACTTTAAAAAGTTGACCATGCAATGGTATGTGAGTGGGTCGCAAAAATTTTCATATATAGATTTTTTATTCTAATATGGATGATTTTATAATTCTAATAAAAAAAATTTAAATTGAATTGTAAAAAAAAAAAAAAATATATATATATATATATATATATATATATATATATATATATATATATAACGAAATAAAATAAAATAAAAATGTATTTATATCATAAGGATTTGATTGAAATACTTTAAAAAGTTGACCATGCAATGGTATGTGAGTGGGTCACAAAAATTTTCATATATAACTTTTTTATTCTAATATGGATGATTTTATAATTCTAATAATTTTTTTTTAAATTGAATTGTAATAACATACATGTTGATTGCACTAAAAGACACTTTTTGCAAGGCAATATGAAAGCATGATTGTAATTCTTTCCATGCTCAATTTAAATTGATACATGATATATTTTAATTGATTTTAAGTATCAAAGTGAATTTTGTCATTGTAATATTGTACTTATATCATATTGTTGTACAAGTCAGCCCCCCCCATTCAAATCTTGGCTTAAGCCCCCTCTTTTCCCTTTACTGCTGCCCTTTCCCGCACCGGAAATACATTGGAAAGGGACTAAAATCCGCTCTATAAAGTTATATAAGGCCTGGCAATCTTTCTCCCCTAACTCCGCGCCCCCTTTCATCCATGTAACCAAGCGCTACCCCTTAGAGTGTTTAACGCAAGTCGCATGATCGCGCCATCGCATGTCCGCCTCATCGCAAAAGCGCAGTTTCTCGTTCGCGCTATCCCCCGCCTTCGCATTTTTCGTTTTTGCGATCCGCGCTCGACTGACCACGCCCATCGCATAGCGCAGAGCGCGGAATTTTGGTTATTCCATTTTTCCCCCCCATCGCATTTTCTCCTCTTGCGATTTTGCGATATGCGCTTCGGGTCCCACCTCTAAAGCCTTTGCTCCGTTGTTTGTTATGTCCTTCCCTTTGTAACTCCCCCAAAAGTTAATCTTCTAAGTTTTCGTATCATCAGCGTTCTTCTGCCATTTTTCGTTGTTTGCCAACATGTCATCCACTGTTCCTCCATTGTTCACATATTCTGTTCATGTGTCACACCTCAGCGTTTTTGTTTGAAGTCTCCTCACCGCGTTGTTCCATCATCCTCTCATATCTATGCCACCACTTCTGTTAGTCTCATTTTGCCCACTATCTCTCGTCGCCACGCGCTTTATTCAATGTGCTTGGTTTCGCAGAACTTGTGGTGGGACTGGCACCAAATGTGAAAGATCCGGAAGTCACTATGATGTGACCTCCATTAAAGAAGGGTACTTCGATCCATGGAACTCTCCAGAGAAAAATCAAAAGGGACGCATTTGGGCGAATGAAAACATTAATGCAGCAACAGATTATTAATGAAGAAGCAATGAATTCAGGGTCCAGCTCGAAAAAGGTTTCAAATTTAAATTCAAGAACTGAAGATCGAAAGTACCATGCGTGGAAACAGGCGCCTCAAGGTTTTATTGCCGCAGATCTTCCTCCTCCAAAAAAGGCCGAATTTTTACATATTTTATTATTTATGCTTTGTATATAAGCAGATTTTCATTCCCAGCATTCATTTCCAGAAATAAATTGTAAAGTACAGTCAATTATGTTCAATCGTTTCATAGTGTGGGCGCGAATGTTTTCCGCCATTTGATTCAAAATAAGTTATTAAATGCTTTCTATCTACCTCCTCCTCGAGAATTCTCTATCTCATCTATAAAAGCGAAAAGAAAAGGCATTGTAAGGGTTCCAGATTTCTATCAGCAAACTGTGCAGTGAAAAGGCTTTCGTATACATTTTGTAACACTTTGTATGAAGGTTCAGAGCCCATAGGGACTCAGTGAGGAGGAGTTATAGCTGTAATGAGGATTCTAGTCTTTGGTATCTCACAGTATGTAATTTCTCTTATGTGTTAATACAATATCTCTTTCATGCTATTTAGCTTCTTGTATCATGTTCTAGAATGCGAGTGGCTCACTAGTTTGTAGTAAGGATTCATCTTCGTTGGTGCCCTTTCTAGAATTAGTCAAGCGCTTTAAATAGGCCTAGTCATGATATACTATTCCATGATCATCTCTTCCATATTTTCTGCTATATTAGTTGCATGAGGAGGGTGCTTTTAAAACGCCATTTTCATATAAGGATTCATAGATTGGTATGCCCTCCTTATGTGGTTTGTCGTGTATCCGGGGTATCACCATGTTATTGAGTCATCTTCTTTATGTCTCTTCACTGCACTCATCTCCTGATATTTGATTTCTGTGATATATTATTTGAACTGGCCCTCTTTACAGTAAGTGGTCTCTTAACTGTCTGATGCCTTTGTATTGGAGTTTTACATGATGTCCCTACACTGCTCTTATCTTTGTATCAGTTTCTGAGAGAGATTGGTCCCGTTCAAAACTAATTTCCTTGTTCAAACAAGAGATAGTAAGTGAGCTCTTTGGACTGAAAACCCGAGCTATATAATGAGCTCCTTGCTATAATAAGATGTCCTAGGCACTGGTCTATGGCAACTCTAGGCTGTCTCTAGGAGGGTGAAAAAATCATCCACAACATCTTTCTGGCGCCGTTGCCGGGGAGCGAATTCAAGAATATCAGTTTCCCTGGGTCTCGACAAGTTGTTTTCACTCTCTAATCAGGTGAGCACAGAGAGTTGAAGAGTTGCATATCTCTCACCTTGGCGACTCCACTGGTCTTTATTTGATAAATTTTATTGGTAGTTCTGGCTCCCCGTAAGCCACATTTGAGGTCAGATACATCCCAGTCGAAAGCACCTTACGTGTCTGACCCAGAAGAGATTATTCATAAAAGAATTTGGAAAGAGAGGAAGTCGGTTTGTGCTGAAAACCCTGAATATTCCGTTGAAGATTACCCGCCCTCTTCTTCTCAAGAAGTTAGAGCAGAAAATCCCGAGTTTTACTCGGAGACTCCACGTAGAGGAAGTGCCTGGATTGAAGAAGAATCTCATCCTACTCTAGAGGCTGAAGAAATTAAAGAGGTCACAGAAGTAGTTGCTATTAACCGTGAGTTATTCCCATCCGCACCTCAGGCTTCTGTGCAATATATTCCCATTGTTATTCATACTCCCCTTCCTCCTACTCCTCTCCCTTCATTTGTTACTCAGACTATTGTACAACCCCCACCTCCTCCAATGGCCAATGTTCCTGCTTTTCTATTGAACAAATACGCTCCGTTGGCCTTGCCCCAAGTGTTAAATGATATGCCACAGGATTATCTGAAGATTCTGCCGAGGTTTAATGGTGAAAATGGAGTTGATGCTCAGAGACATCTCGAGACCTTCTGCTCTTTTGCAGAAAACTAAAACGTTGAACATCTGGATGTGGTCTTGAGATTATTTGTGCAGTCTTTGGAAGGGGAAGCCAGAAAATGGTTTAAGACGTTGGGAAATAATTTTGTGACCACCTGGGACCAAATGGAGAATACTTTTCTCAGGAAGTGGGGAGAAAAGAAAGACCACGGTCAATGTCTCACTGAATTTAATACTATGAAGAAGAAACATAATGAAGGGGTTTCGGACTTTATTAAAAGATTCAATAAGTTATACCTGAGCCTGCCCCCTGAGATGAAGCCCCATGAAGCTGCTGCCAAGATAATTTTTATAGCAGCCTTTGAATCTGATTTTGGCTTCTCTTTGAGGGAAAGGAAACCTGCCACTTTAGATGATGCACAATCAGATGCTCTGGAATTAGAAGCGAACTTTGCCTCCACCGAGAAACTAAAGGGAAAAACTGAACAAGATATTAGGAGGAGAGGCAAAGAAGAGGTTTCCGCTTCGAGTCAAGAAAAAGATCCAGAGAAATTGGATGAAATAAGTAAGATGATAAAGAAGATGGTCAAGCTTGAACTGGAAGCTAAAAATGCAGCTCCCAAGAATTTCTATAATGCCCCAAACAGAGGATATAATCCCCAGTATAGAAGGCCACCTCTCTAGATATTGTCGAGAGAGACAAAAGAACAACAAGACCAGGTACTTCATCCCTTATACTTGGAAGGACCAGCAGATGACTCCACTGGGGATGCGGCTTATGGATTAGAAGATTCAAATATGGCTTTTTCAAATAATGATGATATGGATTGCCCGTTGCAAGACGAAGACGAAGAAGCAGAGATCGACCATTACTGTAAGCAATTTGTTGATTTTATGGAAGCACAATTCAACGTAAAATATGATCTCCGATCTTCGAGGAAAAGGACCAGAACTCAAGAACAAGAAGAAGAGCCACCTCAGGAAGAAGCATCTGCTCAGAAGGAATCAGCCACAAAGAAAAGCATGGAAAAAGGTAAGAGCCCTCTAAATACTTCCCTGCAGTCTAATATTCAGATTCCTTCTTCTTCAAAAATAGTCAATCCTCCTAATACCGAGCCAGTATCAAAAGAAGTTAAGTCTTCAGTTGAAAATAAGGAGTCAAAAGAAATTGTGGTAGAAAAACCCCCATCTGCTTTCAATTTGCAAAAAGAGCTTGAGAAGATTAAGATTCCTGTCCCACTGACTGAATTATTAAAACAGCCTGTATATCAGTCTCAAGTTACTTCTTTTATTCTTCCTCCTGAAATACCAATCGTGCCTGATAGTTTAAATCTTCAAGAAGAAAGACCCATGGTAGTCTTTGGCCCACATGTCGAGGAGATAGACCCTTCTACTCCTCCCTTTTACGTGTCCCTAGTCATTCATGACCTGCTGTTACACAATTGTATGTTAGATTCTGGGCCTTCCCATAACCTTATGCCTCTGTCTGTCATGGAACAACTAGGACTGCAAATTACAAGACCATACAAAGATTTATATTCATTTGATTCTAAAAGGGTGAAATGCTTGGGAATGATAAAAGATTTAGTGGTCAATTTGGCCCAAATTCCAGCAAAGAGTGTGGTCATGGACATTGTGGTTGCCGATATCCCAGCCCGCTTTGGCATGCTGCTGTCAAGGTCCTGGGGTACAAAGATTGGGGGATCAATTAAATTGGATTTGACATATGCTACTGTCCCAGTCTTTGGGGGTCAAGAAAGGAGGTTATACAGGGAGACTAGATTTGTTAAAATGGTAACTAAGGCTGACTGCTCAGAGAATTCTCCAGTTTATAACAAAGAGGGAGACTTTTCATGTTTGATGTTAGAAGAAAATCAAAATTATGCTCATGAACCCCTTTTTGGTCAAATTCGAGCTGAGCAGCCTAAAGGAGATCAGGAATCAGAAATTTGGACTTTGCATTTTGATGGGGCAAACTCAAGGGAAGGTAATGGAGCTGGGGTATTGTTGATTTCTCCTACAGGAAAATGGGTGTCGCTATCTTTCAAATTGGAGTACGAGGCTACAAACAACGTAGCCGAATATGAGGCACTATTATTGGGATTACAAACAGCCAGAAATATGGGCATCCAATGTTTAAAAGTCTTGGGAGACTCTGAGCTGGTGGTAAGGCAGATCAAAAATGAATGTCAAACCAAACACCCTCGGCTCAGAGCATATAGAAACGAAGTATGGGACATGATAGAAAACTTCTTCTCAGCATTTAACATACAGTTCATGCCCCGGGAGCAGAACAGAATAGCAGATTCTCTTGCTGTAGCGGCCAGTACTTTCCATCCTCCTCAGAATCCACTTTTAAGATATGAAGTGGAGGTACGGTACAGACCATCTATTCCAGATAGTGTAAAGCACTGGCAGGTATTCGAAGATGATGAACAAATGAAGAGATTCATGGAGACAGTGGGAGAATTCACAAATATGGAAATTGATGATAATGAGGAGGAAGAAGTGGAAAATATTGCAGAAAATAAATGGGAAGAAAGGATAGCAGGAAATAGAGTACTGCAGCTGAAAGGAAACGTTATACCTAGAGGGCTGGTACCTCTAGAAAGATTATTTAACAAAGATGATATTCCATTGCAGCCTAGCAAAGTAACAGAAGAAGATCAAGTGGGAGATTTGAATCTGGGTACTTATGCTCACCCCAAAATTGTAAAATTATCTAAGAGAGTCCCAGAAGACTATAAAGAAAAATATTTAAAGTTATTTCAATCTTATAAAGATGTTTTTGCTTGGTCCTATCAGGACCAAAAAACTTTTGATGTAAATATAATGCAGCATAAGATTCCACTGAGGGAAGATGCAAAGCCTTATAAGCAGAAGCTCAGACAGATCAATCCTCTGCTGCTTCCCTCCATTGAAAAAGAAATCAAAAAATTACTGAAAGCCAAAATAATCGTGCCATTGAGGTACTCAGAATGGATAGCGAACCTCGTCCCTGTTCGAAAGAAGAATGGAGAAATAAGGCTGTGTGTGGATTTCAGGAATTTGAACAGAGCATCTCTCAAAGATAATTATCCACTGCCCAAGATGGATCACATCCTGCAGAAAGTAGTGGGAGCATCCAGAATGTCAATGATGGATGGATTTTCTGGTTATAATCAGGTGGCTGTATTTCCAGAAGACCAGAAGAAGACTGCATTTACTACGCCTTGGGGGACCTTTATGTATGCCAGGATGCCATTCGGATTAATTAATGCAGGAGCTAATTTTCAAAGGGCAATGGACATAGCCTTTGTGGGAGAACAGGACAAGTTTTTGGTAGTGTATCTTGATGATATCACTGTGTTTTCAAAGAATGATGATGAACATATTGAGCATTTAAGAAGAACTTTTGAAAAGTGCAGGAGGTATGGCCTATCTCTCAACCCTCAAAAGTCCATATTTTCCTTAGATGAGGGAAAACTCTTAGGGCACATTGTAACTAAAGATGGTGTGAAAATAGACCCTAAGAGAGTGGAAGTAATAAACAGCATTCCCTTGCCCAGGAATAAAAAGGAAGTACAGGTGTTTTTGGGCCGAATTAATTTCCTAAGAAGATTTATTCCTAACTACGCTGAGATAGTTAGGCATATAACTAATATGTTGAAAAAGGATAATGAAGTAAAATGGTCCCAGGAGCCTAGAGATGCATTCACAAGGATAAAGCAGACATTCGCTGAAGCTCCTGTGCTAGCTGGACCTGATTACAAAAAGCCATTTATGATATTCTCATTCGCTTCACCCCATACAATTGTCGAAGTATTACTGCAGAAAAATGAAGAGGGATATGAACAGCCTATAGCTTTCTTCAGTCAAGTGCTTTATGATGCTGAATTAAAATATAATATATTGGAGAAGCAGGCATATGCCCTGGTAAAGTCCCTTAAAGCTTTTAGAGTATATGTTTTGCAATCTCATATTACTTCATATGTCCCCACAGCTGCTGTCAAAGACATTCTGGTACAGGGAGACAGTGAAGGTAGAAGAGGAAGATGGATTGCAAAAATCCAGGAGTATGATTTAGATATAAGACCTACTAATTTGGTCAAAGGACATGGACTTGCTAAGATGTTATCTGAATCAAATCATCAAGCTCTGGGCATTAATCTATCCATGTTAGCAAATCAAGAATCAGAAAAAGAAGAGGAGAAGCAAGGACTAGAAATGGCTACGCAAAAGATACATGTGAAATATCTAACTAGTCCTTGGTATAAAGAAATGGTTGAATATCTTTTAACGCTTAGCTGTCCTACAGGTTGTGATAAAGTAAAATACAGAGCTGTGAGAATGAAGTCACAGAAATATGTAATTGCCAATGGACAGCTCTATTGGAGAGACCCTCTAGGTATATTATTGTTATGCCTCACAGAAAATGAAGTGCAAAAAGCATTAACAGAATTTCATGAAGGGATTTGTGGAGGACATTACAGTTGGAAGGCCACAACACATAAAATCTTGAGGGCCGGTTTTTACTGGCCAAAACTGTACTCAGATACTTTTGCCCGAGTCATAGCATGCGACAAGTGCCAAAGATTTGCAGAGAGACAGAAATTACCAGCTTTGCCCTTGATTCCCATCCATGTAAATGAACCATTTCAAAAATGGGGACTAGATTTTATAGGAGAAATACATCCCCCATCAAGTGGCCAGCATAGATGGATACTAACAGCCACGGACTATTTCACAAAATGGGTGGAAGCAATACCTACAAGAAACGCTACAGATGTTGTGATCATGAGGTTTATAGAGGAAAATATCATATCCAGGTTTGGCTGTCCAGCCAGAATTGTAACTGACAATGCACAGGCTTTCAAGTCTGCCAGGTTTGTAAAGTTTTGTCAAAGGTATAACATTACATTGACTCACTCCACAGCATACTATCCGCAGGGGAATGGTTTAGCAGAGTCCTCTAACAAAACCCTAGTAAGGGCTCTGAAGAAAACAATAGCTGAAAATCAGAAAAATTGGGACTCTCAATTGAAGTTTGCTCTATGGGCAAATAGGATAACCAGCAAAAGAGCAACAGGCAAGTCACCCTATGAGCTGGTATATGGGCGAGCTGCTATGTTTCCTCTGCAATTGGCATTGCCAGTAGCGCGTTTTATGCAGGAGAATCAGAAAGAACCAGATGACATGATCAGAAGAATTAATCAGCTGGTAGAACTGGAAGAAACACGCAACCAGGTAGATGAGAAACTGATAGAGTATCAGGAAAAAATGAAGGATATATTTGATCGCCACGCAAAAGATAGGAATTTCCAAGTTGGAGACCTGGTTCTCAGGTGGGATGTTCGCAGAGCAGAAAAGGGCAAGCATGCTAAGTTTGATCCGCTGTGGTTCGGTCCATTCAAAATAGTGAACCTAGGGAGAAATAATACTTTCATGTTAGAAAATCTACAGGGTGATCTACTAGACGCCCCCGTGAATGGACAGTTCCTTAAACACTACTTTCAGTACTGATTCAAGCAGACCAGGCTTGATGTATTTTATGTATATAGTGTATGCAAGTGTGATTTCAATTTTGAAATGTAAATAATATAAATAAGCTGATAAGTTTTGAATAAAAGGCAAAGGGGTCTGAGGTCTGCGAAGTTCTCGGCATGTCCGCAGACGAACATGCCGTCCCCAGTTGGAGCCAATGTTGTACAAGTCAGCCCCCCCCATTCAAATCTTGGCTTAAGCCTCCTCTTTTCCCTTTACTACTGCCCTTTCGCGCACCGGAAATACATTGGAAAGGGGCTAAAATCCGCTCTGTAAAGTTATATAAGGCCTGGCCCTCTTTCTCCCCTAACTCCGCGCCCCCTTTCATCCATGTAACCAAGCGCTACCCCTTAGAGTGTTTAACGCAAGTCGCATGATCGCGCCATCGCATGTCCGCCTCATCGCAAAAGCGCAGTTTCTCGTTCGCGCTATCCCCCGCCTTCGCATTTTTCGTTTTTGCGATCCGCGCTCGACTGACCACGCCCATCGCATAGTGCAGAGCGCGGAATTTTGGTTATTCCATTTTTCCCCCCCATCGCATTTTCTCCTCTTGCAATTTTGCGATATGCGCTTCGGGTCCCACCTCTAAAGCCTTTGCTCTGTTGTTTGTTATGTCCTTCCCTTTGTAACTCCCCCAAAAGTTAATCTTCTAAGTTTTCGTATCATCAGCATTCTTCTGCCATTTTTCGTTGTTTACCTACATGTCATCCACTGTTCCTCCATTATTCACATATTCTGGTCATGTGTCACACCTCAGCGTTTTTGTTTGAAGTCTCCTCACCGCGTTGTTCCATCATCCTCTCATATCTATGCCACCACTTCTGTTAGTCTCGTTTTGCCCACTATCTCTGTCATCAGTTTTATTCAACAGGCTTTGGTTTCTGCAGGAACTTGTGGTGGGAACAAAATCAGCGGAAAAGATCCGGAAGTCACTATGATGTGACCTCCATTAAAGAAGGGTACTTCGATCCATGGAACTCTCCAGAGAGAAATCAAAAGGGACGCATTTGGGCGGATGAGAACATTAATGCAGCAACAGATTATTAATGAAGAAGCAATGAATTCAGGGTCCAGCTCGAAAGAGGTTTCAAATTTAAATTCAAGAACTGAAGATCGAAAGTACCATGCATGGAAACAGGCGCCTCAAGGTTTTATTGCCGCAGATCTTCCTCCTCCAGAAAAAGGCCGAATGTTTACATATTTTATTATTTATGTTTTATATATATGTGGATTTTCATTTTCAGCATTCATTTCCAGAAATAAATTGTAAAGTACAGTTAATTATGTTCAGTCGTTTCAGAGTGTGGGCGCGAATGTTTTCCGCCATTTGATTCAAAATAAGTTATTAAATGCTTTCTATCTACCTCCTCCTCTAGAATTCTTTATCTCCTCTATAAAAGCTAAAAAGAAAGACATTGTAAGGGTTCCAGATTTCTATCAGAAAACTGTGCAGCGAAAAGGCTTTGGCATACATTCTGTAATATTTCTGTATGAAGGTTCAGAGCCCATAGGGTCTCAGTGAGGAGGAGTTATAGCTGTAATGAGGATTCTAGTCTTTGGTATCTCACAGTATGTAATTTCTCTTATGTGTTAATACAATATCTCTTTCATGCTATTTATCTTCTTGTATCATGTTCTAGAATGTGAGTGGCTCACTAGTTTGCAGTAAGGATTCATCTTCGTTGGTGCCCTTTCTGGAATTAGTCAAGCGCTTTAAATAGGCCTAGTCATGATATATTGTTCCATGATCATCTCTTCCATATTTTCTGCTATATTAGTTGCATGAGGAGGGTGCTTTTAAAACGCCATTGTCATATAAGGATTCATAGATTGGTATGCCCTTATGTGGTTTTGTTGTGTATCTGGGTATCAGCTTCATGTTAGCTAATATCTTCTTTATGTCTCTTCACTGCACTCATCTCCTGATATTTGATTTCTGTGATATATTATTTGAACTAGCCCTCTTTACAGTAAGCGGTCTCTTAACTGTCTGATGCCTTTGTATTGGAGTTTTACATGATGTCCCTACACTGCTCTTATCTTTGTATTAGTTTCTGAGAGAGATTGGTCCCGTTCAAAACTAATTTCCTTGTTCAAACAAGAGATAGTAAGTGAGCTCTTTGGACTGACAACCCGAGCTATATAATGAGCTCCTTGCTATAATAAGATGTCCTAGGCACTGGTCTATGGCAACTCTAAGTTGTCTCTAGGAGGGTGACAAAATCATCCACAACACATATTACGACTAAGCTCTTGGATATGACCTCAAAAGAGATAAAATTGAATAAAAATTAATTGTTGTTTACAAGACATATTTTAAAATTGAATCAAACTTATTTCAATTTCTTTTGTGTTTTTTAATTGAACCTTGAGATACTCAAGTAAATTTAAGAAAGTTCATATTTAATTATATATAAAATTATAGACACATATATCATTAATTTTTTTTGGTACATATTAAATTCCAATACATATGACTTAAATATCATGTTATGACTAAGCTCTTGTAGATGGCCTCAAAATAAATAAAATTGAATCAAACTTATTTGTTGCTTACTAGACATCTTTTAAAATTGAATTTGAAACTAATTTCAATCCTATTTGTATTTTTTAATTCAACCATCATATATATTAGTTCATTTTAAGTGTCAAAGTGACTTGCATCATAACTAAAGATTGTACTTATTTTCTTAGTTTATGAAACTAGAAATCAAAATTGTTATATTTTTAAATAAAAGTTATAGTATATAGAAAAATTGTTAAACTAGCGAAACAATTTTAACAAACCCATAAACTTCAAAACTCAATGAACATCCATAAACAATATTTAATACAAATCCATAAATTGAAACAATGAAGTATAAATGAACTATCCATATGAAAATATATACAAATTACAAATATCACATGAAAATCCATAAACTGAAATAATAACCATCCATAAAGTGAAATAATGTTCATGTACATCCATAAATTGTCTGTGTGCGAAAATATACAAAGTCTATACATCACATGTGAATGTGTCGCATGAAATGGGCTTGAAAAAATACAAACTAGATTTCAAATCTAAGTACCGCCAAAACTCATATATGAGTTATGTTGAGTATAGTGATTGTCCATAATTTGGTACTACAATATAACCCATTCAAATTCAAACTAATTCGATCATTCTTTGTAAAAAATAAACAATATAGAAATAAATGATTTTGAACCACATTTTTAATTACATATACGAATCTACTAACCTCACTTGAGTCCAAATGAAATTCAGATAGGATGGGAGTATAATGAATCTGGGTTTGGTGCTCCCCTACTTGTGGCTCAAATATTGGAGCCTGCATCAATGGACCTACATCGCCAATGCCTCTATACCCAACATCCCACTCATGTGTTCACATAATTGTGACATCGACAACACTCTAGATATGGGCATGTGTACACAATAGCAAGGAAAAATTATAATTAGGCTATGAATTAATTAACATGCATGTAACTTTTAAAAAAAATGTTGAAATGTTTGCAATAAAAAATTTTACCTCAATCGTTGGTCCATGTGGTTGTACATAGTGAATCTCTTCCACATGAGTGTTATGAGTTGGAGGTGGAGGTGGAGGATACTCCTTGGAAACATGCACTGTTGGTGGATGGCCTAGTTGATCAACTTACCCCTCGGATGACCTCATAGGATCATCCATGTAGCTTGGTTATGTCTACACGGTATCATGAACTTATTAATATAAATTCAATTTTATACGAACTAAATTAATATAAATAATTATGCATAATTTTATGATAAGAGTCAAAAAATTTGTATACATATGTACCTAGTCTGTGTCATGCAGTACATTCACCCTCCAAGTGTCACGGATGGAGTCACGACACATACATGCATATGAAAAAATATGGTCAATAGATAAACTTTCTGGAAATGAATCATCATATAAAGGAATTGGTGAGTCATGATGAAATGGTGGCAGCCTATTAATCTCTCCATGCAATGCAATACATGCACTAGCGAATGACGCTCGCATGTTATATGCAATGGTATCCATGATCTCAGCACCGAGTTGTGACGGATCCTCTAGCTCTATCGAAAATACCACACTTTGAGACAGTAGTGGAAACAATCTCAGAGGTGGTGGTACATGCCCCAGGTCCCTATGAGCCCAGTCACAATCATAGGTACATCCCAATTCAATTCCATAATAATGAGATTCGATATCAGTGTAATCCATCCTCATGTGTAGCACTAAATTTTGATATATATGATTTGAAAAATAAAGGGAGAACTCGCTGTGGTGGGGAAACTGACCTCAAGATCCAATGAATTGATCATACACAAAATAGGTTGCATCAACATTCTTAAAATATCTGATTGGAATCATACCTTTATATCTAGCAGGGCAATCAAAAGGAATTTCAAAAACTCCCCATAACATCAATGTTCTTGGTGGCCTGTTTCACCACCTCCCAAGTATGTGGGCCTCTTACCTCATGCCTCATAATCCTTTATGTAGAATGTAGGAGGCAACTCTATGGGCCAGACCTCTTGTATTTCTCAATCAACCTATTGATGTTATACAACATCAAAGACAAACTATGCCTATTAGGTGAACTAGCAAGAATGTTACGCAACTCTCATGTGATCCATGTATGCTAGGCCCTAAAATACTCCAATGTGATACTAGCTATAGCATCATCCCACAGAGTGATCGATGTTGCAATGTGATCCTCAACTTTGCCTTGTTAAGGGCATGAAAATCATAAACATAATTTAACATATAAATTTAAGAAACTAGAAGCATAATAACATATACAAAAAATTCAAAGACATCAGTTGAAGATGATTTAAAAGTTAAATACAATTTCAAGACATAGAAACATAAATTTTAAAGAGGATTTAAAAATGTAGGAGGTGTACCTTAAATAGGTGCGAAAGGTCCACTATCAGTAGCATGATCATCAACAGAGACATAAACCTTGCCCCTGACACTCTTACCGTTGTGAAAGGAATGATATATGAGAAGAACACACACTCTGGGTGGGCTACATGATCTATCATGAGCCTGACCATGTATAACATACCCCCCCATAGTCTGCCGACCTGTTATTGGGGGGCATATAGGATATGCCTCTACATATTGCATATAATACATATAAACTAATCTAAGAAAAAAATGTTGACTAAACTATTACATATAACACAAAACTATTACATATAATACATATAAACTAATCCAAGAAAAACATGTTGACTTATAAAGAATGTTGACCAGAAAACCATTTCTAAAATCAAGTAAATAATCTAGCTCGAAATCCTAAAATTTAGAGTCCTTTTTTTGATAACTTATCAACCAAAGTATTGAGTTCAATGTAAACACAATCGAAAGAAGTGATAAAATATACCTTCACACTTTTTCCAATTTCTAAATAATGCAATTTATTCATAGGGCATAAATATGTAAATATATATATATGTAAAAAAGTTGAAATAAACCTATTTTCAATACTAATAAACCTACCTTTGTTTGAGCCTCTGCGACGTTGGTAGGGTCGTTAGTGAGGTTGGTTTGTTTTCTCCGTGGTACAATCGCTCGATCGAGCTTTGATACATTGGTTCAACTCTTGTTTGTCTCGCAATCTATGCAAAAATGACGCACACAAGCTACAACCACGCGTTTTAATAGAAAATAGGGACTTGATAGAGCATTAGATCTCAATCAAGCCATAATGTTCAATCGAGGGTTTGTTTTAAACCCTTGATCCAGCTATTCTTTTAGCACTCAAGAAGCTCGATCAAGCGTTTAAAATGCTCGATCGAGATATTCTTTTAGCACTGAAGGAGCTCGATCGAACACTTAAAAATGACTCAATCGAGCACTTAAATTGATTGATCGAGCTCTCTTTTTTTCAACTAAATGCTCGTCCCTTAAAAAAAAGTGTAACCCAAGTCCATGATTTTACCCTTAAGCTCATGTACCAATAAAACCATTAGCAGTATGATATGATACATAAAATCAATGCTATATTTCCCTTCAAAAGTTATATATCTATAAATTAAGTGCAAAAACTCATGCCATTTTAGCTTCAAAGATGATACATGCATATCTTTAACATGATACTAGCAATCCTTACTAGAAAGAAACTTCCTCCATGGAACATTTTGGACTGCAACATTATTGGACTAGTATTCACCTTCAAGCATAAGGTCTGTGGCTTTTGCCACAAATTAAAAATTGACTTTAATTTGTAGGTTTCCCACATTGGCTCTCCTCCCATTAAAAGGTTTAGTAAATTCTTTCATGACCTCATTGTTATGTCCCTGAAATAGCCTGAAAATTCCTACCATCCAACTTGGCGAAAAAATCTAGAAACTCATCATTTGCTTCAACAATTTCCACCCCAATGAGCTCGATTCGCACTATAGTTGATATATCATGGGATGAGACTAGAAAAAGAGTGGAAGAGGGTTCAGGAAAACGCAAAAAATAGTCATCAAAACCTAAGTTGCAAAGGCCTTTGGACCAAAAAAATAAGAGACAAAATGAGGATTTTTGGGGGAACCCTCTCAAAAAACTAGAGTAATGAATTCACAATTATTAAGTACTAGCTAGAGTGAGGGCCACGATGGCCTAGGGATATGAGCGATGAGTGGTGGTCATGAGATAATGAGCCATATGAAAATTGGCATCACAATAGGTTGACAGTTGAGACTTTGGATTCCAGATCGGTTGATGAATAGACCTGATAACATAACACATTACCCGAAACCAATATTTTCCATGAATGTGATTCCATGAAATAGATTTGGGATCATATATTTAATTCGAAATTAATGGACCATTAATCGACGATAACAATATGATTGAACTACTAAATAATGTAAATGAAATGTTTAAAAACATAGAGCACTACCACTATAAGGTATAACCTTAGGCTATGACCATTAATTCGAACATTGAAACATTTAAAATCATGACATCATACGGAGATAAAATGATTAACATAAGATTCGACATAATAGTTTATATCCTATTAGTGTTTTAGACTGAATCAGGACCTGCTACAAAATATTTGATTCTATAGCGACCCATAAACTTAAACATTTTCTTTATTTTAGGAGCAATTATAAATTTACTAATCATAACAACCAAATGAAATAACCTTTTTCTCACTGATGACTAAAGTAATGGGCCATACAATATTATGCACATATCATGAACAAAAGTGGAATCAAGATGACAATGAGAGCAAAAGATGTAGAAATCAATCCAATACCAAACTAATCAAACCAAAATGAAAAAAATGAAAAAAAATAGTAAAAAAGTCTAGGAGGGGCCCTTTATTTTGTCAAAAATAAAAGGGAGAAGGTTGGTATGCCAACAAGTACAAAGAATTATGTAACACCACGAGTCTTTCAATTTGGATAAGGCATATTCTTGAAGAAGTGGGAGAAAATAAAAAAATACCAATAACATCAAATGTCATAACCAAAGATTAATTAATTTGCACACAACCTAGTTTATTATCATGCTAGGACAAAGCATATTGAAACACCTTATCATTTTGTAAGAGAAAAGATATAGTTAAAGAAAATTGATTTTATATATTGTAACAAAATTAATAATATAACAAACATATTTACCAAGCCTGTGTGAAAGGATAATTTTGAAATATGTAGAGACAATTAGGTATTATAGAGAATTTGTTCTCCATGAATAAAGAGTGATAAAAATAATGAGAAAAAATGTTAGCGTTTTAATGCATTATTATTTCCAATCATACTTCTAGAGAGCTAGAATTTGCATTTTTTTCCAATGCAAATAGCTAAAAAGTAATAAGGCATTTTGATCCTTCCATTGTAATAAGTTGTAACAGTGATCTCATATACTTCTACCATTGCGATATATATGGGATATTCTTATATATTGGATGAAATATTAGCACAACTAATAAATCTCTCTATTGTTGAGGGTTTTTATTTCGCAATGTTATTGGTTTTTCCGTTTGTATACCTCCCTTATATATTGGATGAAATATTAGCACAACTAATAAATCTCTCTATTGTAGAGGGTTTTTATTTCGCAATGTTATTGGTTTTTCCGTTTGTATACCTCCCTTAATATTGTTATGGTATAATATGATTTAATATTTTACACCATCATGGAAGAACTTGAAATGAACAAGGCTAAAAAAACTTGAGGTAATGATGGATTGAATAAAGGTTGCACCTCTCATGAAAATTCTATCCTTTACTATCATTTTTCTTTCTCTATTGAAAAAAACCATTTAGTGCTTAAACCATAACATTACGCTAAGGGGCACTTAACAAAAAAGCCACACAAAACCACAAAATTTTTAAAACCTTAGCACCCAAATGCTAAAACGAACAGAGCAAATAGTACCACGCACTTAGAGATTGGCTATTGGAGGTTTTATAAAATAGCACTTTCAAGTCTCTCTTGTAACAACAAAAACACTTTAAAAACATATATTTGCCACGTGATGCTAATGGAAGGTCATGTTATTGGGATATTGGAAGTCAACTGATATCGGGAGAATAATTAATTAAAATATTGGTACAATATAATTATGGGATGATGGAACATTATATTTTTGGTGTTACTTCTATGTTGGTTGATAGTTGTGGGCCTGGAATATCAAATATCATCCAAAACTATAAAACCCAACAAATTTCTGCCAAATGTCGAGGGCCAAATATGGAACTTTGTAATGGAACCATGATGCTGGAAGACCAAACATTGGATTGTCAAACCTCATGTTGGAACCTTGCGATCGAAAGGTTGGGGTCCTATAGAATGTGTGAAACTTAATGATGATTTACATTACAAAATATTTGTTAGTTAATAGAAGCACCATTGGACTTAGGAAATTTGTGAGTTTTTGAATGTTACTAGTTTTTCCCTAATATCCACCAAATCCATGTTTGGAACCTTATGAGACCAAATAATTAACCCATATTAGAAGAATGCTACTAGGAAGTTGGAATTTGTATGGAACCTTGACTACGTAACATTGTTGATTTGTGTAACTCTCTATGTATGAAGAAAATTGATTACATGCCATAACAATTTTTCCAATAAACATTATATCCTTAAAAAAACACAAAAGCACCACTTGATTAATCAATATGGAAATGAAAATCTTTTAAATTTTATTCAATACGGAAAACAACAAATGAATGATTATAGATAGGGAAATTTACTTTGCATTGTCATCCTCCCAATCTCACTTGGATCTCTTCATACTTAGATCTCTCCTCCCTTTCTATTTCTTATGATTACATTGACATCTCTATTTCTTATAATTACATTGACATCTCATACAAAATGAAAAAAAAATCATCTCTTCCTAAATTCTCTAACAATATTGCTAATTTAGCCAAGTTGTTATATTACATGGAAAACTAATTAACACTCATCAAAACCTCCTAAACATTTAGATACCTTCTAGAAAACATTAAATATTACAAATATAAATGAAATTTGAGGAAACTAACTTCCTATAGTAAATATTTTTGACCTATAAAGGCCAATCATGGGTTTGACTAGTAAGATGCTCCAACATCAGATTCCCAGGGAAGAAAATAATTGCTCATGGGATTTCGAACACTTGCACCATACTTGGAAATTATTAGTATTTCCATCCAAGTAGCATCCTCTAATGGACTATTCTTTCACTTAACCAAATAGCGGAAGTGTTCTTTGTATCTTGTTATTTTTCCACCTTTTGGTTTAGTATTGCTTCAATATCCCTTTGAATTGTTTTATGTAGTTGTTTCTTCCAACGAATGCTTTGATTTTCATCACTAACAAGTTCATCTATTGAAACAATTGTTTTCTCTTTGAATATATACAAATATTAAACACAAAATATTGGAGAAATCCTAATATTACTTGGGAGTTCTATTTCATAATCATTAAAAGAAATCTTTCTTAAAAAATTACATGGTCTAATATTATTATATTTTAACTTTATCTCCCTATATGGAACCTTTATTTCTCAAGTGATCCATAAATAACTCACCAACTACAAAAATCAATTGTCGTGTTCTCATGTTTTCTCTCTATTTATACTTGCTACTACTTTATTACAATTTTTGTTTGACTTTTCCTAAGGTTCTTCATATTCGTTGAAAAATACCCACCTTCAACTCTTCTCAACTCTTCCTTTCATAAATTTCTCAATTCATAGACTCCTCTTGGATGCATTCCATACAAAATTCGAGATGGACTCATCCTTCTTCTTCAATTAGGCGAATCATTGCATGTAATTTTTTCCTCAACATTTACTTTATCCCACTACTTGGGATTCTCATTTACTAAACTTCTTAAAATATTTCCTAAACTTTTGTTTAAAACCTATCTTTACCCATAAATTTGTGGGTGGTATGATGAGATAAAATTTATATAAGTGCATATTTTCTTCAATGGATTTCTCTAAAAATTATCTGAATGGAATGTATTAGTTTTGTTGTGCTAAGTATCCAAACAGTAATTAAATTGTGTGCACAAGGTTCTCTGAAGTTTGCAGGTGAAACAAATGGTTTTATCTTAGTTAAACAGATTTCTGTGTGAGGTTAAAGCATGTAAATTGCTTGTATAACATTGTACAACAATAAATAACAGAGAAATAAACATCACATGTAACAATACTCAGCAAATTTGATGAAGCAATTCACCCCTCCTGGGCTACATCTGCTGGTCCAACTCCCAATGGCATGTCCCTCATATCTTATTTCTCAAAAATGGTAAGTACATGTGAATAAAAGCCTCAAATGGCTGTGGTCTCTATAAAAATAGCTTCAAAATGCTTGAATTAGTCAGGAATGACTATTCATTTGCAGAAAACAGAGAATGGATGCTCAATACATTGAAAACACCCTAGTGGCCTTGGTGACTCCTTGACCTCTCCTGAAGCTAAACCTGCACAAGATGACCTCTGATGGCTCTGAAACATCTTCCAATGTGTTCCGAATGTCAAGAACATCCAAAATTGACTATCCATTCATCAACATTGGTCAAATATCCAAGAAGCTATGGGTAAAACAGTAAACTGCCCAATATCCCTTAAAAAACTCCACTAATTGTGGAGAAACTTCAGATAACGCGATTAAACTAGAAAATCCACCTAATTTGGTGGGCGCGCTCCAGAATCGGTAGACAGTTAACGTTAACATTTATTTTGAGGGGTGGGGTGGTCAGATGCCACCCCCGCCGCATAATCCACTAATCTTTTGACAAACTCCCCAGAAGTGGTTTGGAACTCAGAGTTGTTGGTTCCATAACCGTGAAATTAAACACCCCAAAACCTGCGAATGTGAACATCCACCTATTAACCACCGATTGGAGTTGGAACTCCGCATTACACGGTTCCATAACCGTGACATTAACTATCATTAAAACTCATCTCCGCCATGTGAACAGTATTCGCACTAGCCGCCAAGGTTTGAAGTGTGGGTCATGGTTCTGAATGCGTGGATGTATGGTGGGAGGTTGGCCCTTAGGGGCTAGCCTCCCCAACTCCCGCCACGATTTACATGAAGGTTTAAATAAATGTGGCGCCCTTATGGGTTCAGGAACTCACGGTAGGCGGGCTAGTAAGGCGGCCGAATAGTGGGTGCGAAGTCGGTTGTTCGAATCTAGTAGACTCCAAAATAATTTTGATAAAACATTTCATCCTCCGGCCTGGGGCCACGTGGTGGCCTTCGGGCTTGCCATGTGGCACCCGTTGATTGGCCTAAATTTAAAAAGTCAAACGTCCATCCAATATTCGATTGCCACTTATCGAACTCTGACTGGTCAGCATGGAATATTCCAGGGAATATTTTGGGGAATATTTTGAGGAATATTTCAAGAATATTCCCTGAAATATTCTCTTTTTAATTTTTCAACATGCCAAGTCAAACTTGGTCAAAGTCATTTTTTTGGAGTTTACTGGGCATTTTAAACCTTCATAACTTCTGCATACGACCTATGTTTTGCGAACCATTCGTGGCGCCAAAATCGCAGTGACGAGACCTTTCTGGTTGCTCAGGTTGCAAACACTTTTGAGCACTTTCATTTTTGAGCATTTTTGAACTATGGACATGATCTCCTGATCACACCTCCCCACTGGGAAGCTTTTGGACCCCAAAAGCTCTCTGGACTACTGAACATGAAGATGAGGAGACTGTGTCCCCACTCTTCCAATCTTAATCCACTGAAATTTCCCTAATTTCATTAATTGGAGCTTTTCATGAAACGACAAATTTTTCCTTGATTCCGTTGACCAACCATTGCTGACTTTGACATTGTCATGCTGCACATTTTCGAAACTTGAAGAACAACAACTTAACTTTGCAGTAAACATATTGTTTCTACATTGGTCTATAATCAAGGAAACTGAAGTTTACTTTCACTTTGCATCATGTCCTTATGGCGACTTTTTGTTGAATTAACCCTGTACTTGTGTCGATTCCTGACCAAGTTTCCTTGCCATAGTACCATGCCTTTCTGAAACTAGCAATGATCATTGCTGAATCTTGTGCCTTCTTTGCTAAGTTTCTTTGCCGTCTCTTGGACCTTTGCAACTTCTTGCATTGACACTTTGTTTTCAGCACCGTTCGACACCAAGATCGACTACTGCAACTACGTGTCATCTTCTTTCAAAGACAACCTGCTTTCAAACTGAAACAACTTATAATTTACATCAGCATTTATATGAAAAGGATTATGTAAAACTTCTCTTTACTTAATCATCATCAATGTCAAGTTTTGACTTGCATTGACAAGCCTCTTCATCTGCCCTGCATTCACTAAAGAAGAGTCTAGTTTTTTGCGATGAGCTCTCACAATGTACTCCTTGCTATCTTTGAATAAATGGTACTTGTTCTCATGGCGATGGAAGATTGCATTCATGTCATACAATTAAGGACTGCCCAACACCATACTTGTTATATCAAGCGAAGCAACATCTAATTCAACTGTGTCAATAAAATGTGATGTGATTGCAAAGCGCAACATGCACTTCTTTGAAACCTATAAATTTGCATCCTTACAAATCCAACCAAGTGGATATGGTTTCGGATGTGGAATGGTCTCAAGTTTAAGTTTCTTGACTAAGTATTCAGAAATAAGGTTCTCTTGTGACCCAATGTCAAATAGTGTGTCAACCTTGGTATGTTTGGAAATGACCCTCACATGAAACAGTTCAATTCTCTTTTCTTCACTTAGAGCTTCTATGTGACAGTTAGAAATACTAGAACTAGGTTTATTTTTATTCTCTTTCCCCTTCAAGTTACTTAGTGTCATAGCTATGATTTTTGTTTCATCTCCTGATTCTGACCCTAGGTCTTGTTCAGCTATTGAAATTGTCTTGCCTTTCTCCTTGGCTTTATATTTTCCTTTAAAAATTCTTGGTTTCAACTCTGGATGAAGTTTCCAACAATGGTCCTCATCATGGCTTGTTTTAGGACAGTGTTTGGAGAAGAATTCTCCCTTCTCTTTTCTAGTATTTTCATTTCTCTTTTTCTTCCATTTTCCTTTAAACTCACTTTCCTCATTCCCATCTAAGTTTTGTTTTCCCCTTGCCTCTAAATGTGTGTCTTGAACACAAACCTCATCTAGGCTTGTAGGGTTAAACATGAGAATGGTATGTCTTAGGTAAGTATGTAAACCTCCTATATACTTGAGTAAAGTGTCTTGGCTATGCAAATCTACTCTTAGTAAAAGAGCTCTTCTTCTAAATTCTTGGGTATACACTTGAACATTTTGTCCTTTCAATTTTTTAAAAATTTTCCAGTCCATTATGGCTTTCTGCATGTGAGCTAATGGATAAAACTGTTGTTTTATTTCAAAAATGAAATCAGACCATGATAAAATTATCTTACCATATTTCTTGATCTCCTCCTTTGTCTTGGCTTCCCACCAAGCAAGTGTTGCACCTTCCATTCTCAATGAAGCTAATTGGATTTTGGTTTGGTCATCATGAAAATTTTGAATTCTCAAATGGACCTCTAATTTCCTAATTCAATTATCTAGCTTTTTTGCATTAAATTCACCATCAAACTTTGACAATTCAAACTTAACATCAAGTTTTAGAAAATGATTTTTACCAGTGTTCTTTGACTTGTGGTGTACTAAAGATGAATTAGAGGTTGATGAAGATGAATGTGAATATGAGGGTGATGATGGCGACTTTCCACTATCTCCATTTCCTCCATTACCCTTCTTGGATTTATCTTCATCATTATGGCCTCTTGATGATCATTCTCCTTCCTTGTGAAGTTTGGATCCTTCTCCTTATAGTCTTTCATTCCTTTCTTGGTAAAGAACTCTCACCATTTCAGTCAAGTCAAGAAATGTTTTTCTAAATACTCTTTCTTCCTCCCTGGGATCAACTTCTTCATGGATTTCTCCTTCTCTTGAAGTCATGTTGATGGCTTCTTCTGCTTCTCTTTGAGGTGAAATTGAAGGTGGAGATAATGGCACTCTTGCCCTCCTTGGCTGAGGATTACTTTGAGCTTTCACCAATTGACCTTCTCCTCTCTTAAGCTTCAGCCTAGTAAGCATTAAAAATTTTCAAACTGTTAAACAAACTTTGCACAATAACAATACAGAGAGTAAAACTCTAGCTCTGATACCAACTTGATCTGAATGGAATGTATTAGTTTTGTTGTGCTAAGTATCCAAACATTAATTAAATTTTGTGCATAAGGTTCTCTGAAGTTTGCAGGTGAATCAAATGGTTTTATCTTAGTTAAATAGATTTATGTGTGAGGTTAAAGCATGTAAATTTATTATATAACATTGTACAGTAGTAAATAACAGAGAAATAAACATCACATGTAACAATACTCATCAAATTTGATGAAGCATTTCTCCCCCCTAGGCTACATCTACTGGTCCAGCTCCCAATGGCATGTCCCTCATATATTGTTGCTAAAAAATGGTAAGTACATGTGAATAAAAGCCTAAAATGGTTGTGCTCTCTGTAAAAACAGCTTCAGAATTCTTGAATTAGTCAGGAATGACTATTCATTTGTAGAAAACAAAGAATGGATGCTCAATACACTGAAAACACCCTAGTGGCCCTTATGGCTCCTTGACCTCTCTTGAAGCTAAACCTGCACAATATGACCTTTGATGGCTTTGAAACCTCTGCCAATGTGTTTAGAATGTCGATAATATCCAAAATTAACTATTCATTTATCAAAATTGGTCGAATATATAAGGAGTTATGGCCAAAATAGTAAACTGCCCAATATCCCTTAAAAACTCCACTAATTGTGGAGAAACTCCAGATAACGCAGCTAAACTGGAAACTCTGTAATATTCCCAAATGGGAAAACTCAGCAATACATGCACAATAAACGCATTTTTCAGAAATATAAGCATTAACAGAAAAATGCAGCCCATGGATCCATTAGATCTGACATTATTACAACCAAATCTAAAAGGAAATCAGAAAAAAATCATTATAGCCTAGTTAAATAGACCTCCCATGCTCAAAACAACCCCAAAAACACTGAAACCCCAAGGCTACTGCAAACAGAAATTACTGCAAAAAGTGACAGCATAGTTATTGAGGGTTATACTCAAAAGTATGAGAGACAAAATAGATGTTCTTTATATTAATCAATAAGGCCCAAAAAAACAGAGATCTAGCCTCTTTTACAAAAATCCAAGATGACCCGGTAAGGGTTTCTTGATACACATGAAATACAAGAAGCATCTGTTGCAGATATATTGTTGAATCACGCTGTATGGTTGAAGCTCTACATAAAAATGGCTGATCATGCAAAGAAATGGTTGTAGCTCCTCCTACTATCTTTCCAGGAAAAGGGTTGATCCTCCTCTAGGGAAACTAGCTCAAAATACAAGGGATTAAACCCCTCCACTGAAATACCTTAAGAAATAATGCAGTTTCTACAAGGGACTGCACTTTTGTTGAAGGTAACTGCTTAGCCTAACACCAGGTAGTGGAAAATGTGGCACAATATGCTCCCCTTAGATCCCTTAAACAAGTTCTCCAAGAAGAAGTGGGGAATTCCTGCATGAGAAAACCCTTGCACTAAACAGTGCAGAAAACTTAGCTAAACAGCCAAAGAATGCAAGAAGTCTAAAAATACCACATACAAAATATAATCTTCAATCATGCTCCATATGGTTTCCATTCCCTCCATTATATACTTGATGAGCTTCCTCACCAAGGGTCCCACCCAATTCTGAGGTTGCTTCCATGCAAAGGCTCCTCCACCAAAATTACGTTGTCTCCATTAGTCCCACTCATCTATTACAGCGTTGTTTGATTTATTCAATCATGACTTAGTCTCCATGAATTGTCTCCATTCACACCCAAGGTGTCTTTATATTGACTAGCTAGATTGATCTTCATTCACACTGCACTGTCTTTATTTATGATCCACTCCTCATATAATAATGTTGTTGACTTGGTCAAATTTGACTTTGTCCACACATTTTAGACCCTGTTCACACATGAGGATGTTTGATCTAGTTATTAACATGATCCCTTTTCACGTTATGAGGGATTTTATGCCTACTTAAGAAACATATGAGCCTCCTTGCACATTTATTCATCTAACTAGATATTAAAAGAAAAATTAATATTCCTATTAGTCGCTTGCTAATTTAGGAATATTACAGTCTTCCCCTCCCAAATTTTGCTTGTCCTAAAGCAACTGCAAGGGTGCTGCAAAATCTCCCCTCCTCTTGGGGCCTCCACATCCCATGGTCTCCACCATTGCTTTGGATATTCTGCAACAATTTTGCCTCCCAATGGTTCCTCCCAAGTGTGTAAGTTGGCCTTTGGTGGATAAACCAAATGGCTCTCGTCATGAAAGAATGGAAGGTCTATATGAAAACCTTATTGCTGATCAATGGCCTCCTCAAGATAGAAGTGATGACAATCATGGGGAATTTCATCACCAATGAAGGACTCCCATCTCCATGCTATCATCCAAATGAAATGAATCGCTTCCAAGCTTGGTAATTCATAGAAAATATCCTCACAATTACTCATGAGAGGCATGTCCCAAGTGCTCCAAACAATCATATGGCCCACCTCATAAAGAAACAAGTGATCTACTATAGTGTCCATATAGTCTCCCATGCTCCCCTTGAAACATGTAGTGCAAACAGTGTGGGAAATTTCTTTCCCCGAGGACACATCCAACCAATGTGTCTCTCCTCCAATCATGCTCCCAAGAAAGATAAGAACATCTTCAGCATATGGAATCATAATTAAAGTCATGCTAGCTTCCATATGTAGTAAAGGAGAAGGACAATGGTCCCTCATGTGCAACCAGTGTAGTTTTACTTCTAATTGCCATAGAATATGATATAACAAGTGTTTTTCCCAACACTTGCTTGCTGTCCCATCCTTCTTATATGCTTGGAGAAGGTGTATGATAGTTGGTTCTAATGAAGCACACCATGAAGAATACAACATCTCCCCAAAATCTCTTAGGGAATGGTCAACATCTCCATTTCTCATGGCCCCAAGTAGCCCATGAAGCCCATAAGAAAAAGTGCCCCCTCTTGGAGCAAAGCCATGTACATGAGTGTTAAGAAAATACAAGCATATAGTAGATACATCATGATGTTTAGAAATACAAGTCTTACCATACACTTGATTCAAATCAGTGAGGTATCTCATGGATGAGCTCCCTCTCACACCCAATGAATAAGGAGGTGGTAATAAAACTCTTCCCAAGAGCTATGTTCCTCCTCAACCAGCAAATTATCTATGCACTTCCTCATATGAGAGTTCATCTCCTCTTTGAAGTTTACCCACATGAATCCATCTAAGATAGTATGGTATGTTCTAATGAAACCAGTGGGTTTAGAAAGCAAGATCTCATAGGATGCATTAAGTAGTTCATCCTTAAGCTTGGAGTCTCTAGTTAAATAGATTTGATCATGAAAATAAATGACTCCCTCAACTATTTATACCTCCTATCCATTACTTGTCCATCAATAACCTTACATGTGAAGAGGTCCTTGGAATATTCTATCAAGAGTTGGGACTCCCAATAAGGATCTAGGCTCCCCAACAATGACAGCGCTGTAGAAGTCTGAAATGCAGCCCCTGTCATAACATGGCTCTCCTCTTTGACATGCTTGATGCCAAAGTCACATGTTGGAGTACTATCAACTTTATTTTGTTGCCTTTCTTGCAGCTGATCTTGCTCAAGACAAGGTTGAAGCAGATGGAATTCAACCTCTCCTTGAAAAGTTTTTGCCTTCCAAAACTTCCTTAATTTGGCCCATTCATGCAAGAGTGTTGATATCCTCTTGTCATGTTCAAAAATATTCTTTGTGTGTGAGAATATCATTGGCTGCCCCAAATATATGGAGTGGCTATTTGACATCATATCCATGTCACCATAGACTTCTGAATTCTCCTTTTTCAGTGCAAATAGCTGAGTGGGAGATAGCAATGTCCATTTCAGAAAATTGCTTACCTCTCCTTTGAACCCATAAAATATTCTCTACATTGTGATAGCTTCTCCCAAGGCTCCCTCTTTAGCAAAATATATAAATGTTGCCCATAGTTGAGAGAACACTTTATTCTTCTTCCAATCAGGGGGTCCCCCTAGTGGAATGCCTCCATGCAAAGAGACATCAAGGTATAGAGTAGGATGTATATGTCTATGGACTGATTTGTCCTTGCCTTCACTACACAAATCCTCCTGCCTCCTTTGTGTATCAATCTTATGAAATAAATAAGGGTGTTTGCTCCTCATCATATGATGCTTTTCCTCCTCTTTAACTCCTTCTTTCTTCAATATTTCACCATTTTCCAATGGTGGCACATGTTGCACATGGATTGTGCCATGATCTCCATCTGTGAGATTCTTTGGAACTCCTTGAAAGAGTGCAAGAATTTCTCTCCTTGGAGCAAGTGCTCCATCTTCCTCTTCATGAGGTACTGGATGCGATCTTGATATGACTGCGCTGTTATATCCAGCCTTCTCTTCCTCCTCATAAATAGTTGAAAATGTCTCATCAACAATGAGAGACCTTAGATCTTGGTCTTCTCTTGAAAGAGGAATCTCCATGTCTTTCTCTTGAGAAGAAAGCTCATCATGCAATGGGGACTTTTCCCTTGGCAAGGTATACAAGTCTTCATCCCCTTCAATGATTTTCTGAAATGGAGTTGGATTTATAGATCCTTCCAACTCATGCAAAGGTTTTGTTTGTTTTGGTTTGATAGGCTCCATAGAAGATGTTTCATAAAAAAATTCATCAAACCTTTCCACTACTCTTCTAATGAACTTTGCATAAGTAGATTTTTTTTCACTCTTTAAGGAAAAAGATTCAAACAACCACCAAGCATAAGCCTTACCCTCAAGATGCAGTCCTGCTACTTTGATGGCTTCATTTTCTGAAACTTGATGTTGTTGCACATAGGTGTCTAGCTCCTTCACCCAAACCTAGCTGGACATTTAGGTGATCCATCAAAAGTAGATAGAAAGAATCTACCCACACCATGCTACTTGCTCCTTGTGCTCCTTTCCTCCTTGATCTTGCGAAACCCTTGGAAGTTAAATTGATCTTTAAACCCCTTAGATTGAGCTTCATACTCTTGCAAATAATCACCAAGAGTCTCCTTCTTTGGCACTTCTCCTTTCTCCATCTCATTTGTCATGAAAATATGGCTGGTAGAGCGTTTTAAATCTGATGGTGTGGCTAAATACTCACGCCCATAATATGAGGAATTAGAGCTTTCCTCATGTATATATCTTGTTGAGGGATCTCCATGTTTTTCCCTCCTCATTTCTTTGATGTCTTTTCTGATGCCATGCAAAGTGTGTAGAAGAAGTTTTGAGAAATTATTCCCTCCATACAATAAGGGTTAACCTTGATCCCTTTTGCAGATCCTCTCCTTCTCATGAGAAGACTCCATAATGGTTGTAGGACACAGGCTGAGCCAAGATTAGAGCTTTGATAGCATTGTAATATTCCCAAATGGGAAAACTCAGCAATACATGCACAAAAAACACATTTTTCATAAATATAAGCATTAACAGAAAAATGAAACCCATGGATCCATTAGATCTGACATTATTACAACCAAAATGAAAGGAAATTAGAAAAATCATTATAGCCTAGTTAAATAGACCTCCCATGCTCAAAACAGCCCCAAAAACACTGAAACCCCAAGACTACTGCAAACATAAATTGCAGAAAGTGACAGCATAGTTTATTGAGGGTTATACTCGGAAGTATGAGAGACAAAATAGATCTGCTTTATGTTAATCAATGAGGCCCAAAAAAACAGAGATCTACTTCTTTTACAGAAATCCAAGATGACCCGACAAGGGTTTCTTGATACACATGAAATAAAAGAAGCATCTGCTGCAGATCTATGGCTGAATCACGCTAGATGGCTGAAGCTCTACATAAAAATGGCTAATCATGCAAAATAGATGGTTGTATCTCCTCCTACTAGATTTCCGGGAAAAAGGTTGATCCTCCTCCAGGGAAACTAGCTCAAAATACAGAGGATTAAACCCCTCCACTGCAATACCTTAAGAAATAATGAAGTTTCTGCAAGGGAATGAGTTGTTGCTGAAGGTAACTGCTTGGCCTAACACTAGGTAGTGGAAAATGTGGCACAGGATGCTCCCCTTAGATCCCTTAAACAAGTTCTCCAAGAAGAAGTGGGGAATTCCCGCAGGAGAAAACCCTTGCACTAAACAGTGCAAAAAACTTAGCTAAACAACCAAAGAATGCAATAAGTCTAAACAGATCACATACAAAATATAATCTTCAATCATGCTCCATATGGTTGCCATTCCCTCCATTATATACTTGATGAGCTTCCTCACCAAGGGTCCCACCATATTATGAGGTTGCTTCCATGCAAAGGCTCCTCCACCAAAATTACGTTGTCTCCATTAGTCCCACTCATGTATTACAGCACTGTTTGATTTAGTCAACCATGACTTAGTCTCCATGCATTGTCTCCATTCACACCCAAGGTGTCTTTATTTTGACTAGCTAGATTGATCTTCATTCACACTGAGCTGTCTTTATTTATGATTAACTCCTCATATAATAATGTTGTTGACTTGGTCAAACTTGACTTTGTCCACACATTTTATACCATGTTCACACATGAGGATGTTTAATCTAGTTATTAACATGATCCCTTTTCACATTATGAGGGATTTTATGCCTACTTAAGCAACTTATGAGCCTCCTTACCCATTTATTCATCTAACTAGATATTAAAATCAAAATTAATACTCCTATTAGTTGCTTGCTAATTTAGGAATATTACAAACTTTGCCTGATTGGGTGGGCGCACTCCAAAATTGGCGGACAGTTAATGTTAACATTTATTGTGAGGAGCGGGGTGGTCACATGCCACCCCCACCGCATAATCCGCTAACCATTTGACAAACTCCGCAGAAGTGGTTTGGAAATCAAAGCCGTTGGTTCCATAACCGTGACATTAAACACCCCGAAAACTGCGCATGTGAACGTCTGCCTATTAACCGCTGATTTAAGTTGGAACTCCGCATTACGCAGTTCCATAACCGTGACATTAACTGACATTAAAACCCATCTTCGCCATGTGAACAATATTCACACTAGTCGCCGAGGTTTGAAGTGTGGGTCATGGTTCTGAATGCGTGGACGTATGGTGGGGGGCTGGCCTTTAGGGGTTGACCTTCCCAACTCCCCCCACATTTTACATGAAAGTTTAAATAAATGTGGTGCCCTTAGGGGTTAAGGAACTCACGGTAGGCAGGCTAGTAAGGCGGTCGAATAGTGGGCATGAAATCGACTGTTTGAATCTAGTAGACTCCAAAATAATTTTGATAAAAAATTTCATCCTCTGGCCTGGGGCCACATGGCAGCCTCTGGGCTTGCCACGTGGCACCGGTTGATTGGCCTAAATTTAAAAAGTCAAACCTCCATCCAATATTTGATTGCCACTTGTCGAACTCTGACTGGTCTGCATGGAATATTTCTGGGAATATTCTGAGGAATATTCCAGGAATATTCCCTGGAATATTCCAGGAATATTGCCTGGAATATTCTCTTTTTAATTTTTCAACGTGCCAAGTCAAACTTGGTGTTGAGGCAGTAAATCCCCTCTGCAGACAGAGACGATCCCACTAGCCCTAGAGTGGGTCTAGCAACAATCAAAACATGCAATGACGTTGGTTCCTAGTTACAAGAAAGACAAAGATCGCGGTAAGTAGCCTACCTCAAATCCCACACTACTGTTCTCAAGGAAGAAGCGGTGCTCTTCATCCCTAGCCTGACAGATCACAGTCCTTCCATTCGCCATGTCCGGACACCTGTACACATGCAGAGAAACGACGACATACAACGTAATACTTAAAGCATGTAACTATATATCAGTCAGAGAAGATATAATTCGATGCATTACATAAAAGAGTAGACACACGAATGGAACCAAAATCAGAGTCGCTTATATTAAAGATGACAAAAAGGGAGATTACAACCAAAAGCTCTGATGCTATGATCTTCCTTCGGCGGGGCTTGCAGCGGAGCGCGTCTCAACGAAGCCTGTCGAGAATCTGGACAAATCTCTCTCTCTTACAGGGTTCTCCTCAGCTCTGCTCTCAATAGTTGCCCAACTATAGTTTTCTTCCCAGTAGTTCAGCTAGCTAGCGAATAGAGAGGGTAGGATTTTATAGAGGGAGAAGGAGAGGTTAGGCTCCCTATAATCATGGGGGAGAGTCCTATCTCTTAGGAAGGTTCCATGACAGGTGGAAAACCACTTCCTAATTAGGGAGATCCGGAGGCAAACAACCCAACCTCATTTTGGTGATCCGTTCTGAGTTTGTTAGAACCAAACTTCTGCCTTCTATTGTTAAAAAACATTCCTTAAAAGGCTTAGCGCGGGCATGACACAGGGACAGAGCACCAACTGGCGTGCCCACTATGGTGCTTTTTCCCCATTGGCGCGAGGGATGAACTGGCTACCCGCGTTAATGCCAAAACATGGATTTTTAGGGTTTTCCAAAGGAATTGTTCTTCAGGAGAATTCTTGTCCTTATGCAGAAGGATTCCATTAAGGTGTTTTCAAGACATTTTACTGTTCACAGGTCACGGGAATAGTCCTCCAATGTACGGGACGAGGGATTGCAGGGACGGTGACAAAATGCTGTGTAACACTTGGTCAAAGTCATTTTTTGGAGTTTACTAGGATTTTCAAACCTTCATAACTTATGCATACGACCTCTGTTTTGTGAAACATTCACGGCGCCAAAATCGCAGTGACGAAACCTTTCCGGTCACTCAGGTTGAAAACACTTTTGAGCACTTTCATTTTTTATCATTTTTGAACTATGGACATGATCTCCTGATCAAAAAATGACCTACAAATCTTGTATCTCTATCATAAACAATGCTTTAAAGAAATCCATGTAATCTTACAATTTCTTAAAGAATATTTTTCCAAAATTGTTTGCATCACTAGTTTTTTTAAAAGTTATAAAATGTTCCATTTTTTAGAATCTATCAACAATAACATAAATTGAATCATTAACTCTGTGTTCTTAGTAATCCCAACAAAAAATCCGTACTTCCTGAATACCATGGTCTGTTGGGAATTAGTAATGGTTGATACAAACATGCATTATGACTTCTCCCTTTGGAATACTGGCATATTTTTCATTTCTCAACAAATATTTTTACATCAGTTTGTATGTCCATCCAAAAATTAAAAAACAAATAATAATTGAGGTAAGTTTGTATCCTATGCAAAATGTTTCGATAGTATTCCATTATGATTTTCCTCTATTATATTTTGTCTCATTGAAAATCTTGGTATGCATAATTTATTATCACTTAAATAAGAATAACTCTTATATCATTTAGTTCAAACGTTAATTTCCATTTGTGTTAACTACATTTTCATGAGATGCATCCTTAAAAATCTGCATCACCTTTATACATTTCTTTTAACCCATCAAATTCCAAAATTTTAGAATTCATGCAAAATAAAACTAATTATACTCAATGCATAAGTTAGCCTATTTAATTTACCACTTATGTATTTGATTAAAAATGTGAAATTTTGTAAGAATTCCACCCATTTAGCATGCCTTAGGTTCAATTTTGGTTGACTATTGATAAAATTGTAAAGCATGACTCTCAGTATAGAGAATAAATTCTTTAGGAATGAGGTAACATCTCCACTTATTTGGTGCTTGAACAATGGCACAAAAATATTTATCATATTAGAAATATTTATATTTTTATTCATTCACTTTTTCACTAAAGGAGGTAATTGGTCTCTCTTCAATGCTTAAAACAACTCCTATTGAAGTCCCACTAGCATCAAGATCAAATTAGAAAATTTTATTAAAGTTTGGGGAAGCTAAAATAGGTTGTTATATAATGTTATTCTTCAATGGTATAAAGTTTTTATCAATTTCTTTTGTCCATTTAAAAGGATATTTGTTTTTTTTAATAGTTTCCACAATTGGGGCACAATGTCATTGGAATTTTTTATAATTTTTATGTAAGAAATTGCTAAACCATACAAGCTTATTACCTCAAAATAATTCCTCAGAACATTCCAATTTATGAATGATTTGAATTTTTCCCAATCCATATTCAATCCATCCTCATATATATATAAACAAAAAACAAAAAACCAATTATACTAACTCTTTCTTCATAAAACTGCATTTCATTAAATTAATTAGTAACTTTCTCTTTGTAGGGTATTCAAGAGAAACTTGAGATGTCTCAAATGATTTTCTCTTGTTTGAATATAAAGTAGGATATCATATAAATAAAATACAACAAATTTAATAATTAATTATTTCAAAACTTCATTCATTAATCTCATGAAAGTACTAAGGGCATTTATGAGCCCAAAATGTATCACCAACCATTCATATAATCCACTATTTGTTTTCAAATTTGTCTATCATTCACATTCTTATGTAATTCTAATTTTATTATACCCAATCTTCAATTCAATATTTGAGAAATACTTAGCACCACTTTAAAAATATGTCAAATCATCAATACGAGGAAATGGAGATTTATACCTCCATCTTCTTAAATTCCTATATCAATTCCTTTTTAATCATCAGTAGAAAATTAGTACCAACTTCTTCTTTTTTCCCCTTCATCTTTTAAAGGTAACAATAAATGTCTTTGACCATATTTCTTAGGGGAATAAGTGTTCCCCTTGCCATCATGAATGACACTCCTACTATAATTCCTTGGCCTTTCCAACAAAATATGGTAGACATCCATAGGAATTATATCTTATAACACCTCATCCTTACAACCACCGATATGAAATTCCACATTGCATTGTTCATTAAATAGGATATGATTTCCTTTTTGTAACCATGCCAACTTATAGGGTGTAGGATGTGCTAGTCTCTTCAACCCTAGCTTTTCTACCATTTAAATGGAAACAAAATTATATGTGCTACCACTATCAATTACAAACTTACAACACTTGCGTCTTGACTTGTATACAGTCTTGAATAATCTTTTTCTTGAGGAAGATTCCTTAACATGATTTTATAATTTGATTAGAAATATATTTATCAATAGTGACTCTCCTACTTATGGAGTCCATTCTTTAACAATTGAATTCACATTATCTTCCTTTTATTTTGTTACATGTGCACCTCATTTACTTGAGGGATTTTTCTTTGGACATCTGTCTTAGCTTACATTAGAGAAATTTTGAGGTCTAAAATGGGCCTCCTAAGAAAAACGTACAACCAAAATAAACTTTATAAGAACGAATAGTATTCAAGATGATGATATGAACCATGGGAGATGATTCACTACTTTTTGGTGTAAAGAAATAAAAATGTTTTAAAATAATAAAATAATAAAACTACTTTTTCAACTTATCTCCCTAAGGTTTTACTCAAATTTCGAGCGGGAGTACTTGTTGGATGCAAAAATTAATTCCTCATCCAAGGAGTACCCATGTTGTATACTTTAGATGGACTCTGCTACATGAAAAATGAGAAATACATGAAAAAATGTGATTGCAATAACGTTTTTCATGTATTTCTCATTTTTCGTGTAGCAAGGTCCATCAAAAGTATGCAACATGAGTACTCCTTGGATGAGGAATCAAATTATGCATACAACAATATTTTCTGCTCAAACTTTGAGTAAACCCATAGGGAGATAATTTGAAAATACGAGTTGAAAAAGTAGTTTTTTATTTTTTCCCTCTTATGTAATCTAATCTTATTTTATTTTTTCCACTATTATTTTATAATTTCCTTAGGAGGCCCATTTTAGACCTCAAAATTACCCTAATTCCACATATGTAACATTTTACTTTGTAGTCTTCGTCTCTACCTCCATCTCTTGAAAAGTATCCTATGCCTCTAAATTCATCTCCTCTAGGTAAATGACTTGATTTACTTGAGCCCCCCCTTTCTCTCTCTGGGATTGAAATTTCCCTCTGCTACTATGTTTTCCTTTTATGCTTGCAATTGTACTTCTTCTTCTCTTCTAACTCTGTTTTCAAGTTATTTTCTCTTTTTTCCTTCAAATCAGGTTGATATGAATCTTCCAATGTTATTAGGGAAAATATATTGATCTCATCCTAAATTTCATACCATAACCCATTGATATACCTAGCAACCTTTTCAACATCTTATTCCATATGTCCACCTCTAACATTTGTTTTATAAAATTCCTTAGTATACTCTTTTATTGACATAGTTTTATGTTTAAGATTCCACAATTTCTTAAAAATATTCAACCAGTAGTCTTTAGGCATGAAATTACCTTTAAATTTATACACCATTGTATCCTAGCTCTTGATATTGGACTTTTCCTTTCTCAATATATCTATGTGCACTTCATGCCACCATAGGGTTGCATGACCTTTCAAACTTGTCGCTACACTCTCTTTTCTTCATCTTATCTTCATAATCAAAGTTTTTTTCCATAGCATTGAGCCAAATCATTAACTCCTCAACATTTAAATTTCCCTCGCGTATTAGGACTTCCATTTTTGGTCTAACACTTACTCTGGAAATCATTCTTAGCATTCTTTCATTTATTGTTTCCTCAATTAATTCTTCTTTATCAGAAATTTCTTCTTCTTTTTCATTAAGATCCATGTTTCAAATCATTTCTTTTAAGTAGTTTAAATGAACTCCAACCTTATTTAGATGTGTCTCATCTCATTTAGCAACGCTGCATTTTCTAGAGGCCTCCCTCAAGCTATTTCTACTCCTCTCTATATATTTTCCATTTCTTTCTTCTTCAATGAGCACACCTACTCTAAAACCAGATTGATGATGGAGCATATCAATGCTACACCTCTAATCATAATTCTACACTTGAGTATCTATTTTTTTCTTTCTCTACAACATAGATTCATTTGGTGCTTAAACCAAAACATCACGCTAATTAGTGCTTAACAAAAAACTCATGCAAAACTCTAAAATTTTAATACCTTAACGCTTAGGCACTAAAAAAAATGGAGCACACAAGACCAAGTGTTGGAATCTAGTGCTTATCGGGATATCAACTATTGGGGTTTTTATAAAATTACACTTTCAACTTTGTCCCAATATGACAACAACACTTAACCAAGCCAAAAAATCTCTACCACTTGACAACACTAGAAAGGAAACCTATCTATATATTGGTGGTAAACTTATATTAGGAAAATAATGAAATAAAATATGGATATGGTATCATTTCAGTATGATGGAACAAGAGGTGTAGCATTGATTCAATTTGTCATCATGAATTAGATTAATGTTGCACCTCGTGTGATAGTTATATGTTTTAATGATTCTTTTCTTTCTTTCTTTGCAACAGAGAGTCATTCAGTGCTTAAACAATGGTACCATGGTAATGAGATCTCAACACAAAATTGGAATATAATTTCTAATTTTTTTAAACTGTAGCACCTAGATGCTAAAAATGGAGCATGTAGGATCGAGTGTCGGAACTTAGTGCTTACTAGGATATCAACTATTAGAGGTTTTATAAAATATAATATTCAATTATATGTAGGTACGATGGAAAATTTTAATACACAACTCTTCAATGTTGAGAGCATTAATCTCCTTGTCTCTTCTTTGTCTGCTAGGTATCATAGTCAGTTTGAATTCAGTTCAATTAGTTGATTTTAGTTGAGATCTAGTTGAGACTTACTTCAGTTATTTATTGTTGTTGTTCCCTTCTTCCCTATGTAATATATTTAGCTATTACCCAATGATCAGAAGAGTAGGTTCGCTCAATTTCTATTTCTATTTTATACTATTCTTGTCCATGTTTTTTTCTGTTGTAACCTTTGTTATGGTATCAGAGTGTAAGGATGCATAAGATTCCTTAAGAGCGGGATTCGAAAGTGAAAAGAAAAATTTCTTGAGGAGGATAACTTTCCAAGCCATTGAAGTCTAAGAAGCCAAAATCCATCGTCATTGTGTGTTGAGATCAAATAGAAAGTCAGATTTTTTATTTCTAAAATTTCATGAGGGGAGATAATAATGCACCCTAAACGTCGAAAACTTGTACGCACAAAAAATTTCGAAAGTAACACACCATCGCTATATCAAAATGCATGTTAGCTAAAATATAAAAAGAAAGGGCGCGGAAAGAGGAGAATTCAATTATTTCAAAGATATGTTAGCACGAAAAGTAAAGTTTACAAATTATTTCACATGTGCTTACAAAGGTATTTCCTAAAGACATGCACTTTTCTTTATGAATATAATTTCTCCAAGCCGTTAGAACAATTATGCATGTGCTTATGAGAAAAGCCAAAGGAATAAACTTGAAATATTTTTCATTATTCAAAAAGGACCAAGAATTTTTCAAAGTTTTTTTTAAGGTCTATTAAAAAAGGGGTGTTGCCTCATTAAAAAGAGATTTTTTTATTAAAATATAAAAATGTTTTTTATTTAAGAAGTTTGGAAAATGTATTTTTGACAAAAAAGCGCTCATCTACATTCAAATAAATGGCTTCTTATAGTGCTTTACCACAAAAACTAATTTTTCTTGGGAATCAATTAGGAATTTTGGTCTTTAAGGATGAAGACTTTTTTGTGAGTCCAATATTGCTAGGATACATTGCAAAAAAATATGTAGAGTTGACCCAAGAAGCATTACAAGTAGTGAATAATAAGCAGAGGAACAAATCCACCAAACTAAGAAAGATAGAACACCAAGCCAAAATATTAGAGCCATAATTCCATTTATGACTCGATCTTTGATAAAATAGCCAGTGAACCAACAAAAAAAGAGGCTTTGGATATCCTCAAAGATGCATATCAAAGTAATAATACAATTAGGACTGTTAAATTGCATACATTTAAAACTCAATTTGAAAACATGAAGATGGGTGACACAATTAATATTGATGAGTGCATGACTAGATTCATGGGTGCCTCATAGAAGACAAACTCACATCGGTGCTTGAGAGATCTAGAGCACTGAATAAGTAAAAATGAGGTTTTTATGGCCCGTAATTTTTTTTAAATCAACCCTTTTTCGATGCGCTAGATTTTGAGACGCACCTGACGGTTTTATCAATGGTACATTTCACATCATTACGATGCATTGGATTACGGAGACACATTGGGCTAGCTTGTACAGAGAGCACATTGTATCGATGTGCCAATTGATAGTATCCACTGGTGTGTTTTTCATGAAATGCACTGGTACGTTTGATGATGAGAAACACACCACAAAAAAAATACATCTTCAAAAACCTCCACCCGCCAACCTCCTCTAGTGATCTCCGCTACAAATGGATATCTGGGCTATTTTTATAAGGGCTTCCCCAAAAACATCCACCAGAGGGTCTTTTCCTTGTAGTGAATAATCCAAATAGGGGTGAAGCCAATTTGCTCAATTCCTTAATGAATCTTATACAATACCCAGCTAGCCAAAGAAAACTTCTGACATCCCTTTGTTTTTTAGGGATAGGTACCCTTTTAATGATGGAAACCTTATTGGGGTCAACTTAGATCCCTTCCTTAGAAAGGAAGTGACCTAGGACAATCCCTACATTCATCAAGAATTCATACTTTTCAGAACTTAGTGAAATATTCATTTCAATGTATTTCTTTAAGACCTTACAAAAATTGGAAAGAGCTTCCTGGAAATCATTTCCGTAAGGGGTGAAATCATCCATGTAGATTTCAATAGTGTCATGTACGAGATCAGAAAAAAATACTCAAGAATTCCCTCTAGAAGCTAGTATGATTATTTCACAAACCAAATGGGAGGCCTCTATAGGAAAAATTTCCACATGGGCATGTAAAGGTGGTATTGTCATGATCCTTAGTGTTGATCTGGATTTGATTGTATTCACTAAATCCATCTAGGAATGAAAATAGTTTCTTCCCTGAAAGGCCATCTAGGATTTGATCATTGAAAGGAAAATGGAAATGGTCCTTCTTGGTGGCTTTTTTTAGTTCCCTATAGTCAACAAAAATCCTCCACTTCCCATTTTTATTGGGTACTATGACAATACACGACATTGAATCATTATCTGAAATGGGGTAAATAAACCCTGCATCCAACAAATTTTGTAGTTCCTCTTTTATAATATCCTTAAGGGTAGGATTCATCATTCTCTAGGGTTGGAACATATTTTTACATCCATCCTTGATGTAGATATGATGAGTAAAAAATGAGGGATCCACCCATTTCATTTCCTTATACTCCCAAGCAAAGGAATCAAGATGTTGCCTAAACATAGTGCATAGATGTTCTTCTTACTCGGTTGAGAGGTAATGATTGATTTTTAGTTTTGGATGGGTTGATTTCCACAATATTGGCATGATCTAGGTCAAAGTCAGTAGAGTATAGTTCATTCCATGGATTGTTCTCAAGTTTCTCTAAGGATTCTTCCACTAGCTCATCAATTAGCATGGAAGCAGGATGTTGATTCTGCAAGAAGTGATCAATAAGGACATCCTCATCTAGCTATCTACTCCCTATAATAGTTTCAAATGTACAAACTAGGTATAGGGATGACTGGTAAAGGTAATATTCTTTCTCTTCCTCTACCCACAAGGGGAAATCATGCTCAATAGAGGGTTGAGTTGGGGGATATAATGCAAGCTACTTTAAGACATTCCCATTCTTAATGGTTGTGTTCCCAGTGTTGCAACTAATGTAAGCATCAATAGTGGCCAACCAAGGTCTCCCTAGGATGAGAGGGTACCCATTAAACTTGGTTTTGGGTTGGTAGAAAAAGAAATATGTGGGATTTTCCCAAGTCGATAGATACCATCACAACCTTAATAACTCCCTCAAGGGATACAGTGGATGTATCTTCCAGTTGCAACAATGTAGCGGTATTTCTTAAGGCTCCTCGGAGATTGAGCTTCAACATGGTTTCCATGGTCATGGCATTTATTATAGCCCCAAGTTCAATAAAGGTGTTGGGGACTACAATATTGTTAATATGCACATCCACTACTAGGCTACCAAGATCCAAGTACTTTTGGTATATTACTCTCCCTATCAATTGATGAAACAACTACCTAACAAAATTGATAGTGGGGGCATCTCTTTTTCTTCTCCCAGGCCTTTTGAAACATTCTTCCCTGATGAGCTTGTTGTAAAATGGGGACATCTTTGATGGCCTGGAGAAGGGGTATCTTAACACAATTTCTTCAGTTATCCGAGAACTTCAACTTCTTTTGGGGTGTGTTTTTTAGTTTGAACCAACCTTTCATGATAGGGAGGTATATTGACTTGAGGAGTATTGTCTTCCTTCTCTTCTTCAAGATATACAGGTGGAGAAGGTGGGTGAGCGTGTGGAAGTACCTTCCCAGACCAAATATTGATCTCTTGGATTTCCACAACATAAGTAGGATAGGATGTTTCCCCACTGTAGACTTGTTGTGCCAACATATTTTTCAGTTTTGGATTGGGTTGGGAAGATATTTGTGGTTGCTTTAGTGGGTTATTATGGGGTAGTTGTGGTTGAAGTGGAGGAGGAGGAATTAAGGTAGGAGGTTGGGTTTCATAAGGCCTCCATCCTTGTTAAGGGTTTCCCCATTGAGGAGACTAAGGTTGATATGGATGGAAAGGTGAATTGACAGGCTAAGGAGGGTACTGAGGAGTATAGGACCAGGAAGGGGGAATGGACCATAATGAGTGAGCTGGAGGATACCAAGGTTGGAAGGGTGAAATTTTATTTGGATTGTAAGAAGGATATTGTGCACCCTGCATGCCTTATTGGTATGGTTGAGGGCCTAATGGACTCCTTTGGTTGAAGAATATCTTCTCCAAGCCATTCGATACCCCTTGGTATAAAACCTTTGTCTAGGAAGAGAGGGACATTTATCTATTATGTGGTTCTACTAAAAAATAGAGTAGACATTTGTGGTGTTCAGTGGACACTCATTTTTGGGGTGCCTCTTGGTGCACCTTGGGAAACATATAGCTAGTTCCCTTTATGCTTCCTCTTAATATGAATAGTATACATCTGTAAGGAAAAAAAGTTCAACATCTCACTCTTGAAGTATTCTAGCATACTCCCTCTCTCTTGTTTGACGGTAGAGGTGGAGGGAGAAGAGTTGACTAGGCCTTGACTGAACCTACCTCTCTTCCTTACATCCATGGAATGATTCTTGAATATTGTCTCGATATAATCATTGACCAACTAATAGATATCTCCACTAGATAACATATTGAGGGTCTCCATTACATCCTCCCTAATCCCTCATAGAGTACAAGCATGAGTGATTTAGGATCGAGGGTATAGTTAGCCATCCTATAGTTAAGTTGGAACCTTTCCTCATAATATTCTACGGACTCATCTGGATCTAGGGTCATCCAAAATATATCCTATTTTTTCAACTTAGACCTACACTAATCCTTGTAATTCTCATTAAAGGCTTGTTGCATCTCTTCCCAGGTAGTGATGTTACCTCCAGGAATGCTCCTAAACCAACATAAGGCTACATCCTTATGGCTGGAGGGAAACAACTTAAACTTTTTTTCATTAGAGATATATTCATAGGTCCTACCAACTACAACAAGCTCAAACATAAATGTGTCAAGGTCCTTTGAGGCTAGGCCATAGAAATGTGGAAGAGTAGTGGGGCTTATATTCTTCATTTAGGCCTCCCCATTGGTCTCTAAGATAGGAAAGGACTCATTCTTCCTATTTTCAGTCACGTTGTGGATAGGTGATATAGGTTCTTCCTCCCCTATAGGTTCTTCAAAAATTATAAGTTTCTCACCTAAACGATTTTCTAACTCCCCAATGGTTAAAGTGAGAAGTTCACGGTCATTAAAGAAGAGTGATGGTTGAATGCTTGAAGGGGTGGGGGTTTTAGGAAGAAATTTCCCTTGATTATCCCTACTCATATGAGGCATGAAAAATTTTGTGTTTTTTCTTTTTTCATTGTTTTTGAATTATTTTCAAATCAAACAATCTTGATGCAAAACAACAAAAAGATAAAAAAGAAAGGAAACTCCTAAGTATAAGAAAACCTACTTGGACACCTCCCTAGCAATAGCGCTAAAAAGTGATGAGCCCAAGTATTGCAACAAGAGTGTTGCAAATCCCAAGGCTACCAACTTTAATTATCAACCTAGGGTTCGTACAAACTTAAGAGGTGAAAATGCTATAAGCATAGTAAGTTAAGTTATACTCATGCTACCTTCAAGAAATGACCCATACCAAGGCATACATACACCACTTTACAAGCTGACTCAAGAAAGGAAATTGCATAAATAGAGAGTTCTATCCTAATTGCATAAATTGAAATATTATTCTGCATGCAAAAATGAATGAGAATGTTACTTGTTTAATTATAATTGAAAACCCTAGTTGCGAGAATGTAAAAACTATTTTACTGCAAGAATGGATATACTAATCTACTTGTAGATGTAAGCTCTGTGCTACTTGCAAGAATGTAAACACTATTTTAATGGTAGAACGTGAAAATTTCCATTGAAAAGGAAATTAGGCTATGCAATAACAGTGCTTGGAATTGAAACCCTAAAAGAAGCATAAATTTAAGAAAACATGCCTAATCTACTTTGCATTGATAAATAAACCCTTAATAACTATGTTAAAAGAATCTTAGCTTTAGTGACTGATTTCATTAGGCATTTCATAAGAAATTAATCATTATTCTCCAAATTCAAAAATATGTCCTCTAACCCTAATTGCATAATTATTTTGCAGTGAAGCGAAGGCGGGTCTAAAGTGGTGTTTTTTCCTTCTCAATCATGGTTTTAATGCCTAGGGTAATTATTCAATCCTAAGAGAAAAGATTCAAGATTTTGGAGCAAATCTGATTGAGTTTACATGATGCTACATAATGATATAGGATCGCTACAAGATTGGATTCGTGAACATTATGAGGGTGGAAAAGGTTATAAAAATGTGGGCAAGGGTAGATGAAGGTTGTATGAATGTTTTTCCAAGCCTAGAACCTCTAAGAGGCCCATATTGCACAAAAACAAATACACACATTGTCCTTAAATGAACTAGAAATATAATTTCGGTGGCCGAATCTTAATGGCACTGGAAGATGAGTAGGAGGAGACTGATGATGATAGGAGGAATGTGGGATGAATATTCCAACCCTGCAAGCCACTGCCAGTACCATCAAACCAAACAAACAATACTCTTTGCAACTTTGAAAAGAATTCCAATCTAATGATCAAATTATGGCAAAATGAACTAAACCCCAAAGGATGAGTTGAATTTTATGAAACTAAGTGGAAATAATGATGATTTTAATTGTATTGCATAAAAACACAATCTAACTTGCAACATGCGTCTGACATACATCCATGAAAGCTTAAAGAACAATGTGTTTTATATCCTAAATGTGCAAAAACAGAGTATACAAAAGAGCATAATCTAAGTTCTAACAATCTGCAAAATAAAGTAACGACATATATTTGGCTTACTAACACATATCGCTCAACCACACTTCACACAAGAGAGGTGGTAGAGAGGCCTGCACCAACAACTTTTATAAGTAAATTTCTATCAAGTAAGACAAGAGATGTTGATAATCAAAGGAAATGCATGAATTAAATACACAAAGAGAGAATAGAGCCTCTGGGTTGGTCCCTAACTGATCTAAAATGACTGTATTAGTTGTGTTGTGCTAAGTGTCTTTTCAGTTTATAAACATGTGCATACTTGTCTCATTAGTTTGCTTAAGGATTGAGGTGTTTGACCATGAATTAGAGATTATTTTTAGTGAATTAGAAGCATAAAACAATCTTAAATAACACAGAACAAAAGTTTAAAACAGAGAAATAAGTCACCACATGAAAATTACACTGCAGGCATGATGAAGGAGTTCACCCCTCTTGGGCTACATCTGCTGGTCCAGCTCCCAATGGCATGTCCATCTTTCATTATGCTCAAAATTTTGCAAATACATGTAGTTACAGTGCTCCAATGGATGTTTTCTCTGCACCAATGTCTCCAAAATGCTCCAATTAGTCAAAAACAACTCTTCATTCACTCAGAATGGGCGAAAATTGAGTCTACTACTCTTTTTCCCAGTTACACCTAGAAAAAATCCACTAAAAGTGGTGAACTCCACTTAACTGGAGTTAAAATAGTAGATTTTTCCTTTTTGGGTGCACTGGCCAAAATTTTGTCGTTTTAAACTGCAACATTAAACTTAACGGCTGGGCACATGACCCCCAAACCCCACGGTTAACAACTGTCAGCGGTTGCGTGGAACCCAATGCTTAAACTTTGGTTACAAAGGTCAGAACTCTGGGTTTGATGGTGGGTTTGCGATAACCGCATGGAGATTTGACAACAGTTAGTGTTATGTCATGTGATAATTGTTGCAAAGAATGTTGGCAGAGACTGCGGTAATAACTGTTTGAGTTTGATTACGAGTTGTTAACATATGCCATGTGAACGCATTGTGGGGACCGCTAGCGGGTTAGGACCGCTGGCAGTTCCCAACCCCCAACGTTGAAAGTTATAAACTTTAAATAGAACCTGTAGACATGATATGTTAAGAACTAACATAGAGAAATTAGAAACTTTTCCGTGTGCCCAAAGGGAGGTCGCGGGGTCGAGCCCTGCGGACCTCACCAAAATTTTATAATGTAGTTCAAGGGCCACGTGGCAGCCTCATGGCTAGCCACGTGGCACCTCCTGATTGGCCCTCAAAACATAAACATACAACCAATGAATAAAACTAAGACACTTGTCAAACCCCAATTGGTTCTGAGGAAATGAATATTCCTTAGAATATTCTTTTTTTCTGACTGTACCTCCACCTTGCTGACTATGCATCCCAATCAACCCTGGTCAAACTATCAAAATTTTAATTATTTGGCTTTTTGATCAAAATGCGATATCTCCCTTATACGACATCGGTTTTTTGAACCATTTGCGGCGCCAAAATCTAGAAGATGTGATCTACGAAACCATCCTAGTTTCAACCCAATACTGTAACTTTGAATTTTGAGCAAAATTTATGAACTCTTGATCACTCCTCCCCATTGGGAAGCTTTTGGACCCCAATAGACGTGATTACCTATTCAGTAGATGAGGGTACATCTCCCTCACCTTTCCATCCTCCATCCATTTTTCCTTGCTTGGTTTAGTGCCTTTGAGCCCAACTCAAAAATAGTAAACACTTCCCCTCTTGGATGTTATTGTCCTCCTGTCAAGAATTATATCTTCTTTGAGCTCAACCAAAAATTCTGGCGGAAACCTTCAATAGAAGGTAGCTGAACATCACTTCTTTGATCATCGATCAAAGGTGGCTCATACAAACGTAATTTTTCAACATTAAAAACTGAATACATTTGCATATAAGAAGGAAAGTCAAGTTGAAATGCAGTATTACCAAATTTCTTTATGATCTTGAAAGGACCATATCGAATGGGTTTGAGCTCTTTACCTTCCCCTTGCATCCTTTCTTTGCTAATGTGCAACCATACCTCATCTCCCTCTTGAAACTTGTGATCAAATCAATGTTTATCATGCCTCTCTTTGTATTTTCTTTGACTTTTCTCAAGTTGTTCTTGAAATTGTTGATGTATAATCTGAATAATTTTCTCAATGAAATTTCGAGCCTTATCAATGTCACTATGACCATCAGTTACAACATCCTTCCCAAAGATGAAGTCAAATGGTGATTTTGGAAAATACCCAAAGCATACTTCAAAAGGTGATGTTTGTGTTGAAGATTGCTTTGCTCGGTTGTAAGCATGTCGAATGTAATGCAGTTGTTAATCCCACAACTTAGGATGTTTGCTGCAATATCCTCTCAATAGATGCACAACGGTTTTTTTCACCACCTTGGTTTGTCCATCTTTTTGTGGATGAAAAGCAATACTCTTTTTCAACTTTGTGTCCATCATTCTCCATAGATTTGACCAAAAATTCCCAATGAACCTGGAATCCCTGTCACTAACAATAGAAGTTGGAAATCCAAAATGAACCCAAACATGTTGAAAATAAAGTTCAGGAGTTTGTTCAATAGTAATGGTTTTCTTACATGGCATAAGTATACACATTTTACTGAATCTATTCACAACTACATAAAGATAATCATGTTGTTTTCTTGACATATGTAGACCTCCAAAAAAGTCCATGGAGACACTCTCCCATGGCCTTGATGATACCGGTAGTGGCGTGTACAACCCAATATTCCTATTACTAGGCTTACTTGTTGCACACATAGAACAACCTCTTATAAAACGTGACACACTATCTATCATGCGAGGCCAGTAGCAATACCTCTATAGATGCGCCACTGTTTTTCTTACCCCAAAGTGTCCAACAATAAGAGATGAATGAGATTCTCTCATGACACTTAGCCTCTCTCCTTGTGGAATACATAGTTTTCCCAAATGAAACAGAAAATTGTTATGCATGTGATAATCTTTCTCTTCAACTTGATTCCCTTCACTCAAACTAGCATACACATCTTGAAAATCAATGTCATGTGCATATTGTTCTATGTAACTCTCATGTACAACATAATCGTTTTTTAGTAAAGTAGATGCACCAATTATTGGTCTTGAAAGCATATCATCAACTTTATTGAGAATACCTTTCTTGTACCTTATAACCAAGTGAAACTGTTGAAGAAATCCCATCCACCTAAAATGTCTTGATTGCTGCAATTTTGTTTGTGACTGCAAGTGCTGTAATGGTTGGTGATCGATTTGTAAAGTATTCTCTTTACCCATCAAGTAGTGTTTCAACTTATTGACACTTTGTACCAATGCATATAGTTCTTTTGCATATGTATGATAATTAGTTATAGCACCATTAAATGTTTCTGAATGAAAATCAATAGGCTTACCGTGCTGTAAAAGTATTGCGCCCATGGCATAATCACTAGCATCGGTTTGAATCTCGAATGGTTGTCTCAAATTTGGTAATGCAAGGACTGGAGCTGAACTGATCTTTTCTTTTAAAGCTTCAAAATATTTTTGTTGTTTTCCTCCCCATTGGAATCCTTTCTTCACATTTTTCACTGCATGCATAGGAGCTATGATGGAAGAAAAGTTAGCAATAAACTTTCTCTAATATTGAGTTGCAGCTAAGAAACTTCTTACCTCGGTTATTGTTTTGGGTGTGGGCCAATTCACAATGGCTTCCACTTTAGAAGGATCAATCCTCAATTCTCCTCCTCCTACAATATGTCCCAAATAGACCAAAGAAGTCTTTCCAAACTCACACTTTGACATCTTAAGAAACAATTTCTCTTTCTTCAAAATATCAAGCACTCTATTCACATCCAAGACATGATCTTCTCTTGTTTTGCTAAAAATTAAAATGTCATCTAAGTAGACAATAACAAAGTCCTCAAGGAATGGACGCAAAACACTATCCATAACATGCATGAAATTTGTCGGTGCATTACACAAACCAAAAGGCATAACTAGCCACTCAAAGAGTCTTTGTTTGGTTTTGAATGCAGTTTTCCATATATCACTTTCTGCAATTCTTACTTGATGATATCCACTTCGTAAATATAACTTAGTGAAAAACTTTGCTTCTTTCAGCTGATCAAGTAAATCGTCTATTCTTGGGAGTGGGTAACGATTCTTTACCATAATCTTGTTCAAAGCTTGGAAATATACACACATGCGCCAAGTCCCATCTTTCTTTGGTATCAAGACTATGGGTGAACCGCATGGCGAGGTGCTTGGCCTTATGATTCCTTTGTCCAACATCTCTTTTATTTTCCTCTTTATTTTAGCATTCTCCATTATCAACATGAAATACATATCGATGTTTGGAAGAGGATAATCTTGCTGCAACTGAATCTCATGTTGAATCTCTCTTTTTGGAGGCAATCCTGTTGGCTCCTGAAACATCTCATGTTGTGCATTAACTACATCATATAAATCTTATTTTAACTTAGGGTCACATCCCTTAAATGATTCATGATTAACACCATTTTTATGCTTAATCATAATAAGAACAAAATTCTTACTTGAATTTACCAGCCTCTTTACCTGTCCAGCATTTACCATAGCAATGTTTGTCTTCTTGCGATGTGCTCTAACAATGAACTCCTTGCCATCTTTGAATAAATGATATTTTTTTCTCATGGCGATGAAAAATTGCTTTCCTGTCATACAAGTAAGGACTCCCCAACATAATACCTATTATTTCAAGCAGAACCACATCTAATTCAACTGTGTCAACAAAATTTGCAGTGATTGCAAACCGCAATATGCATTTCTTTGAAACCTGTAAATTTGCATCCTTACAAATCCAACCCAATGGATATGGTTTTGGATGTGGTAAGGTCTCAAGGTTAAGTTTCTTGACCAAATATTCAGAGATTAAGTTTTCTTTTGACTTACTGTCAAACAATGTGTCAATCTTGGTATGTTTGGATATGACCCTCACATGAAACAGTTCTATTCTTTCTTCTTCATTTAGAGTGTTTATGTGACAGTTTGATGTACTGGTACTGGGTTTAGTTTCAATTTCTTTCCCCTTCATTTTCTTCAATCCCTCGGTTGTAATCTTAGATTCATCACTTGAATCATCTCCTAAATCATGTTGAGTTGTAGCAGCAGTTTTCTGTTTCCCTTTGTTATTGGGTTTCTTTGGCCTCATTTCAGGATGTAATTTCCAACAATGAGTTTCATCATGGCCTTCTTTTGAACAAGGTTTATAAACCACTTTTTCTCCCTCTTTCTTAATAGATGCATTCTTTTTGTTTTTACCTTTTGAGGTCTTTTCTTTGGCTTTACCCTTGAAAGGTTTCTTTCTACCCTCTTCAGAAATGTTCTTCCCTCTAGCTTCTAGATGTTTGGCCTGAACACATACTTCATCTAGATTGGTGGGGTTAAACATGAGAATAGTATGTTTAAGGTAGCTATGTAAGCCTCCTATATACTTGAGCAAAGTATCTTGGCTCTGAAAATCTACCCCTAATAAGAGAGCTCTTCTCCTAAATTCTTGGGTGTATTCTTGCACATTTTGTCCCGTCAATTGCCTAAAGTTTTGCCAGTTCATGATGGCTTTCTTCATATGAGCTAATGGATAAAACTGTTTTTTTATAGCAGTAATGAAATCTGACCATGATAGAATAACCTTACCATGTTTCTTGATCTCCTCCTTTGTCTTGGCTTCCCACCAAACAAGTGTTGCACCTTCCATTCTCAATGAAGCTAATTGGATTTTGGTATCATCATCTTGAAGGTTCTGGATTCTCAAATAGAACTCCAATTGCATAATCCAATTATCAAGCTTTTCTGCATTGAATTCACCATTAAACATTGGAAATTCAAACTTAACATCAAGTTTTAAAAAATGACTTTTACCAGTGTTCTTTGACTTGTGTGGCTGATGTACTGAAGAATAAGTAGAGGATGATAATGTTGAGGGTGAGGATGATGGCTCTCCATTGCCTCCATTTCCTCCATTTCCCTTCTTTGACTTATCTTCATCATTGTGACCTCCTAAAGATCCTTGTCCTTCCTTGTGAAGTTTAGATCCTTCTCCTTCTAGTCTCTCATTCCTTTCTTGATAAAGGATTCTAATCATATCAGTAATGTCAAGAAATGCTTTCCTGAACACTCTTTCTCCCTCCTTGGGATCAACTTCTTCATGGATTTCTCCTTCGTCTTGAGGCATGCTTAATGTAGCTTATGCTTCCTTAGGAGGTGAACTAGATGGTGGATATTGTGGCAAACTTTATCTCCTTTTCTTTGGCTCTTCTTGAGACCCTTTTTCTTCCACCAATTTTCCTTCTCCTCTCTTGAGCTTGAGCCTTGTAAGCATCTAAAACTTGCAAACAGTTAAACAATTATTTGCACAAAACAATAGTAGAGAATAAAACTCTAGCTCTGATACCAATCTGATTTGAAATGATTGTATTATTTTTGTTGTGCTAAGTGTCTTTTCAGTTTATAAACATGTCCATACTTGTCTCATTAGTTTTCTTAAGGATTGAGGTGTTTGTCCATGAATTAGAGATTATTTTTAGTGAATTAGAAGCATAAAAAAAACTTAAATAACACTGAACATCAGTGTAAAACAGAGAAATAAGTCACCACATGAAAATTACTCAGCAGGCAAGATGAAGCAGTTCACCCCTCTTGGGCTACATCTGTTGGTCCAGCTCCCAATGGCATGTCCATCTTTCATTATGCTCAAAATTTTGCAAATACATGTAGTTACAATGCTCCAATGGCTATTTTCTCTACACCAATGGCTCCAGAATGCTCCAATTAGTAAAAAAATGACTCTTCATTCACTCAAAATGAGCGAAAATTGAGTCTCCTACTCTTTTTCCCACTTACACCTAGAAAAACTCCACTAAAAGTGGAGAACTCCACTTAACTGGAGTTAAAATAGTAGATTCCGCCTTTTTGGGCGCGCTGGCCAAACTTCCACCGTTTTAAACTGCAACATTAAACTTAACAGTTGGGCACATGACCCCCAAACCCCGCGGTTAACAACTGTCGGCGGTTGGGTGGAACCCAATGCTTAAACTCCGGTTACAAAGGTCGGAACTTCGGGTTTGATGGTGGGTTTGCGAAAACTGCGCGGAGAGTTGACAACAGTTAGCGTTATGTCATGTGATAACTGTTGCAAATAATGCTGGCGGAGACTGCGCTAATAAATATTTGAGTTTGATTGGGGGTTGTTAACATATGCCATGTGAACACACTGTGGGGACCGCTGGCAAGTTGGGACCGTCGGCGGGTCCCAACCCCCAACGTTGAAAGTTATAAACTTTAAATAGAACCCATCGACATGACATGTTAAGAACTAACGTAGAGCAGTTGGAAAATTGTCAGCGTGCCCGGAGGGAGGTCACGGGGTCGAGCCCTGCGGACCTCACCAAAATTTTATAATGCAGTTCAAGAGCCATGTGGCACCTCCTCATTGGCCCTCAAAACATAAACGTACAACCAACGAATAAAACTAAGACACCTGTCAAACCCCAAATTGTTATGAGGAAATGAATCTTCCTCAAAATATTCTTTTTTCTAACTATACCTCCACCTTGCTGACTGTGCATCCTAGTCAACCCTGGTCAAACTGTCGCAATTTTATGTGTTTTCCTTTTCGATCAAAACGCGATATCTCCCTCATACGACATCGGTTTTTCGAACCGTTCACGGCGTCGGAATCAGGAATACGAGATCTATGTAACCATCCTAGTTTTAACCCAATCCTGTAACTTTGAATTTTGAGCAAAATTTATGAACTCTTGATCACTAACCCAAGGGGACTCATACTTTGAAAAAAAATCAGATTAAATATAACAGTAAACTTTTCGTTGACATTAAACATAGTTCAAATACATCATGGAATGAAAATGACAATCTCAAGCTTCCTAGCTCTCAATAGCTCCTTTATGCTCCAAAATTTCAAATCCTATTAAGCCCTTGGGCTTATTTATTTATACAAAAATGATTGAGGGGAATCCTCCTTGGAAATAGGAATTATTCATTCTAAAATCTTGAAAAAAGTGGATCTATCTCCCTTAGATCCTCACAATTCCTTGAGTGCACCAGTTGCAAGTGGATCTTCGAGCTATAGGTGAGTTATTTTAGGGATCAAGTCGAGTTTTAGGTGAGTAAATGTAGGGGAAAAGCCTCCTACATCTTCTTTATCTACATCCAATGTGCCTCTGCATAGTAAATGCACTCAAAAAAAACTCTTTTCCTGCATATTAACCACATTAGGCCATGAAGTATGACAAACACCTTTTAGCCTCCTTATTAATCACATTTAGTCAAAAGATGTTAATAAATGCAAGGAAAGAGGAAATTATAGGATGGAGGATGGAAAAATGGGCCTGATGATATACCTATTGATGGGATCCATCTATGGCTCATTCTGCAAGAATTCTGAATATTTCTTACTCTCAGGCTACATAAATAGTGACTATGCAGGCAACTTAGATGATTGGAAAAACACATTAAGGTATGCTTTTCACTAGGGAACAAATATCATCTCGTGGGCATCTAAGAAACAACTCATTGTTTTAATATATATTACAAAGGCAGAGTATGTAGCTACAACTTCTACAAGTTTTCAAGCAGTGTGGATGGGAAGACTATTGAATGATCTTTTACATGATCAAATGGATCCAACTCGTATTATTTGTGGAAATATCTATGCCATTTCCTTATTCAAAAATCATGTGTTTCACAAAAAAAGAAAGCATATTAACACATGCTTTCATTTCATCCGAGAGCTTGTCAATACTGGAGATATATTTCTTGATTTATGTGGATCATGAGATGAACGTGCAAACATTTTAACAAAACCATTGGGAAAATATGTATTTGAATTTCAAATAGATCACATGGGAATTTTAAACTCCAATAATTGTAACAATTGAGATTAGGAGGGGGCGATGAGAGCATTAATCTCCATGTCTCATCTTTGCCTTCTAGGTTTCATAGTCAATTTGAATTCAATTCAGTTAGTTGAGTTTAGTGGATATCTAATTTAGTCTTCAATTATTTGTTTTTGTTGTTCCCTTGTCTCATATGTAATCTATTTAGTTGTTAATCAATGATCAAAAGAGTAATTTCGCTCCATTTCTAGTTTTGAGTTTATTCTTGTTCATGTTTTCTGCCTTTGCAATTTTTGTCATTCACTACTTGACTCTAGTGAAATGTTAGCTTATTAGAATATCAATGCTCAACCAATATTGGGAAAATAATTAAATAAAATCTCGGTATAATGGAACATTATCAAATGGAAATTTGTATGTTGTTGCTTCTTCATTATTTGACAAGAACGAGCTCAAAATATTGGATATTATCAAAAACTAGAAAACAAAACAAATCACTTTCAAACATCGAGGGCTCAATATGGAACTCTATGATGGAACCACGATACTAAAAGAGTAGACACTGGATTGTAGAACGCCACACTAGAACCTTTCTATTGAAAGGTTTGGGTCTAATAAAACATGTAGAACTTGACATCGATTGTCTAGGTTATGAAATCTTCGTTATTTAATGGAGGCACCACTGGTCTTAGGAAATTTGTTAGCTTTTATGTGTTACAGGTTTTTCCCGTATATCTCCAAACTCTGCATTTGGAACCTTATGAATCCAAATAGTTAACCATATGAGAACAATGTTGCCGAGATACTAAATCCAATGTAGAACCATGATTGTTTAACATAATAAACTTGTGTAACTCTCTATGTATGAAGAAACTCGATCACTTAATACGATAACATTTTTTCCAAGAAACAATACAACATTAAACAAAACATTAAAATGACCATTCGATTGATCAACTGAAAAATACAAAACTCTTAAATGTTATTAAATATTGAAAACAAAGAATAGATAATTACATATAGGAAATTGAATTTACATCATAATCCCCTCTTTCTCACTCAGAATCTTCACACTTTAAACCCTTTTTGTTTTCTTTCTGATTTGATTACATTGAAATTTTATACATAAACACTCTTGTACCCAATGTAACAAACTTCAATGTCTTCCTAACTTATCTAACAATCTCCCTATTTTAGTACAATCATTTTATTACATGGCAAACTTAATGGCGCTCATCTCCCTATTTTAGTTCAATCATTTTATTACATGGCAAACTAAATGGCGCTCATTAAAAAAAAGAAGGGTGACTATTTAGATACAATGTAGAAAAAAACTAATTATAACAAACTTTATTTTAAATGTGAGGAAACCAACTTCCTCTTCACAAGTCAATCATGGGTTTGAGTAAGATGCTCTAGAAACGTGGAGGGGTTAAATAGAGAACAAGATTGTTCTTGGTTTCTCATGCTTATATATTTCTCCGCTCCCATGCAATACAAAAAATCCAATTATTTGCAAAATGTCCAAGTAAATAATTGAGCAAACATTTGCAATTTACTAATGAAACTAAATCGCATATTATAGTCTACCTTTTACACAATTATCAACTTTTATGTTTTGGAAACGAAACACATTATCTACTTTTTATACAATTTGCCACACATCATCTGCGGGAACATATATATATATATATAAAGCATAGTGGGGTGTAGATTTATTACACCTGCGCGGGAGCCCCACCATCCCAACGTGTATGGCCTGCGTGTAGTGCGTTTGAAAATATAGATTTTATGTAAATTGAAACAACATATTCTCACTTTTTTTTAAACACTATTGTTAATCACATTAATAAAATAATTTTGAAACTAAATAAAACAACATTAAACGATATATTATTTTTGGTTTGTAATATATACTTTGCATATAGTGGTTTAATTTAAAGCCAACAAATCTTAAATTTAATATAAAAGTTAATAAATTTGAATTTATCAAAAATATTTTGGTAAAAATCATATGAGATAGAATATTGTTATGTGATTTGAATCAATTAGTGTGGTTTATCTTCAAAACGAGATGAGAAATTAGATCAAGATAATGAGTTTAAATAATTGTAAAGATGATCAAACTAATAATTGGCGTAACAACTAGTTTGACTAAAAAGAAAAAATTAATACTTAATTAAATTTTATTTGAAATTTTATTTTATTTTATATTTTTATTTTTAATCATTTAAAGTTTTTATGATATTTTTAATCATTTTCAAATAAAAATATTTAATTTAACATAATTATGTCAGAATTAATATAAAAATGGTATAAATCAAAACAAATTTTATATTTTATTTTTTAATTATTAATATAAAGAAATATGTTGAATTGAGAGGTTTGAAGAAAGATTATTTAAATCTTTCCTAATAACAAAGTTTATATTATATAAATTACTAATAATAATAAACATGAAAAAGGAATTAGACAAAAAATAATTAAACCCGCCTAGAAATATAGAGCAAGAATCTTAACAATAATTTTAGTTTCTTCAATGCAAACGTGATGATTAATTTGAATTTATTTTCTTGTGACTTGTATCGTGTAAAAAAATGTCTTTATTCATTAAATTCCTTATCATGTCGGGTCCGTCAGAAAAATGAATTTCTTATTGGGAATGTA